>VUYV01000064.1:3327546-3497294 GCA_008711295.1 Anarhynchus alexandrinus | reverse complement strand
TGAGGAGGGCCTTCTCTCCTGTGCGGGTGGCAGAGCACTGGCACAGGCTGCCCAGAGAGGTGGGGGAGTCTCCCCCTCTGGAGCCATTCCAAACCCGCCTGGACGCCATCCTGTGCCACTGCTGGAGGTGCCCCTGCTCTGGCAGGGGGTGGCCCTGGGGGAGCTCCAGAGGGCCCTTCCGACCCCCACCAGTCTGGGGTTCTGTGTGATTCTGTGAGCTGCAAGCACCAGGATGCTGCCAAGGCCCTGTGCCGGTGGAGCTGGCATTTCCCACGGGCATCCCGGCGCGGTGGAGGAGCCAGGAGGGGACTTTGCTGGAGCACATCGGTATTCGCATGGGGAGGGATGCACAGGGGTCCCTGTCTGCATGGCCGCATCCAGAAGCCCTCTCTCCATGCGTGGGACTGCATTTGCCAGGGAAGTGTGCCTGCAAGTGTGTTTGTCCGTCTGTCCGTTGCCCCCCTGAACTCGCAGGACCCCCTCCCAGGATTTTAGCACCCCCCCCAGCAAACACGTGGGATGTGATTAAAGCCAGGCTGGGGAGCAGGGAAGGGTTTGATATCGCTAAATAAAGCGCCCAGAGGTCAAACGCCCTGGCAGGCAGCGTTGCCTGGGCACGTGCTGCCTGGAGCGAAGATGCTGCCCGTGCCCACGGGAGAGGCCACGTCACCCGTGTTGGCCGGCAGACAACATCTCCGAGCCCCTGTGCATTGCCCGTGCAGCCGGTAAACACGGCAGCGACGTGCCCAGCGCTCCTTGCCAGCCTGGTTTGAGCCAGGACCTGCCCGCCCTGGCTCCGTGACTCAGTTTCCCCGTGAGCTCCGGCTCTGGTGCTGCGGATACTGCCGCCACGGTGCCAGGGGACATACAGAATCGTGGGTGGTGTGTCCAGTGGTGTATCCCACCAGCTCCGCAGCCCAAGGGGCAACTCTTTCCCAGTGCCCGGCAGAGGGGAAAACATCATTTTCATTTGCAAGCTGCGAGTTAACCAAAACATGGGGTGTTTGGCCCGTTCCCCACGGAAGAGGCCAGTGGGGTGAATCAGCCCAACTGAAACTGCAAACGTGACAGCAGATTTTACAATCTGCAACTCATGTGCTGACTTCTATGGTTAATTTATGTCCGTTCAATTACCCTAGGGGCTGATTGAAGTCCCTGCCACCGGTGCCGCTTGGTCTTACAGCATCTGAGAGCCAGAAGCTACAGCGGGCAGCAAATGTTGGGCTTTAAAGGGTGACAACTATAGCCTTTCCCAAAGCTATTTCAGCTCCCGGGTGCTGCTTTTCCCCATCCATTCTCTTGTTCTTTCATAGAAATGGTCCTGCCCTGCTAACACAAAATCTGCCCACGCAGTAGCAAAAGTGTTTTCACACCATGAGAGCCCAGCTGGTCGTGAGTTTCTTACAGGAATCCAGTAAGGGAAGAGTCCCAACTGCAACGGAAGAACCTTTGCAGGGAATAATTATGACCCAAAGCAAACAGAAAGTGCTCTCAAGTTAAAGGACTCAGAGATTCCAGTGATTTTAAGGTCAGACAATGCCATTTCGCTGCATTTCCTGCATCACAAAGGATGAATCCATCAGTTAAATACATATTGCATCTCTAAATCTATTAATACCTATATTAAAACCTATTTATCTTAAAATCTGTCTATGTAAATATCTATTTACATAATAAAATCTGTTTTATTTCCCTTTCCGTCCCTTGCAGGGTTTTCACGGGGCTCAGTCCTGCAGGGCAGGGTCGGTGCCGTGTCCCCCCCGTGGATTCCCAGGGGACACTGAGCAGAGCAGCAGTTCCCCGGTGCTGAGGACTTTCGGGAACACCCCGAGCACCGCCACAGCCTGAGATGTTGGTACCTGGATCCCCATGATTCGGGAATGTTGTCCCAGTGACTGAATGGGAGCTCTCAAGGTCTTTTATTTTGTTTCAGAATGGATTAATTAAATTAACGCAAGTAAAAAAACATCTCACGGCACTCTATAAATAGGCTGGTGGGCTATGCCAAGAAATGAGGCTAATAATAGCTGCTTAACGACAAAGTTTGGGGGGCTGGAGAGATTAGGCAGAGAAAATGCCAGGACGGGCTCAACACTGCGATGGAAGGACCATCTGAACAGCATCACAGAATCGCAGGATAGTCAGGGTCGGAAGGGCCCTCTGGAGCTCCCCCAGTGCCACCCCCTGCCAGAGCAGGGGCACCTCCAGCAGTGGCACAGGACGGCGTCCAGGCGGGTTTGGAATGGCTCCAGAGGGGGAGACTCCCCCACCTCTCTGGGCAGCCTGTGCCAGTGCTCTGCCACCCGCACAGGAGAGAAGGCCCTCCTCAGGTTCAGATGGAACTCCCTGTGGTCAAGTTTGTGCCCGTTCCCTCTTGTCCTGTCACTGGGCACCACTGGAAAAAGACCGTTCCCATCCCCCTGGCACCCTCCCTTGAAGTACTGATAAGCATTGGTAAGATCCCCCCTCAGCCTTCTCCTCTCCAGACTGAAAAGCCCCAAATCCCTCAGCCTTTCCTCATCAGAAAGATGCTCCAGTCCCCTAACAGGTCGCTGAGAAAGCGCCACTGGAGGGAATGGCTGAGCACAGCCCCTGGGGCAGGGGGCAAGGAGCCCATCACCACCAGGTCCTCCTCCTGGGGACTTTTCGGAGGGTGGCTGGAGACAAGCGATGCTCTTCCCAGCTAAAAAGCAGAGATTTCCCACTCCAGACTGGGGTCAGGGGCGCTGGCAGCCCCCCCCAGCTCTGCACCACAGCCTCCCCATGCTCCCCGGCCCCTTCCCCTCCCACCGCTCCTTGCTGCCAGGGAGAAATTCCCAGCTGGGCTTTTGTCACCGATGCACGCGTGTTTCTGCGGGAAGTTTCTATTTCTGGCAATAGCAATTTTTCAAGCAACTTCCCCCCTCCCGCCTGCTTCCCCTCCAGCGGGAGCCCTGACGAACGCCGCTGGCATGCCTGGAAGCTCCGACTCACTCCCACGTGCCAGCCCCGGCCGGAGCCTCCATCCTCCACCCTCCCATCCCACAGTCCTGCAGCACTGCAGGAATCACGCTCACGGTATCTTGCAGAGGGTCAAATCGAGCCGGGACCACCCCACGCGCTGAGCTCCCAGTGCTCACCGCAGCCCTGGGACATGGAGGGGGTTCCTAAGAAATGAAGGAACCTGAGGAAAAGCAGGCTTGAGAGCCCAGCATGGGGGAGCCAAGCTTATGGGAAAGTCCCAAAAGCAGCAGAACCTCTGCTTGGGGGGCACCAGGACCCCCAAGAATGTCCTGGAGTATCCAACCTCCCCGGGCCACAGCTCTCGCCTGAGGAGCTGTGCAGAGGAGGCGGCAAATGGGTTTTGTCTTGGGTTAAAGCCTGGAGCCAAGCGCCCAGTGCTGCGCCAGTCTGCTGGAGCTGGGGCTCCCAGTTTGGGACCAGAGCTGGGGCTCCCAGTTTGGGACCAGGGTCTTTAGGGCACTTCGGTCCCCCAATTTGCATTGGAAGAAACCAACACCTGCAATACTTGCCTTCGGTCTCCATCCTACGTAAACCATAGAATCACAGGATGGTTTAGGTTGGAAGGGACCTTAAAGATCATCCAGTTCCACCCCCCTGCCATGGGCAGGGACACCTCCCACCAGCCCAGGTTGCTCCAAGCCCCGTCCAACCTGGCCTTGAACACCTCCAGGGATGGGGCAGCCACAGCTTCTCTGGGCAACCTGCGCCAGGGGCTCACCACCCTCACAGTCAACAATTTCTTCCTAATATCTCATCTAAATATCCCCTCTGTCAGTGTAAAACCATTCCCCCTCATCCTATGGATCCTCTCCCTGATGAAGAGTCCCTCCCCAGCTCTCCTGGAGCCCCTTTAGGGACTGGAAGGCTGCAAATAATTGATGCAATCACCAGAGGAATTGCTGAAGAAGGGGAGAGCAGCGAGTCCCGCAGCCCGTGCAGCAGCGGTGGCTGTGGGATGCGCTTTCTACCATGACCCCAATGGCTTTAGGGGTCCTCGAGCGCGGCTGGGCCAACAGGTCTGTTCCATCTGCAGCCCCCGTAGCTCCGGGAGGGCAATTCCTCGTGTCCCACATCTCGCTTTTCCCAGGCTCAGCACCTTCATGCTAACGAAGCCCGTCTGCTAACGAAGCTCGTCTGCAGGGGGGTGGGGGGAGATCTGGTAGGGATGGGGTGCGGCAAATGTCTCTGCAAACTCAGAGCTCCCTCAGCCCTGGGGCAGGGATTTGGGTGACTCGAGGTGAAATAAATGATGCTTTTATGATGCGTGCGTGGGTGAGGCTGTTTCTCTGAGTGAGGTGAAGTCGGCACTCCATGCCCTGGCTCCGGGACCCGCGGTGTCTTCTCCATGCCAGCGGCGGGACGGGGAAAGGCAATGCTTCTCCCTCTGCCCGGCATCAGCGCCATCCGGATGGCTTCCATGCATCCAGCCCGTGCTCCTCAGCATCCGTGCTGCCGGGCACAGAGCTGAGAAATGAAAGAAAACAACCCAAACGGTGCTGTTCCGCTGCACTATGAGCACTATTTAGAGTTCCCGCTGCCGCTTCAGATGGGAACATGGCATTGAAGGCTGGAAATACCAAAAGCATCATCAGGAGGGAAAAAGAAAACTCAGACAAACTGCTGATTGCGGCTGCCGGGCTGGGAAATGAAGTGAGTGCTCCCAGCGCAGGTGGCACGGGGAAAATGAGCCCTGTCTCCACTCGAGGGTGAAAGGACGAAATTGCCCTCTGCTGTACAGGAACCAGGCAGGACAGGCAGCCGGAGTGGGGCCCGGATGGCCCCGTGGAGTGTGGAGGGGACGGGATCATAGGCTTTGGCTGGGTGATGGGGCGGCGTAGAAGTGCTCACTGCAGTGAGCAGCACCATCCCGCAAAGGCCAGGAGTCACTTAAGCCAAACCCTGGACTTTTCAGCAAAAAGAAAACCGGGAGTATGCAAACCATCTGTTTCGCAAAGAAATAACCTTCAGGGTTTCCACTGCTGCAACCTCAAGAAATTCCACAGCTGCTGCGGCGTGGGAGGGAGCCCGGGCAGCATTTTTTCCCCTCTGCGCGTGGCCGATGCTCAGGGCTGGCTGCGGCCCCCGGCCAGGGAAGGGCTGTGCTAAGCAGCAAAGGCTGTCACCCCCCCTCCGCCCAGTGCGGCCAGCGCCCCTCGCTGCGTCCCCTGCCCAACCTGCCGTAAATGGTAGTGAATTCTTACAAATCCGTGCGTTTTGCAGAGGCGCAGGGACCTCGGTAGCCCTGTCCCGGAGGCCCCTGGAGCTGCCCAAAGCGCTGGCAGTGCAAGGGGAACACACGGGGGATGCCCCAAGAGGTATTTTCACTCCTAGAGGTATTTTTCTACTCTTAATTGCTGCAGGAAAAAAAAAAAGAAGCCAGTCTGCCAAAGAACACAAAATAGCGTTCCTGTTTTCGAGGGGCACACAAGGGGAAAGGAACACAGATTCTTCTGAGTGTCTGTAAACACCCTCTCCCTCTGCATCGCCCCTGCTGAACACCCGTGGGGGCTGCTGACGTGTGGGGTCACCGCAAAGAAACTATCCCAAAACTCCCGGGTGCAGGGCTGGATGCTGGCAGCCCCCGTGGGCGCACGGTCAAGGTGCTGCGGGGCCTCCAGAGCCACTGCCAGCCCCCATAAAGGAGCCAAAAATGTTTTGGGAACCTGGCGCTTCATATAGGGACCCTGGTAATGCAGCACCCACCTGGAGGTGCCCCGCAGGGTCTGGCTGCGTGGCCCCCCCTGGGCAGGGGGGTGGGAGCAGGGTGGTCCCGGGGCTCCCCGAGCATTCTGCCCAACCCAGTGCTCTTGCTGGGCAGCCAGAACCCGGTGCCACTGGGCACCCCACAGTGGGAGTGGGCTGCAGGCAAGGGGGGCTGTGTTTTCGGGGGCCTGCGGCTCCCCAGGGATGAGGGGCTGAGCCAGCTGCCCCCTGCCCGGCCCCTGCTGCCCCTACAGCATGAGGACCCCCAGCACGTCCAAGGCCACAACCGGGATGAGCAATGGAGCACTGGGTCGCTGGGTCACTCCCTGTGCCCCATCCCAGGATGGAGCGGGCAGCGCTGGGGATGTGGGTCCCCCCTCCTGTGCCCCATCCCGGGCCAGAGCAGGGAGCACTGGGGACTTGAGTCTCCCCCCATGTATCCCATCCTGGGCCAGACTGGGGATCACGAGGGACTCTGGTGTCCCCCTCCTGTGCCCCATCCCGGGCTGGAGAAGGGAGCACCGGGGAGCACTGGGCACCTGGGTACCCCCCCCCCCCCCCCCATCTCTCCATCCTGGGCTGGAATGGGGAGCACCAGGGACTCGGGTGTCCTCCCCCTTCTGTGCCCCATCCTGGCCTGGAGTGGGGAGCACCGGGGAGCACTGGGGACCTGGGTCTCCCCCCACATACCCCATACTGGGACGGAGTGGGGAGCACCGGGGAGCACCAGGGACTCAGGTCCCCCCTCCTGTGTCCCATCCCAGGCTGCAATGGGGATCACTGGGGATCACCGGGGACCTGGGCCTCCTCCCACATACCCCATCCCAGGCTAGAGCAGGGAGCACTGGGGACTCGGGTGTCCCCCTCCCGTGCTGAAGCAGGGAGCACCGGGGATCACCGGGAATGCGGGTCCCCCCTCCCGTGCCCCATCCCGGGCTGGAACGAGGAGCACCGGGGAGCACCAGGGAATACCGGGGGTCCGTATCCCCCTCCCAGTGCCCCATCCCGGTCCGGAGCAGGGAGCACCGGGGACTCGGGTATCCCCCCCCGCTCCCTGTGCCCTACCCCGGTCTGAAGCGGGGATCACCGGGGATCACCGGGGGTCGGGTTCCCCCTTCTGTGCCCCATCCCGGTCGGGAGCAGGGAGCACCGGGGAGCACCGGGGATCACCGGCGGTCCGGGTCCACCCTCCCGTTCCCCATCCCGGTCCGGAGCAAGGAGCACCGGGGACTCGGGTGTCCCCCCCGCTCCCAAGTGCTCCATCCCGGGCTGGAGTGGGGATCACCGGGGGTCCGGGTCCCCCCTCCCGTTCCCCATCCCGGTCCGGAGCGGGGACCACCGGGGACTCGTGTCCCCCCCGTGCCCCATCCCGGTCCGGAGCGGGGGTCACCGGCNGGCCGACGGCACCGGCCCCGGTCCGGGTCCCGGTCCCGGTCCCGGTCCCGGTGAGGCACCGGCGGCGCAGCTGAACGGCGGCGAGCCGGGCTCCGCCGTGCCCGAGGCGCTTGCCAACATCAGGCGGACGGTGCGAGTCGTCAAGCAGGAGGTGGGGGGGCTCGGCATCAGCATCAAAGGTGAGGGTCGGGGTGGTTTTTTGGGGGGTGGGGGGTCCCGGTGCCTCCCCGCCACTCCGGGACCTGTTGCTGCCGTTTTTCCCGGCAGTTCGCTCCCACGCTGGGAATAAAACCCCGCGGGGAGGGGATGGGATTGGGTTGGGGGGATGGATGCGGAGCCCGGGCAGGGGCTGGGGTTTGGGGTCTTCACACCCCGGCCCCTGTGCAGGACGAGGAAGGGGGACGCGTGGCAATGACGGGACCCGAAATGTCCCCGGGGCAGGGAAAGGGCAGCGCTTTGGGGTGCAGTAGTCACCCACCAGCCCCTGCCCCGGCCGGAGCGGGGGTCCCCGGTGTTTGGGAGCTGGAGGGGGACCCCACCACCTCTTTGCGTGCAGGGGTAGGGTGCTGTCCCATGGGGCAGCCGGGACGGACAGGGTACATGGGGACACAAAAGCTGCCCTTTTCGCAGCCAAAGGGAGGGCTCTGCCAGCGTGTCCTTGTCCCCTCTGTGCCGCCGTGCTGAGAAATGCCCCTTTTACACTGTCAGCGAAACGAAGGAGTGGATTTTGAAGCCCGTGGAGGTCTCCAGGCATGGAGATCTCAACCTTGGAGATGTCCGCTGCTGGAGAGCTGAGCCGTGGGGACCCTCCGCGTCCTCATCTGTGTTTTTCCCTCCCGAGCTGCGCCGTTCCTCGGTGACTCGCCTGAACTTCAGGCTGGAAACTTCTTGGGGCAGGGACGGCGTCTCTGCCTGCTTTTGCTTTTCAGGCGCCTCCGAGTGTGTTGGGAAACTCGGCGAAAGGAGGATGCAAACAGGCAGCAAACAGGCAGCAAACAGGCAGGCAACGGGCCGGCGCGGTGCGTGGGCGAGAGGGCTCGTCGCCCCGTGTGCGGGCAGGACGAGCGGTGGGCTCGGCAGCCCCCGGGGTGGCTCTCGCCTCCTGACGTGGCTTCTCCTCCCAGCTCAGAGGGGACGCGGCCGCAGCCTTCTGCTCCCTCTGGAAGTAGGGAGGTTTTGCCATGTGGATGCCCGGGAGCTGGGACTAGGTCGAAACGGTGCCGCTGGCTGTGTCTGCGGGGTGCCCGAGCCTGCCAGCCCCTCTTTTTGGGAAGCATAAAGCCCCTGTCGTAATAACCCCTTGGCTGCCAAGTTATTGCTAGCTCCGTGGATCTCCCAGGAGAGGAGAAACATCACTTGGTTCAGTTAAAACTTCGTTTTTGCTGTGACGTATGTGGAAATCAAGTAGTCGCCATCCAAACTGGGGGCGAGAAGCTGTTAGGGGGCGGTGGGGCAGCCCTGACGGTGCCCCCGCCGCTGCTGGGGGATGGCATCGCTCCTCCTCACCGGGGCTGCCGACGCTGCCCCGGTAAACGGCGTGCCGGCCCCGTTTCACCCCGGGGACGCTTTGCCGCAAACCGGGGTGCGGGTGAGGTGGCGGTGGTGAGGGGACGGGCGCCGTGGCTGCCGGGTGGCCTTCCCCTGGCTGGTGGGACAGCGGGGGGGGGGGGCTCTCGGTGCGGGCAGCCCGGGTGAGGAGCCGCCGCCGTAAGGACGGGCTCGGCAGCTCGGAGCAGCCCCCACGGGGGCCTCCGACAGCTGATAACCGGAGCCCTCGGAGGGGCTTGGCAGGCGTCTGAGCGAGGAAATGCCTGTGGCAGTGGCTGGGAGCAGCGCTGGGGCGGGCGGTGACAACAGGCTGGGCTCAACATCTCCCTCCGGGATGATGAGAGATCATCTCACGGAGGCTCCTGGGGACGGGCCGTCCCGGGGCGTAGGGCACGTCGGGGGGCTGCCCCTGCCCGGGCTGGGGGGCGGCGGTAGGTGCTGCTCCCTGGCACGCAGGCAGCAACGCTGCCGGGATCTCCATCTCCCCACGGGTTCAAAAGTTAACGTGCAAATTGATCTCCTCGAGCTGCCGGGAGGTTTGAATAGCATCCTTTTACTGGGGAACGGGGAGCGGCAGGTAAATAGGGCTACTGTGTGGAGAGGAGCGAACAGCCGGGTTGGTTCACTTCTCCCTGGCTCTTTTGCCTCTCCAAAAACATTCAGCTGTCTTATCTGTTTAGATCATGAAGTCCTTGGAGCGGGGATGGTTGCTCAGCACACACGAGTAATAATGCAAATAAAGACATGCTTTCCTGCCAAAATTGATGGGGAGATGGCCAGGGTACGTGTTCGCTCTGTGAGGAAATCTGCGACTGCTCGGAGTGGTTTTGGAGCAATCATAGAATGGTTTAGGTTGGAAGGGACCTTGAAGATCATCGAGTTCCCACCCCCCTGCCCTGGGCAGGGACACCTCCCACCAGCCCAGGTTGCTCCAAGCCCCGTCCAACCTGGCCTTGAACACCTCCAGGGATGGGGCAGCCACAGCTTCTCTGGGCAACCTGCGCCAGGGGCTCACCACCCTCACAGTCAACAATTTCTTCCTAATATCTCATCTAAATCTCCTCTCTTTCAGTTTAAAACCATTCCCCCTCATCCCATCGCTCCCTTCCCGGATCAAGAGTCCCTCCCCAGCTCTCCTGGAGCCCCTTTAGGGACTGGAAGGGCCTCTAAGGTCTCCCCGGAGCCTTCTCTTCTCCAGGCTGAACCCCCCCAACTCTCCCAGCCTGTCCTCCCCGCAGAGGGGCTCCAGCCCTCGCAGCATCTCCGGCGCCTCCTCTGGCCCCGCTCCAACTGGTCATCTTTGCTGTAAAGCCTCGTGGTATATTTTGGCTACTGTGGCTGTTACGAGCATGCCATGGGCGCCCGAGGAAATGGGGCAGTGGGCTGTGCTGGCACGGTGTGACCAAATGCTGGGAGAAGGGCTCAGCCTCACTGGGGCCGGTGGGTACCCGAGCATCCCCCTCCTCACCCGCTCCTCCATGTGCTCCGACAGCCGCAACCACTTCGTTTCTTTTCTGTTTCAAGGTGGCCGAGAGAATAAAATGCCCATCTTGATCTCCAAGATATTTAAGGGGCTGGCAGCGGATCAGACCGAGGCGCTGTACGTGGGGGACGCCATCCTCTCCGTCAACGGGACCGACCTGTCCGAGGCGACGCACGACGAGGCGGTGCAGGCGTTGAAGAAGACGGGCAAGGAGGTGGTCTTGGAAGGTAGGAGATGAGGGTGTGAGGGAGGATGAGGGTCCTGCTTCTCGGGGGCTGATCCCCATATTTCCCGGCAATGTACCGGGAGCACAGGGATGGCACTTCATCTGCATATGTATTTGCATACTCTTTCAAATGGAAAACAGCGTGTGCAGACTGGTTTATCTGCTCATCCGGAGAGCTGGAGGTAACTGCTGGGATCTCCCTCCAGAGAGGGAGAGACACGTGTGCCACCGCTCGGTGCCCAGCGGCTCCGTCTCCTCGCTGTGGGACCACGGGCAGGCAGCGATGGGAGGCGTGGGGACAGGTTTTTGGGGTTTGCAACTCTTCTGTCCTGTGGCATCACCCCGAGGCTGTGGAAACCTTTTTTCTGCTTTTCCTGTGGTTTTCATTTAAACCTGCATCCTCAGCGGGAGCGGGGCTGCGCGGCTCTGCGGGATTAACACCAGCGGGGAAGGGGGTACGCCGGCACCCCGCTCCTTGCTGGGCACCTTTTTGGGTTGCCGGGGTGGATTTTGGGCAGGCGGGAAGAGCAGGCAGGGCGCAGGCAGGGCCAGCTCGGGGGCGCAGCCGCAGGAGCTGCCTCCCCGTGGGGTGCCCAGCAGCTGTACCCCAACCGCAGCCCCCCCTACCCCCCCAAAATCTGGCAGCTGAGGCTACAAACATCCCAGGGATCACAGCGTTTGCTGTCCCAGGGGAGACTGGAGTTGGTCCCCTGGGAATGGGCTCCCTCTTGGTACCGGGTGGACGGTCCCTGGGGTCTCCCAGCCCCGTGGGGGCTGGCACGCTGCAGGAGCCCCCCCAGATTCCCCCTGGGGAGCGGGTGAGGGCTGGTGGGTTGGGGCTGTGGGAGCCCTGAGGCAGGGACCCCGCTTTTCTCCCGTTATCCTTCACATCCCGTCTGTCTGTGCTTGCCCGCCCTCTGCCAGCTCGGCCGGGCAGGGGTGAGCACCCAGGATCTGTCCCCCAGGAGGGGACCCTTCCCCTCCCCTCCCCACCAACCAGCCCCTGGGCCACCCCAGCTAACCAGGAGGGTCTTGGCACTGGAGACCCTTCCCGGTGCAGTTGTGGGGCTGCAGACCCCAAAAAAGGGAGTATTTTTATTTGGGGGGGAGCGCTCTGGGCTCTGCTTGGACAAAGAAGAGCTCTGTGTCTTCTGCTGCCAGCGACCGCCGTGGCTTTTGCTTTCCTGCGCCTTCCCCAGATTGTCTCAGCTCCAGATTCACATTTTTAGCTTCGCTCAGCCCTTTCTGCTGTGGGTTCCTCCTCTCCTGGGAGCCGCAGGACCACGGTTCAGCCGGAGGAATGTGCTGCTCTGCACAGCTGCGGGGAGCAGATAGGGTTGGTGGTGGGCTTGGTTTTGGTTTTTGGGCTTTTTTTTTGGTTTTTTTTTTTTTTTCGACCAAAGAGAAATACAAGAGCCTCTTTCTCTGGGAGTCTGCGAAATTCCTCCCCGTGGCCGCCGTTCTCGGACCACCCTCTCTCTGTTATTTTCTTTTCATCCTTTACTTTGGCGTGGGTTTCCTTTCTGCTCGAGGTCCCGCGGGAGGTGGAGATGAGCTGCCCTTTCTTGTAGAGAACAACTTCTCTCCCTGGACCACCTCCTCCTCCATCCCCCTGGGGAGCCGGGCGCTGCCAGGTTGCCCTCCCAGCTCAGCTCTGACCCGCTGGGCTTCTTAATTAATTAAAACTCCCAGCAGGTACCCTTGGGAGGAGAGCAGGGCTGGGCTGGCTCCCACCACCACACGCTGGAGGCTTTGTGATTAGTTTGTGGCTGATGGCATTGGGCTCCTGCGGCGTGATGGTGCTCGGGATGCTGTAGGCAACAGCCGGAGCGGGGCAGGGGTCTCTGCTGCTCGTCTGATCGCAGACGTCGGGTACACACATGGTGTGTCTCCATCTCCTCCTTGTTTTGGGTTTGCCCGTGGAGGATGGCGGGGCTGGCACCGTGGCGTGGTCCCCAATGGGCTGTCGCTGCCCTGCGGAGGTGACAGCCCTCCCTCAGGACATGGTGTCCCCTGCCTTATACCCGCCACCCCCATGGTGGGTTCGTTCCCAGTTTTAGGAGGTTTTAGGGTAGTTTGCATGCGGTGTCGCAGCAGGTAACATAAACTGGGCGAGCTTGAGCCTCCTCACGGGGTGGTGGGCTGGGCTGAGACTCTCCAGAATGGCAGCGGTGGGAGATGATTGCACTTTAATTTGAATATCGGCAGGGGCTCCACGTGCCAGGTCTCACCGCGGCCGCTGTGCTTGGCTTCTGGCTCCGGGGCGTCGTTGCTGCCCGGGCGGGAGGACACGCAGATACCTCCCGGTGTGTCCTGCCAAGAGTTTGTTTTTTTTTTTTTTTTGATGTGCCAAACTACTCTCTTGATATTTGCGGGAGGAGTTTGACTGTATTTATATTACACTGTTATTTTGGGGACAGTTGCTTTCCCTTACCTTATTTTTCCCTTGGGTTTTTTTGTTGTTTTTTTTGTTTTTTGCATTGCTTGGTATCCAGAGACCCTCCACGATGGGGGAAAGGCTGATAAACATCCTTCCAGCTGACCCAGGAAGGGCTTTGGTGCCAGGAGGTGGTTTTCCCGGCGAGGCCCCTGTGCTGTATCAGCACCGGGAGCAGTGGGGAGGAGGATGCCGTGGGCATCTCCCCTCGGTGGCATCCCTGGGACTCTCCGGCTGCAGGGCAGCTCCTGGGGCTGTTGCAGCTCTCCAGGACTCGCTCGGCCAAGTAATATCTTGGAAGTTTGAAATTCGGAAAGGCTAAAGGGGGTGCCAGGGATGCCCGGCTCTGGCAGGCACATTGCCCTAACCGTGGGAAGCCCGGGCAGTCACAGAGGGTGGAGATGTGTGTGGTGCGAAATGTGAAATACCCACAAAGTTTAGGTGACCCCGGGGGCAAATAACACATGGCGCGAAATGTAAGGGGGTTTGGAGCGGCGGTGGGTGGTGGCGGCTGGGATCGGTGTGGTTCCCTGTCGTTGCCACCCTTCGGAGCTCAGAAGGGCTTTTGGAGAGAAAGCCCTGAGGTGGCCTCCAGCCCTCTGTGGGACACTGAAGTGAATGTCTTCTGGCAGAGCTGGCCATCCTCGGGGTCTGAGCAGCTGAGCTTTGCCCTTGGTAATGCTGTGTGTGCCCTCATGGTTTAATCGTGGTAATGAACCAAAGCAGAAGGAGTCTTTGGACCTGCCCTGGGGACAAGTCAGAGAGATGGTGAAGGTCCACATCCTCCTACCTCCTCTGCACCTCACTGCTTTGCTCTCCCTGGGGAGTTTCCCAGGGACGTTTCTCCTCCCGTGGAAACGTGGAGAGTTGTCCCGTGTTCTCCTTGGGATCACTCAGCCCATGGGTCACCGCTGGCCATTCAGCACAGGGGAATATTTAGGGAAGAGCTGGGGCATGGCATGTGGCGCTGAGGGCTGGGACAGGGTCCTGGGGCAGGAGGGACAGCGGTGGCACCCTGCAGCATCCCATGGCGTCCTCCTCCCTGGGGTAGAAGGGTTTGAGTTGGGGCAGTTGGGACCGGCAGCTGCGGCCTTGTTGGTGCTCGGGGACGGTCCCTGGGTGGGATGCGGGATGGGGCGGTTGTGGCAGCCCCTGTGTTGGGCATTTTGGAAGCAGGTCACAGCATCAGCTCTAAGTTTACAGGTCGTTTCAGGGTGTCTCTTTGGGACATGTGTTTGCTGACCCCCCACATTTCACACGTTAGTTTTGCATTGTTAGTCCTGAGGCAGAGAGGGACCAGCTGGAGATGGGCTTAGCATCTCCTTACGGCCAGCGCTAGATCTCCAGGACCTCTCTGGAAGCCTCCCTGATGTGGTGGCCACCCGTACGGTCGGACCTTTTTGACTCGTGGTGCTGTGCAGATGCCGCTGGAGAGCTCTGGGGGGTGGGAAACAGCAGGACCCATCCTACCCCTGCCTGGCAGTGCCGTCTTAAACCTCTCTGCGGTGAATCCATGCCATGATCTCCGGGCTGAAGCAGAGCGTGCCGGCACCGAGCTGGTGGCCCGAGCAGCGGGTGGGTGCTCTCGAGCCTGCTGCTGGGTGGCCGTGTGGCTGGGGCTGTTCTCCTGGCTGGAGAAAGGTTTGTGGCTCCTCGGCAAAGCTCTCTGGGGTCTGGAGCTCGGCTTCGGGTGGTGCTGAGCCACGGGCACATGCGTGGGGCAGGTCGTGGTGACTCGGGATCGGGGTTGCAGGAGTGTTTGGTTCGGGCTTGTTCTCCGTTCTTAGGAGGGATGGGCTGCTGGAGGGGGAGGATCTGTTACCCAAGAAGTAAAACCAAGGAATTCTGATGGTTTTACCCCTTTCTGGAGTGCTGAGGAGACAAAAAAACCAACCCTCCAACACAGAGAGAAGATCAGGGCAGACCTCGGGCTTTTGGTTAAACATGTCCCCGATGCATCTCGCTGCAGGGTTCGGGGCACACGCGATGCTCTGGCGATGCTGCGGGTTTGGGAGCTTCTGTGCCATAACCCCTCTGCAGAGGGACCGTCCAGGCATGGGTGGCCACAAGCAGCTGCTCACACGTGGCCTCCCCGGAGGCTTTTGCTGTTCCTCCAAAACCTAAAATAAAGTGTTAGTCAGCGCAAAGCCCTGAGCAGTTAAAGGTTCTATTTGTCACCTCTCCTCTGTCCTGGAGAGGGTCAGTGGGACAGGCTGTCTCCCCAGGGGAGCAGGGAGCCCACGTGGCTTTGGGGGCCACCTGGATTTGCCCAGTAGCCACCGAGAAGGCTGTTTGCCTGCTGAAGGTGGCTTTAAGTCAGCGGCAGCGGGGCGGTGTTTCTGCCAAGTGATTTTTGGAGGGTGCTGGCTAACGAGGAGAGGGCAGCCAGCCTGGGAGCCCCAGCACCGCAAGATGTTAATTAAAAAAAAACCCAATATAAAAATTCAAGAATCACAATTACCAGTAGCAGAAATGATGTATAATGTGGTCTGAGTTGTTTGCTTTAATGAGATGGAGGTAATTAATTAAATGCATTCAGTAACAGGACAGGGAACTGCTGGAGAGGGTCCAGCAAAGGGCTACAAAGATGATGAGGGGACTGGAGCATCTTTCTGATGAGGAGAGGCTGAGGGACTTGGGGCTTTTCAGTCTGGAGAAGAGAAGACTGAGGGGGGATCTTATCAATGCTTATCAATACTCAAAGGGAGGGTGCCAGGGGGATGGGAACAGTCTTTTTCCAGTGGTGCCCAGTGACAGGACAAGAGGGAACGGGCACAAACTTGAGCATAGGAAGTTCCATCTCAACCTGAGGAGGGACTTCTCTCCTGTGCGGGTGGCAGAGCCCTGGCACAGGCTGCCCAGAGAGGTGGGGGAGTCTCCCCCTCTGGAGCCATTCCAAACCCGCCTGGACGCCGTCCTGTGCCACTGCTGGAGGTGCCCCTGCTCTGGCAGGGGGTGGCACTGGGGGAGCTCCAGAGGGCCCTTCCAACCCCCACCACTCTGGGATTCTGTGATTCCGGGGCAGTGAAGGGACCAGCAGAAATGTAAGTCCACCAGCTATAGAGCCCGTGCTGGGGTCACCGGAGGAGACGGCAGCTCCCATGGGATGGTGGCCCAGCCCCGGTGGGCAGCCCACTGGGGAACACCGCAGCCTCCAGCACACCCCGGCTCCCCGTGCCGGCTCGGGAGCCCCCATACTGCGGGAACCCATTGGCGCTTCGTCACCAGCCTTAAATCCTCCTTTAAGCCATGTGCCACAGAGACTCACGCCGGCCATTGTGTAGTTCTCCATGCCCTGTCCCGGCCGGGGCACTGCTTTTCTCCTCCAGGGAGGAGATGTCCGTCGGGACGTGACCCCACCACCGCGCAGCTAATGCCGGTGACGTCCTCCGCGTGCCCGGGCAGCCGCGGGCTGGCGCGGGGACGCCGCTCGGGTTTCAGCGGCTGAATGCTGTCTTTCTGAACTCCAATTAGTTCCCAGGCACCGGGATAATGGCCCGGCCCCGCTGCCAAGATTAATGACTTGGGGTAAAATCCAACGCGGCTCAAATGCCTGTGGGAACGCGGCGGCTATTTATAACGGGAGGCGCAGGGCACGAGGCTGGTGGCCCCACGCCGCCTCCTTGGCCCCGGGGCCACCGCGGGGTAACCCGACCCACGTGCCGCAGCGGCATCGCGGCCATTTATAGCCGTGTCCCGCTGGGCCCGGGCAGAACGGGGCACCCCGGGGGGGGGTCTGCCTTCCCGCTGTGACCCAGCGCCGCTCGTGTGCGGGATTTCAGGATTCGGAGGCTTTGGGGAGCTCGCTGGGATGGGAATGAAGGGGAAGGTGGGCGGTGGTGGGCAGGGGAGGGATGGGGATGGTAGGCTCTGCGTGCAGACTCTCTCCTGGTGGGAAAAGGGCTTTTTTTTCTGGCACAAAACCAGGCTGATGTGGCTTTGCTGCAGCGATGGAGCTGGTCCACCAGCCAGCCACCTTGGCTGCAGAGCCAAGCTCGTGTCCCCCCCCCTCCTGCCACCCACGCCACTGACTTGGACCTGGAGCGAAACCAGCGGTGACGCCTGGGGACGCGGCGGCAGGCACGTGTCTGTCCCGTGGTGTTGTCCCCAAGGGCCACCAAAGGGAAGCCCTGCCCTGGAGCCACCAGCCCGTCCCACGTTGCCCCCAGCGCAGGACCACGACTGGTCCCATGGGGGCTGCAGCGCGCGGGGCACCTCCCCTGCTCAGCCCAAGCTTTTTGGCTGGTGCTGCCGACCTAATTTATGGGATGCAGCTACGGGTCCCCATCAATTCGCGGTGGCTTTCATCTCCCCTAAACCTCGGGAGCCATCTCTGAGGGCGCTGGCTGCGGAGCCGCACTCGCTGGGGACTGAAAGCGGCTTTCTCGTCGCTGGTTTGTAACTCCCGGGGCCGGGCTGCGCGAGCAGGCGGTGCGAGGCTTTTCCTGGGGCCAAGCCATGGTATTTGAAGAGTTGTTGTTCCCAGTTGGGGGGGAGGGGTGCGGGGGGGGGGACCGGCTGTACCAGCACAGTTTGGACTGTGTAATTTTGGCTTGGGACTCCTGCCCACTCCCCGCCCCCTGCCTCCCTGTGCCGCCCCGGGGACGCGATGAGGCTTGGATCTGGGAACTGATCTGGGTTAAAGGAAAGAAAAAAGGGGGGAAAAGGCCATTTTTACCCCTCCCGGAGGGATTCCTAGGCTGGGGTGGTGGGGCAGAGGCACTGGGAGGATCCTAAGTGTCATGTCACCCTCTGGTATGACCGTGCCCACCAGTGCCATCCCCTTCTTGCACCCACCGGGGTGCTGGGCAGAGCACCCACCACAGCACCCATGGGTGACGGCTCTGGGGAGGTAACGGAGGAGGCACCGGCTGCAATGCAGGCAGGGTGCAAGGGGTTTTGGGGGGGCGGATGGGTGCTGGCGGACAGGATGAGGCCACCATGGCCAATGCTGTACCCTCAACCGGGTGCTGCCTCTCTTCCAGTGAAGTACATGAAGGAGATCTCCCCCTACTTCAAGAACTCCTCTGCGGGGGCGACGGTCAGCTGGGACCCCTCTCCCACCGCCCTGCAGAAGCGGTCGTCCCCCCTCCTGCCCCCTCGGGAGCTCCGGGAGGGCAGGACCGTGCCTCTGAAGATGTGCTACGTGTCCCGCAAGTGCCTCCCCGCCGACCCGGAGCACAGGTCAGGGCACGGTGTCAGGGGGTGGCGATGCCACCGCGGCGCCCTGGGTCACCGAGGGCCGGCGGGGACCCAGCGGGGCCGTGTCCCTGCAGGTACCTGGAGGTGTGCTCGGCGGATGGGCGCGTTGCCCTCTTCCTGCGGGCGAAGGACGAGGCCACGGCGCAGTCGTGGCTCAGCGCCATCCAGGCCAACGCGGGCGCGCTGCTGCCGCGGGTGAAGGAGGAGCTGCGAGCCCAGCTGGCGGGTGCCGGCGCGGTGGCCGGACGGGACATCAAGCACGTGGGCTGGCTGACTGAGCAGGTAACCCCATGTCCCCCGCCACCCCATGCCACCACGTTGCTGGTGGCCCTGACCCCCTCCCCTTGCAGCTGCCCAGCGCCGGCACCAGGAACCTGCTGGCCGTCCTCACCGAGAAGGAGCTGCTGCTGTACGGTAGCCTGCCGCAGAGCCGCGACGCCCTGGGCAAGCCCGTGCACAGCTACCCCCTCATCGCCACCAGGTAGGGACCACCAGCCCAGCACCCTCCTGCCCTGCGTGGGGGACAGGGTGGCGGTGGTGTCCAGGGGTGGTGGCAGGGGTTGGGGGTCAGGGAAGAGCCCCAGGGATGATGGCAGTGCCCCAGGGTGGTGGCAGTGACTGGGGATGGTGGCAAGGGGTGAGGGTCAGGGCAGAGCCCCAGGGATGATGGCAGTGCCCCAGGGTGGTGGCAGTGACTGGGGATGGTGGCAAGGGGTGAGGGTCAGGGCAGAGCCCCAGGGATGATGGCAGTGCCCCAGGGTGGTGGCAGTGACTGGGGATGGTGGCAAGGGGTGAGGGTCAGGGCAGAGCCCCAGGGATGATGGCAGTGCCCCAGGGTGGTGGCAGTGACTGGGGATGGTGGCAAGGGGTGAGGGTCAGGGCAGAGCCCCAGGGATGATGGCAGTGCCCCAGGGTGGTGGCAGTGACTGGGGATGGTGGCAAGGGGTGAGGGTCAGGGCAGAGCCCCAGGGATGATGGCAGTGCCCCAGGGTGGTGGCAGTGACTGGGGATGGTGGCAAGGGGTGAGGGTCAGGGCAGAGCCCCAGGGATGATGGCAGTGCCCCAGGGTGGTGGCAGTGACTGGGGATGGTGGCAAGGGGTGAGGGTCAGGGCAGAGCCCCAGGGATGATGGCAGTGCCCCAGGGTGGTGGCAGTGACTGGGGATGGTGGCAAGGGGTGAGGGTCAGGGCAGAGCCCCAGGGATGATGGCAGTGCCCCAGGGTGGTGGCAGTGACTGGGGATGGTGGCAAGGGGTGAGGGTCAGGGCAGAGCCCCAGGGATGATGGCAGTGCCCCAGGGTGGTGGCAGTGACTGGGGATGGTGGCAAGGGGTGAGGGTCAGGGCAGAGCCCCAGGGATGATGGCAGTGCCCCAGGGTGGTGGCAGTGACTGGGGATGGTGGCAGGGCACTGGGGGTGGCGGCAGAGCCCCAGGGCTGATGGCAGAGCCGCGGGGCGGGGGGGGGGGTTCAACGTGGGGGGCGCATCCGCGGGGCTGCAGCGCCCCCTGCCGGCCGCGCCGCGACACCGCCGCCGCCGAGCGCTGGTGATGCGCGGAGCGGTGCGGAGCGGTGGTGATGCGCGGTGCGGTGGTGATGCGCGGTGCGGTGCCGCAGGCTGGTGCACTCGGGGCCGGCCAAGGGCTCGGCGCTGTACGAGGCGGAGGTGTCGTTCGCGCTGCGCAGCGGCACCCGGCTGGGCGTGCAGACCCACCTCTTCAGCCTGGAGAGCCCCCGCGACCTGGCGCTGTGGACCCGCCTGCTGGTGGACGGCACCCACGGAGCCGCCGAGCTGGTCCAGGAGGTCTCAGCAGGTCAGTGAGGAGCCCGGGAGTGGGGGGTCCGGGTGGCGGGGGTGCTCATCCTCTCTCTCACCCCTCTCCCCGTCCCCAGCCTGCACGTGGAAGGGGCAGGATTGCACCCTCTCCATCCACATCGACAAGGGCTTCACCATCTCCACCACCGAGCCCGGGCTCAGCAAGACCATCCTGCTCCAGCAGCCCTTCGAGAAGCTGCAGATGTCTTCCGACGACGGCACCAAGATGCTCTACCTGGACTTCGGTGGCCCGGAGGGAGAGATTGTGAGTTGGCTTTACCCTCAACCAACCCCCACCCACGCTCCCACCGGCCCTGGGGGGAGAGGGGGAGCAGAGCACCCACCCTGTGTGTGGCACCCATCCTGCCTGGCACATGGGGGTGAGGCACGGCTCGTCCACCCACCCCTGGCCGCACACAGCCCCCGCCATGCACAGCCCTTCCCAGGGCCCCAGTAAGGCTCTGGTGGGTTTTGGGGGGCTCTGGGTGGTCGCTGCGCTCCCCGCCGCAAGCAGAAAGCTGACTGCTGCGGGCACAGCCCTCCCCGTTGCAAACATCCCTCCGTTCCTTTCTTACAGCAATTGGACCTTCACTCCTGCCCCAAAACCATCGTCTTCATCATCCACTCCTTCCTCTCAGCCAAGGTGACCCGGCTGGGGCTGCTGGCGTGAAGAAGGAGCGGAGCGCGGGGCAGAGCAGCCCCAGCCCCCGGCCGATCTATGCACCTCCCTCCAGGCCAACCCCAGCCCCACGCCATCCCGAGGAGACTGGGGCCCCCACGGGGTCACGCTACCCCCGCCAAGGAAAAGCACCCTCCGGCTGGGAAAAACAACTCCCGGGGCGTTCGGGGGCAGCGGTGGGGTGAAATCCCTCTTGGATGGCATCACCGGGACTTCTGCGGTCCCTTTTTCCCCTCCTTCCTCCCGCTCCGATGCTCGGCGGCGGCGGGAGAAGCCCGGTTGGAGCCCGGGCTGCGAGCGGCCGCACGGTCGTCACCCCAGTGCCTTGTGAGATGATATTTTCTGTACAAAGAACCCGTTTGTATCGATGTTTTATATTTATATCGCCCAGTTAAAAATGCTGACGCGGCAGCTCTCACCCGCCTGGCTTGGACACCCCCCCTGGAGAGTCCCCAGGTCCCGCAGCACAAGGACGTGTGTCTGTCCCCAAGACAGACGACCTGAGCGCTGGAGACCGGAGCCGGCTCCGTAAGCGCTTGAGAGATGGGAACTGCAGATCAGCTTTATTTGCCAAAATTTTTCCGTATTGTACCGAATGATAGGAACCACTTTTCTTTGTCGGAGTTGGACGGTTCGTTTTGTTTTGCTAACTCCGGGGTCACTTTATGTCTCGGTTTAGGGGGGAAGGTTGTCAGGTGGCTGCTGGGAAACAACTTCTCTAATGAACCAAAAGATTCTGCATGAAAACGCCTTTTTTGGGGGGGGAGTCGAATAAACATTGCAGATGACAACCAGCGGGAGCCAAGATCTGTCTCCTGGTTTCGCTGGGAGAAGTAGAAAATCTCTTTGTGGGTGATACCTGGGCTGTGCCTCGGGGTGTTTTCTGCTGGGGGAAGGAAGGGTTTTGCAGTGGGATGTTGCTGTCAGCCGGCGGCGTTGCTCTGGGAGTGCTGGGGATGCTGGAGGAGGGGGGGTCAGATGGGGACAAAAAGTCTTCTAAGGGACCCGACACTGCGCTGGGCGCAGCAGAGAGGGACGCGCTGATGCCCACACCAGCTTTCCCAGTTCCAGGTGGGTTTAAATACACCGCACTTCATGCTGTGGGGTGCTCAGCAGAGGGCGGGCACCGTTTCCAAATGCAGAGAAGTTGGGTGGTTTGCTTTATGGTGTTTTTTCCCCCGTTTCTCCAGTAAAAAGAGTGGCCAGGCTTGGAACGTTGTTCCCTTCACGTGCCACCCTTGTTGGTGAAGTCGGGCATGAAGGTGGGTATGGTTACGGTGTCTGGGGGCTCCCGGTGAGCCGGTATTTAGCGAGCGCGTCCCGGTGATGCAGCCTGTCCTCGCAGCTTCCCAGCACGGGCGCTGCGTGCGAACACTGATCCTCGAGGTGTCTCCGGTGGGAGCCATCAGCCACCCAGTGGTCCCCCATCTCCTCGGGGACGGTGCCATGCTGGTGCTGGGAGCCACTGGTGTGGTTTAATGAGAGGGTTTATGCACTGGCGTGTTTCTACGGGGCTGTGGGATGTGCTAAGCCCCGCGGCAGCAGCAGAGCTCTCGGCACAGCGTCCGCACCCGTGCAGGGACACCGGGACGGGGAAGGGCCACGTTCGCATCGCTGTGCGGTGCCAAATTCAGGGTTAACCTCCTCCTTTTGTCCTGGCCCTGTAGGTGGGGGAGCCCAGAGCCTCCCAGGGAATTCCCCAGGGAGAAGGCTAACGCTCAGGCTGCGGGCTGAGTAATAGCAGCTAATGAGCAGTGAAATAATAATAATTTTTAATGATAAGTCACGCATCCTGTTGTGCTGTACAGAGCCCATCCCTGGCGCAGCGCTGATCAGAGCAGTGGGGTGCATCGGCAGCGTGGTGTGTGGGGCTACAGCCGGCGTTCCCTTCGGAGCCTTGTCTGAGAGAGGGAGTCCCCCTCTCCCCGGATCGGCCGTGGGTGAAGTGCTGCTCCTGGGGTGCTTGTTAAGCGGAGGTGGCACTTGTAGGCGCCACTGGGAAATTAATGATTGGCCTAATGAAGATCATAGAATCATAGAATGGTTTAGGTTGGAAAGGACCTTGAAGATCATCGAGTTCCAACCCCCCTGCCATAGGCAGGGACACCTCCCACCAGACCAGGCTGCCCAAGGCCACGTCCAGCCTGGCCTTGAACACCTCCAGGGATGGGGCCTCAACAACCTCTCTGGGCAACCTGTGCCAGTGCCTCACCACCCTCAAAGGGAAAAACTTCTTCCTAATGTTCAATCTAAACCTGCCCTCTTCCAGTTTGAAGCCATTCCCCCTCGTCCTATCACTCCATGCCCCAGTAAAAAGTCCTTCCCCAGCTCTCCTGTAGCCCCTTTAGGGACTGGAGGTGGGTATAAGGTCTCCCTGGAGACTTCTTCAGCTGAACAGCCCCAACTCTTTCAGCCTCTCCTCATAGGAGAGGTGCTCCAGCCCTCGGATCATCCTTGTGGCTCTCCTCTGGACACGCTCCAGCAGGTCCATGTCCTTCTTATGTTGGGGACTCCAGAGCTGGACGCAGTACTCCAGGTGGGGTCTCACGAGAGTGGAGTAGAGGGGCAGAATCCCCCCCCTCGCCCTGCTGGCCACACTTCTGATGCAGCCCAGGATGCGGTTGGCCTTCTGGGCTGCGATGGCACATTGCTGGCTCATGTTGAGCTTCTCGTCAATCAGCACCCCCAGGTCCTTCTCCTCAGGGCTGCTCTCCAGCCATTCCCCACCCAGCCTGGAGTTGTGCTTTGGATTGCCCTGACCCAGATGTAGGACCTTGCACTTGGCCTTGTTGAACTGCATGAGGTTGGCTTGGGCCCACCTCTCCAGCCTGTCCAGGCCCCTCTGGATGGCATCCCTCCCCTCCAGCGTGTCTGGATGAGCCGGTCCCTGGCAGACGAGGGTGGGCACAGTTACTGGTGCTCAGGGGGGCTGCCTCTGCGAAGGTGTGTGTCTTGGGGGAGGTGTTTGGGGGGAGGTTGTGGTCTGCCATGTGCAGAACCGCTCCCAGGTACGGGGGACCCTGATGCTGCTGCAGCCGGTGGGATGCAGGGGGGCGGGAAGGATGCCATAAACTGCAAAAAAAAAGTGGAAGGAAAGCAGTAAAAACACAAAGCAACAAGGGCAGTGGGGCGCATGCGGTTTGAGCTGGGGGGGAAAACACAGGAACAGCTTATTTGGTGTAAAGGAATAGTTCTTATGGGGTACATAAGCACTTGGCTGCTCCGCTCTTTACGGGACGGGGTGCTGGAGAGAAGGGGGCTCAAGGAGGTCCAGCCCGTTCCTCCCCGCGCAGAGCCCCGTGGCTGGCAGCGATACTCTTTTATGATGAACAAGCCCTTGCTTTTTATTGCACATAACTGTCCAATTTCCAGGAGACCTTGCAAAATGGATTTGCAAAAGAAAAAAAGAAAAAGGAAAAAAAAATCCTGCCCCACGCTACTAACTGTTAAATCAATACAACAAGTAATTTAGAAACAGATGGTGTATTTTTCTATGATCAAAAGCATGTCTGCACAAAGAAACACATTATTACTGCAATTTACCTTCCTCTTCCTGCCCTACGGCCATTACTCTTTGGGGTTCATTCCAATAAAAGAGGGAATCACTCCCAATCCAGAGCAGATTTCCTATTCATCTTATAGACCGCAAACTGCCTTGACTTTACCAGCGCCGCTCCGGCAGCCCGTCCCGCTCCCTGCCGGGGCTGTGAAAGAAGCGGCTCGGTTCAGAGATGGACCGATTTTCTTTAAATTCTTTGCATTCGATATTGGTGATGGGATGGGGATCTCCCCCCCCCGCCCCCCACCCCCCCATGTGTTTTATGGTGGTTTCTTGGCCGCTTCACCCTTCTGGCACCATCCTCTGCTTAATGGGACCTTTTCCCCGATGATGCTCTTGCCAAGGGGCCTGTGAGGAACACAACTGCCTCTTATTTCTCTGAGTGATGTGGCACCTTGTGACATAAACCACCCAGAAACAGGGTAGAAACTGCTTCCCCAAGAGGAGCCTGTGGCAGCTGGACGTCTCTCCATAAGTCCAGAAGCACCTTTGATTCTTGGGAAGATGCCCAGAGAGGTGACATGAGCATCCCGGGGACAGTGGTTATTTCAGGCTGGTGCCGAGGGATCAAGGCCAGCGTTCATCAGAGACACCAAAGTCTTGGGGCGGAAAACATTGCAATTGTTTCCTAAAACTCCCACTTTTCCTAAAATTCCCAATTCTCATTGAATTCTTCAGACATCCGGAATCAGCACTGAATTTCTCTGCCCAGGGAAGGTTTTGGGGTTGGCAGCGGGGACCCGTTCCCGGTGCAGGATGGCATCTGTACGGAGCAATGAGCGCTCCTGCTTGGGACCACGCCACGCTATTACCCGGGGAGGAATAACAGCTCATCGGGGTTTTATTCTTTCAGGCACTTTTATGGCAGGACTAATATTTTGGAAAGTGGCTTTAAAATAAATATAATGAACTCGGCTTATAGAACCGGCACGATGGTAATGGGCGCAGGTAAAAAGCAGATTTCCTCAGCTGAGTCACTTTGAGGGAACTGTAGTTTTATTTGGCCACCGTGACTGGCAGAGCTCAGGGAAAGGGGATTTTAAAGGTGCTGCGAGTGTGGGGGAAAAGGATGGCAAATGGGAAAGGAGGAGGAAAAATAAAAAGCGTGATTTTGCTGTGTCTGTGGAGCTCCTGGGGTGCTGTGTGCCGGGGTGGGGGGGATGGGAATGGGGTCTAGAGATGTTGGCAGCCAAACCGCTTCGATGCCGGCCCGAGCCGTGCGCGGAGAGAAGGGAGTGGTGGCAGCGGGGCTGGCAGCAGCCCGGCTCTCATGCCATCCCGTGCCCTTGGGGACCGAATCCGCCCGGGACACGGCGAGGTGAGCTCTGCGTTTCCTCCGCGGGAAACCCGGCGCCGTCAGCATCCCCGGCAGCGACGTCACGGGCGGGAAGTTTCCCCAGAAATGGCTTTTCTGGGTCACGAGACCTGGGAAACAGCCCCGAATTGAAGGAGCTGGAGAGGGAAGAGAGAGAGATGCTGCGGGAAGAGTGATTAGGTTGTCCCCAGGTGTTTGCTCACCCACGGCAGAACACTGTTTCCCTCCCGATACCGCTTGTACTTTCCATTAGTCGGCTCTGACCTTTTCGCGCCGTAATCAAACAAGACAACCTAACACTTAAATCTGAGCGTTTAGCGCTGACATTTACAATTGGTTCTCGAGTTAGAGAGACCGAAGGAAAATTTCCTAGCAGACGGCGTGCTGCGGGGAACGGGAATCAAATAATTCATTTGCCGAATAACAGGCGTGCCGGCCCCCTTCAGCTGTCCGCCCGGGGCCCGCAGCGCGTCCGGTGGTATTTGTACTGGAGCGCTTGTCATTAAAAAGTCAATATTCATCTGGAGTTAGTGTGGCACGCCGGTGCCAGCGATCCCACAGACGTCTCCTCGTCGGGGCGGAGGGAAACTGTATTTGGCATTTGATTAATGTAAACAGGAGTGAGCTTACCCCGGCGGGAGCCCTGCGGGAGCGGCGAAGCTACGTTAAATGTTAAGGATCCAAGGCAGTAATGAGGATGTTTTCTCTCATTCAGCCTCGGCTCTATCCTTGCCCGAAAAATGAGCATTTGGTGCATGCCATGCTGTGGGGCCGCAGCCCCACGTGTGCCCCGCGGTGGCTGCTTGGCTGTGCCGTCCCCGTGCACGTCCCTGGGCAGGGATGGGCTCGTCCAGCCCCGTCCCCGGGGAAACCAAGCCCTGAGTGTTTAGCAGGGTTTGCCTGGTGAGGATATGGGGCTGGTGGGATGTTGGGGTGTGCTGAGAGCCACAACACCCCTG
This sequence comes from Anarhynchus alexandrinus, assembly GCA_008711295.1. NCBI lineage: Eukaryota > Metazoa > Chordata > Aves > Charadriiformes > Charadriidae > Anarhynchus > Anarhynchus alexandrinus. Next base: position 3,470,972 of record VUYV01000064.1, on the reverse strand, counting down.
GGAGCACCCAGGTCCTGCCCCCATCCCACCGTGGCTCCCCTGGCTTGTCCTCACGCAGCAGTGGCTGCTTCTTCTCCTCCCGTGTGATAACTTCCCACCTGAGCCACAGAATCACAGAGTCACAGACTGGTGAGGGTCGGAAGGGCCCTCTGGAGCTCCCCCAGTGCCACCCCCTGCCAGAGCAGGGGCACCTCCAGCAGTGGCACAGGAGGGCGTCCAGGTGGGTTTGGAATGGCTGCAGAGGGGGAGACTCCCCCACCTCTCTGGGCAGCCTGTGCCAGTGCTCTGCCACCCGCACAGGAGAGAAGGCCCTCCTCAGGTTGAGATGGAACTTCCTATGGTCAAGTTTGTGCCCGTTCCCTCTTGTCCTGTCACTGGGCACCACTGGAAAGAGACTGTTCCCATCCCCCTGGCACCCTCCCTTTGAGTATTGATAAGCATTGATAAGATCCCCCCTTTAATAAGAAAAGTCTCCTTTTGTCTAGACTAAAAAGACCCAAGTCCCTCAGCCACTTAATTAAGTTAAAGCCATTAAAAAAATGTCCAGATAAGGTTTCCCACACTGCTGCTCCTGACTTTCCGTGTTCCTCTTGCCTCCTCCAAACAGCAGCAAAAGCAGATGGGCTGCAAACTGGGGCAACCCAGCTCACCCTCCACCCTGTCCCAGAGCATCCTTGTCCCATAAATAGGCTTAAACAGTCTGAAATACTCTGCCCCACCTGGCTGAGTCATGGCCCTTCTCTGCCTTTGCTAATACGCCGTTTGAAGAAATTAATATATCTGTTTAAATCACAGAAAACAGGACATGAGATATCCGAAACACTTCTTAGGGCCATATTTTCCCAGTGTTGCTCCACATGCTGCATTTCTGGAGCACTGATGTTCTGCTGCGCGGGGACATCCCATCAGGGTTTTTGCGTGAGAACGGGGATCACCATCTGCGTCTGCAACCGCTTTGCATCAAACAGCATTTCCCAAAGTATCGGGACACGGAAATATTAAGCTCAGAGGACCGCGAAGGGCCCCGCGGTGGTCAGCTCTGCTGGGGCGTTGCTCGGTGGTGGCGGTGGGAGGAAAGGTCAGGTGGGGTGAGATGGTGGGATGGAGAAGATGAAGATGTTCAGGTGATGTGAAGCATGAGCGCGCCTCGGCACCGCCGGGGGCCTGGGCACAATGGCCTGCCAGTGTCGTGAAGAAGAGAAATGCAAGAAAAAAGCAGTGTTTCTTTTTAAAAAGCCTTATTTCTCACTTTTATCAAATTGCATCTCAAAATTCGCACTTTTAAAGGCGGTCAGCTCTCAAATGGGGGTGTCTCTAGAAAACCTCAGGGGCTTCACTGACTGCGGCTGGTCCCGGTGCTGGGACGCGGCGTGGGGCACCCAAACACCCAGTCCTGCTCCGTGGGTGCTGCTGGAAGCTGTGCCCAGCGGGGACATGTCCCCGACCTGCAGGGACCTCTGCTCCCCACCCTGGTAATTAATATTTTGCCTTGTGCGCACTGGGCTGCCGCTCTTCCTCCTCCTTTCATTCTTTATGGAAAATATTTGTTTCCTCCTCGCCGCCCCGGTGCTGTGCCTGCCCGCCGGGGTGCTCGGTCCCCTTCCAGCCCGCACGCGTGTGACATCTCCATGGTGACAGAGCGTGATGCGAAATGGCACGAGGAGTGAGTCACGGGTAACCCTTTTCTCCCCTCTGTATCACAGGTAAATCAAATTGCGGTGGGATATGTTTTCACGTGTGACATTCTCAAGAAGACTTTCCCCCGAAACGCTGCGGGGCAGCTGATGGTGGAGGTTTTCAGCCACGTCCTCGGGTGGAAATCTGCTTCTCTGGGGGGGGACAGAGCTGGTAGGTGCGGGCAGGGAGAGGCCGTGCCCAGGTGGGACCTCCTGGTTCAGCCAGAGCTTTTCTTCCATCTCTTTTGGCACTGCTGGGGCATCCCTTCACCTCTCCGTGCCCCCGTTTCTGGCAGCGCTGGCGTCTCTGCAAGGCTTGGGTGGGGATATAAACACCTTCGAACTGGTTTCCCACCAGCAGATGAGGACATCCCCATTTCTCCATGGGACTGGGCCCTAATTTCCCTTTCCCGGCTGATGCTCCGCTGCCATCACACACTCTCCGGGAGCTCCACGTCCCTTCCCAGGGCCCTCCCGTGTGCTCCGGCCGCAGGTGAAGGGGCTCTGAGCAGCCTTTCCCTCCCCGCTGGCATCACCTTGAGGGGATCTCAGGTCCCGGCCATCGCGGCAGAGGCTCCTCCAGCAGCATCCTGAGCCCTCCGGGGTGAAACACAGCAACGCACACCCATGTTTTCCTCTTCCCCCCATCTCGTTGCTGAACGTGGGGGGCTGCAGAGACCCGGGCGGTGATGCAGGAGGAGCTGCGCGGCCTGGGCACGCCGGGGTCCATTCCACAGCTGCTGGCTGAGCATCGCACAGGGCGAAGGGCTTCACCGGGGCTCGGGGAAACCATCTAAACCATCTCCCACCCCGCTATAATCTTTGAACCCAGTAAGTATCAGTGTCTGCTCAACGCACATTTGTATAAACTGTTAAATCCACTCGGTATCTCACGTCAGCAGTTTCCTTTTAAAACTTCAGCAGCAAACCTTTTGCCTTATTGCAGGCAAATCTTCCACTTCTCCGTAGTGTTTGCTCTTCTGGGAGTTTCCATGTGGCGTTAGTCTGCTTTGACTAATTCCTACTATTTTCAGTTTAAAAAAAAAGTAACAAAAAAGCCGAGAGCACAAGGAGAGGGAAGCAAACGGGTCTCACGCAGCATCTCTGGTCCTGATGAGACACGGGGAAACGAGCCCACAGGTGACACCGTGATCCTCCTCCTCAACACAAAAGAAGGAGGCAGCTGGTATGGATGCTGTCACTAAAATCACTGGGGAAAGATTTGGCAGAAATCCAGGGAAAGCTGGATATTTTCACCCCAGCTCTGCCGCTCATCTGCTTTGGGACCAGGTACAGGCTGGCTCTGTGCCTCAGTTTTCCTTTCTGTAAAATGGGCATATTCCTGCTCCCTCCCGGTGCACGTTGACAGCCGGGCGCAGCAGAAGCAGAGCCCAATCCTGCACCACTAATTACCCTGAGGGATGAAGTACTTTGGGAAAGTTCCTGTAATTTATTTGTGTGTGTGTGATACCTTTGTAAATGTAAATGTTACAGCACTCACCTGTAAGGGAATGCTGGAGTAAAAAGCTGAATTGATGTCTCCCCCCACCCCCTTTAATAGATCCATTTAGTTTCTCTCTGTGTGTTCTCAAACAGATTAGGTTTCGAGAGGCTCAGGACCAGAGGACGGCTGAATTGACAACCAGAAGATATAGGTTTGTTCTACTGCAAGAGTATGAATACCACATAAAATTGGACTTGGTTTTATAACACTCATTCAGGAGTCCTGAAGCCAGAAATGGGATATAATGAATAATGTGGTGAGATACAGATGAGACCTTTTCAGAGTTTTTCTGGTTTTGTTATGCTGTATATTATCAATGCTGCACGGTAGATTTCCCCCCACCCCAGACCAAAATTCCTTCCAAAAGCAGAAGGTTGTTTCGGAAGGCTTTACTGCACTGGTGACATATCCATATGCAGTACAAATGACCTGTTGTTTCAGATGATGATAATGGGAATAAATACCAAATTAAAAAAAAAAATAAATCAAACCCTGTAGATCAGGAAAAATAGCAGAATTTCCAACACCCAGAAAGCTCCTGCTCTAGCAAAGGGCACGTATCCATGGTAACAGGAGCCCTCACTGTCACGATAATAAAAAAATATATTATTCTAGGAGAGCTCTTAAAAGGGAAATATACATTTTGCTGAGGTGGATGATGAAATATTGGGCAGCAGAGTGAAGAATGAGCCAGAGGAGTCCGGAAAGTGATCCCGGCAGTTCTGCAGCCCACCACAGGTCGGGGTGGGAGGGGATGCAGACCCAGCAGGAGGATGGGGAAACATCCCATGGCCATATCCAGGACTCGGCTGCCTCCATCCCCTCCGTGCTCCCGCGCACATGACTCAGAGACCACCGAGGAGGAGGTCCACCCCAACACGTCTACCCGGAGTGATGCAAATCTAGTGGCAAAGGCTGGAAATGATGGGGCTGTGCTGGTGTGGGGTGCGGGGGAGCCCCAGAGCAGCCCCGCTCTGGTGGCAGCAGCCAAAGCCCCGGCTTTGGTAGACACCGAGCATCCTCGTGGCATCACAGCCATGTGCTCCTGAGTGCGGGGACACGTGCCAGCCAGCTGGGAGCTGTGGAGCTGCAGCAGCTTTTTGGGAAGGCTTTGAGTTTTTGGCAAAGAGAATATTGTGGGAAACCAGCAGATTGGTTGAACTTTGCCCGGGTTTGAATTTTGTAAAGAGGCTAAAAACTGGTGCTGGCAAGTCAACAATTCACCCATCGTAAAAAAAAAGGACGTGTTGAGGTTTGCAGAATACTTTGAAAAAAAGGGAGAAGGAAAAGAAAAAAAAGCTGTATTTTCCCCCATAGGATACCCAGGATTTTGTCCCCAGCAAGAAGCAGGGGGTGAGCAGCTCAGCAGAAAAGTCCAGCCCTCCGCACCCTGCCCGGGGCGGGATGCAGCGCTGGCATCCCCCGCAGAAACCGCGCCGCTCCAGGGGCGCAGCACCCCGCTGGACCTCCATGTCTCCCGTGCCGGTGGCCCTGGCACTCCCAAATGAGGGACTTCTCTTGGCTTGTGTCCTGGTGGCTGCAGGACTGTCTGTGGAGGAGGAGATCAGGAGATCCCACAGCAAAGGGGGCAGGAGGGGGGATGCCCTGGCAGCCACAGGAGCGCTGGGGACTGCTCAGCGGTTTGGGGCTATTTCATGGTTCTCTCTGGGTTTCGGGGTGTTTAATCTGGTGCGTCTTTGGGTTCTGCCGGCAGCGCCGAGGTGTGGGGTAAAAACACCCCCTTGGGGCACCCTGGCCTGAACCCTTCCAGCAGGGAAGCTGGCCCAGGAACGGAGAGAAAAAGAGAAAATATTGACCCAAAAATATAGGAGCAAAGAAGAGTAGAGAGAAGGAGCACTGGGTGGCAGGGGAGCTCGGGCGCTAATTCCTCCTGTCCCACCTGCCGCTGTGCCCCCTTCGCAGCCCGGCTCAGGGAGCTCATGGCTTGTGCTGCTTCCCACTAATCTGGAGGGAAACGGCCTCTCTGCATGTGAGCCCCTCTGGTCTGGGTGAAGGCGGGGGGCCGGGGGTCTCGGCGTGTGCTGTGCCTGGGTGGGTGACGGCAGCTGGCTCTAGGGATGCTCCTGCGTTTGGTCCTCCCCATCCTCGACACACTAACCGGGTCTCTTCTCTCTCTTTTGCAGCATCTCTCCCCAGCCCTGCCCTGCCGAAGCTGGTGTTTTGGCCCAGCATCACTCCTGCCATGGGTAAGGGAGCTGCTCAGACGAGACCAGGAAGGGATAGAGTCAAAATACACATATTTTTGGTGAGTCCCAGTGAAGCTGGGCAGCCAGGGCTCTGGAGGAGAAGGACCCATGGGGACTCCCAGCTCACAGCCCCACTCCTCCCTGGCTGTCAACTCCCCGCTGTGGTTATATCCATGACCGCATCCGCACCGGTATAAACCACTAACACTTTGTGTTTCCCACCGGTCCCACTGGCCGTTAAGGTTTCTGCAGCGTGGTTAGCAATTGACGGTGGAGATGACCTCACCTTCTGCCCGGGAAAGCCCTGGAAATCCTCCATGGGCTGAGGGGGTCGTTAGGCTGTGCCATCCCTGCTGTAACCTGCTGGGACACCGGCAAAAGCTGGGCTTGCTTTAACTCTTAATTTCTCCCTCCACCTTCTGCACACTGACTCTGGCGAACCATGAAGTCCCCTTCCATGCTTGCACCCACCCGGGGCAGAGGGGCAGCATTAATCCCAGGAAATCTCCCCTGGCAAAACACTCGGAAACATTTCTGGATCCTCCTGGGCGCTGAGGGAAGGGAGACGGCATCCCTGGGTGCTGGCGGTGCTCTGTGGCCCCGGCAGAGCTCCTTCTCCAGGGGCTTTAATAAGAACATGGACTCGGGGCTGACGTGATCTGCAAGCAGGGGGCACTTGAGACCCACAGATAAACGCAGGACTTGTGCACTACATCTTAATTCCACTGTCCCACAACGCGTCCTCGTCCCAAGGATGTTCTCTTAGCTCAGGGGAGTGAGAAATGGGAGGATGGTAGTTCCTAACCCTTCACGTCTTGGGGGGAAGCAAGAGCAGCACAAGTTGCCTGCGGAGCCCCTGGCAATGCCGCTCCGGCCAGTGGCAAGCGCAGCGTCCCCTGTGCTGGTGGGGCTTTGCCAGGCTGTGCTCATGTCCTCACCGAGACGCTGGGGCCAGGACCTGGGGAATCCCAGCCCTATAACCCCAAAAACCTGGGCTCCAGCCCCCACCTCCCTATCCTGCAGCCAAATGGGGATTTGCTCCGGGTCCCACCGAGCGTGTGTTTCAGCATCCTCTGCCTCCCCCTTTCCGTCGGGGGGTGGCACTGATCTCCGTGTTATTGTAGCAGGAATCGAGGTCCTTGGCTCCGGGACAGCGTTAATGCCCAGCACAGCCCATCAGAGCTATAAATACCTCACTGCTCCATTAGGGAGCAAATCCAAAATCCCATCCAAAACCACCAGCAAGGGGACGGAGTGTGGCTCTCTCTCTGACATGCTCCCAGGGCACTGGCATTTAGGAAGCGGCTCTTTAAGGAGCCCCAAAATATCAGTGGNGAAAAAAAAAAAAAAAAAAAGGAGTTTGTAAAGGATTAAAGGATTCCTGAAACTTGCCTGGAGCAGAAAGGTGGGATCTGGATTCTGGGGGCTGGTGGCAGCGGGAGGACGAGGGGGGCTTGGTTAGTCCCCCATCACCCCCTCACTGCAGGGACCCCCCCCAGCAGAACTGGCAGGTCCGGCTGTGGGGTACTGCCAGGCAAACCCAGACTCGATCCGGGCAGGCACGGGAAATGGGGAAAACAGGGAGAAAAGGGTTGGGAGACCCTCCGAGCATTGCCTGCCGCGCTGGGGGGTCTCACCCGTGCCCCGGCCTGGGATAATGCCAGTTGCAGAGGGGATTTCTTGGCTCAAAGCCGCCAATTTTGGCTGAACTCTCTGCCCGGGCAGGGGCTGGCGGGGTGCAGGGCTTTCCCAGGGCGCTGCAGGGGGAGCTCGTGCCGTGCGGCAGCGCACCCCGACTCATCCCGGCGGGGATCGCTCCCCGCTTGGTGGTGGAAATGCTCTTCCAGATGAGTCGAAGTTTCATACCTGGCAAAGCAGCTGAGGAGAAATCGAGGATGGCGATGCCGCCCCCCTAACCACCCCCGCTGCAGCCTGGGACAGCCAGTCCCCGAAAGAAACAGCAGCTGATGGCTGACAAAGGGTGTTGACTCGGGAGTTGGGCTCACAGTTGTACACGTAGATACACCCTCCTGTGCTCACACACACACACACAGAGCTGCCTTCGAGGCCGAGGCTCTCTGCCCCTTCCCCAAGGATGCTCCTGCACCGTCTGAGCTCGGAGAGCGGACGCCCCAAGAGCTTTAGCCCGGCTGGAGCACCGCTGTATCCTGAAATAAGTCAGAATGAGCAGCGATTTTTAGGCTCGTGCATCATCATGCATCAGTCCTTCTGATTTTCTTGGTTCCTGTGCCCATTTGCACCAGCAGCAGTTGACCCTTTGAGCTCCATATGGCCCTTTGAGCTCCGTATGGCCCTTTGAGCTCCGTTTGCTGGTGCTTACAAAATACCCCAGGCCATGCGCCAGCCTTTACAGGAGGACCTTTCCTCCTTCCCCCAGAAAAACTTCCCGGGAGATGGGCAGAAGTTGGAGGTGGCAGCAGAGATTGTGGTGACTCAAAGGCATCGCCCTTTGGGAGCCAGTCTGGATCTTGGGGTGCCGCTGGGCAATCTCACGATTTTTAACAAGGACAGCGAATTTTCTCGTCTGATTTTCTTTTCTAACAACCAGAGAAGAAGGTTCAGCGTTAACTAGGATTACCTGTGTGCATGGGGAGAAGGGGAAGGTCCCCAGGATGCTGCAGTTGGGTTGGGGTCAGCGGGAGGGTATGTGCACCCCCAGCACAGTTGAGAGCCGTAAGCCGCCCATTTGCCCCATCTTCAGGGAAAACTCAACTCAAGGTCTCCCTGGGATGTTTTCCTTCCTCTCAGCCTTTACCTTGTTTGGTGCAACTTTATTTTTCCTACTTGTAATTCCAAACTTTGCTCTGGATCGGGACCAAAGCACCAGCAGCAGAGGAGCTCCGGGGAGAATCTCTCGCTCCTCCCAGTATCAGCTCAGGTACCTGTGACACACACCGCACGATAAACGGCGAAACAAGGAGGTTAAATAAATGTGTGCGGACCTATTTATGTATCTTCCGCTGCTTGCTCTGGGGAACAAGTAAAAAGAAATTAGGGAATTAGGAGTTACTTATCCGCCAGAAACACTTTTTAGTCTTTTATCTTTATTCCTCATAGGTGCCATTTTCATATAAATATGACGACTATATGTAGTTAGGAACATAATGCTGGCTTGGGATGCATATAGGAGCTATAAAGGACATTGGATAAATTGGAGATAATTTAGCTGTTATATATACACAAATATAGATATACACATCATTACCATTTTATTTATGCGTGTGTGTTTACACATACAGATCTTATATTTACATATTTATAGAAAGGCTAAATGTATTGAATACTATCAGAGACAGCTCACAGATAAAAGAAACCCTGTGAGCTAATGAATGTACAAAAGAAGAAAACAAATATAAAATAGCGATAAATCAATAGCCTCACCTTTTTCTTCTGTTACTAAAAGCAAATTACAATGCTGGACAAATACATTTTTACCCCACAGTCTACTGCAGTGAAGGTGGTCAGAAACAACCTTCCTTCTTCTTCACCTTGCCAGTTTTCCATTTTTCCAACAAAAAATATCACGACTTGCCTTGGAAACCAAGCCATAAGTATCCCTTTGCCCAGAATCCACTTTTCCACCTAAATATCCCCCTTGGTGCTGCTGTTTGATGCCGTGGAGACACCGGGACAGCCCAGCGTCTGCCTCGCTGCAGGACATGGTGGGGTCGTGGTGGAAATTGGAGCAGCTTTCATCAGGTCTTACTTTGGAGCGGCACCAGACAGTTTTGCCCAGGAAAGTACATCTGGACAGGACATCGCACATGGCTCCTTCCCTCGGCACGCTCCCGGCTCACGTGAAAGATGCCGGAGAATTGGAAAGAGGAATTTTTAGCGTTGAAGTGGAATTTCACACCTTTTCTGAGATGATATTTCATTTTTTTTCCTTCCCCCCCTGCAACTGTTCTTGGTGTTTCTAAACCAAATTGAACAGGAGCTTTCAACACTAGATGCTCTCCTGAAGGGCAGGTTCCTCTGCCCGCTCTGGACCCCCACCCCAAGCATTTGGCAAAATAAACGTGAAATTACTTAGTCTGTGCAGCTGAAACTCTCCCAGTGTCGTTCAGGCACTGTTTTTTTGGAGTGGCTTCTCTTCTATAGACAAGACGATGCGAGATGGTGTTTGGAAACAAAAATATCATCCGAAGAGCAAAAGCCCATCCTCGGTGGGGCTGCTCCCGCCCCGTCTGCCTCTCAGCTCCCTTTGAATTTCTCTCCGTGCATTACTTGGTTTTCAATTTCATTCCCCTTCCTGGGAGCAACCTCAGCTTTATGTTTCCCTTTTAAGCTGATTGAAATAAAGTATTTGAACAAATGTCATGGGCACTTAGAAATCTCTCCTCTGTTTGCTCTCGGTTGCTTTCATTCTGTCCAACTTCTGCAGTACCAGCTCTTAAAGCCTTGAGTGCTGCCCATCTAAATTAATGCATCTTGTAGGCAGGATACCATACAAATTCATTAATTTTTTGTGTATTGGAAATACGCCTTTATTAAGTCTCTGTTCATGTTTTTCTGATGGTTGCAGAGCTGAGCTTCTTTATAAGCCATCAGCAAAGAGATGGTGGCTCCTTGAGATCCATTACGTACATACCTCTGGGAGCGTGTTCTTCATCCAACGAACATTTACGTCAGTACGGAAAACAGGCCCCAAAGAAGAAGTTTAGTGCTCTTCCAAATTCCCTTCAAAACATCTACCGTTGTGTGCATGACTCCTGGAGGTCCAGGTGGGCAAACCCAGGGGGTCTCCACCTCAGGGATGTGCTCTGCACCCCCAGCTCCTCCAGGGCTTGCACAGTTCCTGAGCAGTCCCGTCCCTGGACCCAGAGCTGATATGTCATCTTTCAAGCCATGTTGTCACCATAGCCACCCAGATCATCCTTCTCCTTCCTTCCTCCCCTCCACCCACAGGAGATGCCTGCTCCTGGGGCACAGAGCTACTGCCCCCCATTTATGTCTGCTTTGCACGGTGGGCATGAGGTTGGCACCCTCATGGGTTGGGAGAGTGTCATCATGTTTCTCCAAGCAGAAAAGTTCATAAACTTTTGGTTGCAACCTTTGGTTGCTCAGGGCAACAGGAGCAGTTCCATATATTATCCTTTTCAAAGATGATTGTCTGGGCTCTGAGGACACTAATTAGCCTTAATGGCCCTGACCAGCCTCACCTGGAGTCTCCACTCACACCCCTTGGCCCAGGAGGTCTATTTAAGCTCAGGAGTTGGCCTTCAGTCCTAAGCTGTGTTGGAGGGGTGCTGGTCTGGAAGTTGCTGAGCCTGGTTCTAAACCTGACCTGAGGGCTGACTCCCCCAGTTGACCTTGGATTTGCTTCATCACCATCATGTTGCCTTGTGAGCTGGACTCTCAGTTGGACCTGGCTGCTGTGTCAGGGTCTGCTCTGCTCACCTTGCTCCCCGTCCCTTGAGGAGTAGCCCCACTCTTGCTGCTCCCTTGCAGTGACATGGGGACTTGAGGCTTTGCATGGAAGGCTTGAGATTAACAGTTTCCACATTGCCTGTTCCTACCCTGATGTTGCATCTTCCTTGTTGGAGACCTGCTCCTGTGGTTCACCTGAGGAGATCAATGGCAGCGCTACCAACACAGGTGCAGTCAGACTGGGCCACTTGCTGGTGATGTGTGGATGCAGAGGCAAGGGCTGAAGTCTCTTGTGCAGGTAGGTCAAGGTGGCACCAGCCTCTGCTCTAGGCCCTGACTACCTGTATGGGGCCAGCTGCTGAGTCAGGAGCAGTGCAGGCACCCAAAAGCTCCCACCCCACCTGGCTACTCTAGGACTCTTTTTCCCAGGATGTTATAATTAGCCAAGCCTCTGGTGTTGTGGTGGACCTTCCACTGGAGCTGGTAATTCATCTAGGATGGCTTTAGCATGCTGTTAATATGAGCTGTTTCACTTTCCTTGAAATGAAAGCATCTTCTGTTCATGCTACAAGATAACATTGGAGCTATTTGGTGGGCACAGGGCAGGTTCCACGCAGGGTAGGAGCTGGAGTGAGTCTGGCCAAGGGTGACCTTTGCAGGTCTCCGGGGTCAACAGTGACACTGTTCCCACTCTGAGGGCAGGTTCCCCAGTAAAGTAAGGAGCAGGAAGCCTGGGACCATGTGCAAGGTCTCATTTCTCACCACCCAATAACATATGGGGAAGGTAGCACATGCTGCTGAGATGTGGCCTGAAACCAAACTCAAGTGAGAGTCCAGGAGTGAGTGTCTGATCATTCCTGCCAAGGAGGGAATATTTCAGGGCAGGGTTTGAAATTATGCAGCATTGTGCCAAATCAGACATGGGGCCTGAGTTCCTGTAGCAAGAAATGAGGCCAAGTTTTGGTTTGACTCCAGTTTCAGATGTAGTTTATGCCATGGACTAGGGAGGGGACTTCAGGGGGAGGATAGGCCACTGGGGCTTGGGGGAGGCTGGGAGGACTTCTCCTGGGGATGGTGGTGTGTTACACCAGCAGAGCCTGGATGCAAAGCTAGGACCCCTGTTCCTGCAAGAATTGGTGGCACCAGGGAGGGGAAGGACATGTCTTTGGGGACCTCTCAGAGCATGTCAGTGAGATGCTGAAGGTACACCATGTGGCTGCTGCAACCTTCCCACAGCCCGTGTGTGGCCTGGGCTTTCAGACTTGCTCAGCAGCACACTCCCAACAATGCTTTCCATGCAATTTGATTCTTATGGGGTGAAGTCTGTCATTCTAAGGAAATCCCAGCCTCTTCCATGACCACACACCTGCCCAGTAATGACTGTTTCCTATCCCCTTGTTTCTGCAGGGATTAATGGAACTGCATTGGTACTACATGGTGCTGGTTCTTGGGTCTGTCACCTAACTCTCCCTGCCCATCCCCAGAAGAGCTCAGCAGAAGGACCACGGGGAGATGCTGATGGTGAGAGCAATGGCTGTCACAACACAGCCTCCAGCAGCTGGTAGGTAAGGTGGGAAAGACCATGCAGGATGCTCTGTGGCACTTCTGGCCACACTGATACCGGGTGGCTGTGCTGGCACTGTCCTTCCTGCGCATCAGGCTCTGGGCACCAAATGCCATCCGAAGCCGAAGACCAGACTCTGCGTGTTGCTACGATGTCCTTGGCTTGCACCCAGTTCATGCCTCAAATTGAGGCCCTCATCTACACGGCTTCCGCTAGGTGTGATATTCTGAAGCTCCCACGTAGATGGGAGGGCTGTTTCTGGACTCTGCAAACTACTCTGGTTTCCCCAGTGAGACGCCCACTCTGCTTTTCCAGGGCTCTGAGCACAGATGTGTTTATTTAACTGATTTTCATAGGTTTCTTCCAGTGATGCAGAGAGAGCAAAAGAGCTGTGTACATTAAATGAAGGCAGTGTAAAAAAAAATAAAAATCAATTTAACTCCCATCTGAGTTGCACAGAGAAGGGAATAAATTGAAAATTATTTTTAAAATGACAATTTTGATTGTTCCCACTGCCAGCTGGACCAGCTCCTTCTACTTGCAGGAACTGCAGCCCTGGCCAGGAATACTGGAGACGTGTCTGGGTCGAGCAGCTTCAGAGAACACAAAGACCAGCAGAAATAGTTGAAAATTGGGTTTGGGCAGGAGTGAGGAGCACTGGTTTCCAAGCCCATGGCTTGCAGGGGTGGATGTAGATACATGTAAAGCGCTTGCCTATGCCTTGATGGTCCTTGAGGATGGGCCCACGGGGAGGAGGTTGGTGTTCTGCTGATGCCACTTTCCAATCCCTGGTGCTGGTGGTCACACGCTGGGTTGAGGGCAGGTCCCACCCGTGGAGCAGCTCCAGGACTGTCATGCTTGTCACTGTAATACCCCATCAAAGTAAAACTGGGCACAGTGCTCCAGGGTAGGAATTTGGTGGTTAGAAAACGTTTGTGACTCCTTGTCAGCACTGTGGAGCTTTTAATGTGAAACTACAAAAGTAACTCCAAGAAGCATGAGATAATTCTGGTCAGTCTGCCTTTTTTTTTTTNTTTTTTTGAAATGAACTTGCTTGGCTTCAAAAAAATCTTGAATGTGCTTTTTTTCTCTACTGCTGAAAAGTTAAATGAAAACACCATCCTTTCATTTGAAAGAAGTGTTTCATTTTTAACAAAAGATTTGATTTGGGTTATTTTCTTTGCAATTTTAGTCCAAAATGTGAGGTGGGGTTATTTGTAAGGAAAACAGGCTAATGGACTAAAATAGATGCAGTGCCCAGGCTCAGAGGAGCAATGCTGGATGTGGCAGCTGGCCAGCCTTGTCCTCTCGGGCTGGTAGGGGTGGCAAGGAAGCCATTGGTCTGGTCACCGTGGGATCCCATGGAGCGACTGCTCACCAGGGACCCATGCCAAGAAAGGAGGGGGTGAAGGGTGCTTCTCATGGAGTATGTTGAGGTGGGAGTTTGGGATGAATAAGAGGACCTGGAGGTTGTCCAGGACTTATGGGATGTTTAGAGGAAGGGCCAAGGGAGGTGAAAAGATCAAGGTGGATCAGGGAGGAATGAACATGGAACAAGGGGGACGAAGCCAGCTGGTATCAAGAAAGATGATCTCAGCAGCTTGTCCCATTGAGTAGGAAAGAGCTCCAGCAGGACAACTGGGAAAGGGATAACAGATGGAGAAGAGTGTTGGTGCTGACCTGGCTTTGCCTGTGGGAAGTGAGAAGAGCAGATCTGGATGCTTCCCTGGCGACTTTGCATCACCCAAGGTTCACAGGGGAGAGCTGCACAGCCATGGCTGCAAACACCAACTGCAGATGGGTGCTTGAGGAAGCCCAACCAGAGGTCTCCAAGGAGGGTTGCTGTAAATGTTCTTTTCTCAATGTCCTCACAAGGCAGCAATGAGGTGGGCAAACACTGGGTCCATACCTGGTCTTGCCATGACCATCAACAGGTTGCAGGGAAGAGGAGGAGGAGGGACCGGACCGCATGCAGGAGCGAAGGAAGGAAATAGGAGCTGGAGGGACCCTGGAGACTGGGTGTGGAGGGGAGCAAGGGTGGGTGCACTTGGGGAGGGAACATGGGCCAAAGTCAAGCTGTTCCCAGCAGGATGCAACTGGCAAGTCCCCTATGGGAATGGCTGCTTTCCCCAAGAAGGAGGAACTTGGCTGCACACAGGGATTTTAACCAGAGACCTGAACCTTGTGGCCCATCCTGCCGCCCCAGGGACCCCCCACCATTGCTGCAAAGCCCAGAGGCTGCCCTGGACCTTCGCAGGCTGCTGCTTGCTGTGAGAAAAGGGAAAGTCCCAGGTGAGCTTTCTGAGAAACGCAGCGCGTCTCTGCTTCTGCTTATTAGCTCATGTCTCGCCCAGCACCCTGACCACAAAAAGTCCATGTGTCCAGCCTCTGGCCAGCGCGCTGGAGCATCGCCAGGATGCAGGTGCTGCCGCTGCGATGCAGTGAGGGCAGTCCCACTGCCGTGGGCACACTGGGTTGAGTTTCCCACCGCTCCGCTGACCTGGGCTGCCCTCCAGCTCCAGGGGACCAGCAGTTGCAGGTAGAGCTTGGTAACCTGGCATCGATGCTGAATCTTCAAGAATGATCGTTCATGGCACCTGTTGGGTGGATGACCAGAAAAACCTGCTTTGAAAAAGAAAAAAATCATACATCTTGAGTTCTGGGTATTGAGTTTTGCTTTCCGAGCATGCAGCGTTTCCATTTTCAGGCTTCCCTTTAAAACCAATGGGTGAGCTTATTTTTTGCCTTCACGTAAGCAGCTGAACAGGAGCCAGGGGGAGGGGCTTTGCAGCTGCATTGAAAAAAAAGAAAGCGCCGAGCCCTGTAACGCAGAGGGACCCGCAGCCCTGGGCTTGGGGATGGGTTTAGCCTCAGCCTTTGCAGCAGGAGTGTGGCAGGTCCTGCTCAGCCCTCCTCCCTCGCAGGGCTGTGCTTTGCATCCTCCATCCCCACTGGCTGCGGGGCTGGGGGTGACCTTTTTCCCCTCCGTGTGCTGCAGGTTAGGGGTGCACGCTGCTCCCCGGGCTGCTGACTGGCTTCCCCAACTGCGATGTGAGCCCGTTCCCTTGCCAGGGAGGCTGCGGTGGTTGCAGGGGTGGTGGGTGCACATCACTGGAGTGATGTCAGAGCCTGGACCTGCCCTCCGTACCTGGGATGCCTTTAGGACCAAAGATGCTTTGGTGCCAGGGTGATTCAGCCCCAAACCCAAGGCCGATGCTCAAGCACTACCACTTGTTCCCACTCGGTCTCTCCCTTCCATGAAAAGGCTCTGAGAAAACATCCTACTCAGAGCGTTCGGCTCCAATCTAAATGGTGGGAAGTGGGAATTTGGCTATACTGCATTGAAATGGGACCAATCAGAGCACCAGACACTGCTCCAAGAGATGGGCTGGTTCCCCTCACCCTACTATACCCCATCCCAGTTAAACCAGCACCTACTTGTGCATCGTCAGCGTTTGCACAGGGCAGTTGGAGCCTTCCTTGGACAGCCAAAGCATTTCCCTTGTCTCTGTCTCCATCCAGCAACCGAGGGGGGGGAAAGGATTGTAAAGGCTGGAAAAGAAAACGGTAAACAGTGTCTGATGGAGGGCATGTTCTCTGCTGCCTTATTCTTGATGACATCCGCTCTGGGTGGCAGGAGGGGACAGGGTGACAGGTTACTGGGAGCTTTTGGCTGGTGGTGCTGCCCTGTGTCCCAATGGCTGCACTGGGGCACGGCCCAGGGTTGGGGGGGGATGAGCTGGCAGGAGCAGAGGTGGAAAACGGGGAGATGTCCCACTGTTTCCCTTCAAAAGGGCATAACTGGCAATATTGGCCTATCTCCAATCTGCAGTTTTAGAAATAAATATCTCCTTTTCTCATTTTGAATGTACTTTAAAGAAAAAAAAAAAAAGAAAAAGGGGTTTTGTAAATTCTCTGTTGCTAATAGTTAAAAAGTCAATCTCATAGTAAAACTCTTTGGTCCACCACAAACACGTCTGTTTTGAATTTCCCCTTTTAGGGATTTTCTCTTTGTTCTTTCACTCCAGTTCAAAAATCTCAGAAGATGCCTTACAAACCGTAACTCCTGCCCTCCGTGCAGCTGGGCACCGTAACGACCATCAAAACCCTGACTTGGGCTGGGCTCCGAAATGGGGCATGAACTCCTGCAGGCTGCTCTTGGGAGAGAAAGGATGATGAAACCCTTCCAGCCAAACCATTCCTCTTGCTCTGTGGGGTAAGAAAAGTGGGATTGATCATGCCTCACCCTGGCAGCCTGGGGCTGACCCATCTCCCCTGCTCTCTCGTGTTTGCTTACCCCCCATCTGTGGGATATTTTGGGGGCATTGCTGAGGAGAACCACCCATCCTGTTGTAAACCCCCCCATGCACAAGCTCCTTCCCACATCTGCTCCCAGCGCAGCACCAGCAACGCAGCAAACCCACCACGTTGTTTATGGCCGTGATGTATTCACCTGATAATGTCCCTTTGCTTATTGAGTTTACATTTGCTCTCTAAAGAGGCAAATTTATTTCTGTCCTATAATAAAAGCCGTTTGGTGACAGAAAAAAATAATAATTATGCTTGTGACAATTAAGCAAAATTGCTGCTGTACCCAGAGCAGAAGGCTGCACTGGGGAGTGTGGCTGGCGAGGTGGTGTGGTGGTGCTGCTCCATGGATGTCCTGTCCATGGGGTGGACGGTGGACGGGGTTGGTGCTGGCCATGCATGGAGAAGCCTGAGCTCGGCCATGCTCAGTGGCGGTCTCACAAAATCCCCCGAGAAACTCAGATTTCCCCTCGGCTCACACCCGAGAGGAGCACGAGCCATGGCTGTGAGCACGGGGGTGAGGTGGGAGAGATCCTTTCTGTCTTGGCACATCGTGGCCGACAGCCAGCGACCAGCACGGGCGCAAGAGAGAGCCTTCTGCCAAATGTTTCGGTAAAATGTTGCCAAAATGGTTAACTTTTTGGTAGTTGTGGGTGGGTGGGAATGGTTAAGCTTTCAAAGCCAGAACATTTTATTTTTGCAACCAAAAATTCACACTCTCCACCCAAAACAATGCTGAAGAGCAGGGTGTATTTGAGCCTGTCACCTCTGCTTTGCTCTCTGTTGTTTAAAAAAAAAAATAAAAAAATCTGCTGCTCCTGGCCTGAAAAATGTCAGAGGGAAATTGGAAAATAACGTTTTCCCCTTTTCCTGCTGCCCCACCTGCTTTCCTTCAACAGCCGCTGGCGTTTCTCCGAGCATCTTGACGAGCCCTGTGCTGGTGGGTGCTGCTGGAGCTGGGTGCAAGCAGCTTGGGAGGGGGGGACACCCCAACACGGTGGGGTGCTGCTGCTCCCCAGGGATGTGGGTGAAAGAGTGGGACCCCCGTCTCTGATGAGCCCTTCCTCTGTAAAAGGAAAGGGGGGTACGGACCAGGAAGGGAAGAGTTTGGTACGGGTGCATCGTAAAGATAGAGAGACTCAGATATGAGCCACGAGCGCCCCTAAAGCGCTGGAATAACGCCGCTGTGATGCTGAGAGTAAGAGCACAAAGAGCGGTTCGGTGCGGCGGCAGTTGCAGCGGCTTCACCTACTCAGCAGCTTAAAAGCATGGAAATAAGTTAAAAGCCGCGGCGCTGGCGCCTTTTATCACCTTGCTATCAGCTGTGCTGCAGGCGCTGCCACCTCCCCGGCGGCCTCAGGTTTGCCTGTTTGTGTCGCAGGGCTGAAAAATAAGGGCTGTCCTACCTCCGAAAGTGCCGGCGGATGGAGGTGGGACGGGGCATGTGCAAGCTGAGCGTGCAAAGCTCGTTGGGGTGCAGCCCCGCACCCGCCCGGCATCTCTTAGCATGTCGCCTCGCTTGTGGGTGGGTGCTCGGTGCTGCTGGAGCCGGGATAACCCAAATAACAGCATCCGGGCGGGAAACCCACCCAGCTGTCTCACGGACCACGCGTATCACCCAACTGGGTCCCTTCTCCCGCCCGTGAAGGTGCATCGCTCAGCCCAAGTGCTCGCGAACGCCCTCGGAGCTGAGCAAAGCGGAGCAGGACCCGGGCAGCGCTTTGCGAGCTCAGGGACACGATATTACACTAACATCAGGGAAAGGGAAGGCGGCTTGGCAATTACTTCAGAACTGAGCTTGCAAGTCTGCCGGTTTTGTTCGTGTTCATCTGAAAGCCTTTGACACATCCGTGCTGTATGTTTCTTTTATGAATATGCAAATCAAAGCAGTGAAATTACAGATAATGATATGTAGTCAAAACTTTTCAGAAGTTAATGCATATTCCTTATTTTGCAGATTTCTATCACATTTGTATTTGCAAAATAGATGAGATAACGCCGCTCAAGAGAACAGCTTTCCTGTCACCGAAGCAGCGATACACCTTTCAAATCCCGCCCTGCGGAGCTGCCGGCTCCCTTCGTGGCACTGGGGTCCCTCCTGCGGGGATGGGGGGGGTCAATCACTGCCCCGGCCCCCCCCGCTGCAGAGCCGAGCTGCCCCAGGGTTTCCAGGGCCGTGTGGTTGTGGACCGAGGCGCTGCCGTTATCCCGTGGTCCTGGGACAAAACCCTGTGGGGGGGTGGAGGGGGAAGCACAGAGGGTCCCCGGCTTCCCGGGTACCGGAGGTGGATGGTGACCTGCATGGGGTGCCCGGTGCTTTGGAGATCAGCCGCAGCGGTCTGAGCAGCCCTGGGGGGGTTTCTTTTGGGAAAAAAAAAATAATAAAAAATACTAGTTTGGTCATTTGTTGCTGTCTTGGTATCAGCCCGACTTCAGATGCGATAGTAACATAACACCGATGCATCTTGCTATCAGCCTGACTTCAGACATCATAACGATGCAATAAAATACTTTTAAAGATGAGGGTATCTTTCCAAAAATGCAATTCAATATTTTTTCCAAAGTGATGTTTTCAAAATAACGTTGGTCTGGTGGGGTTTTGTGTTAAGGGGGAATCTTATATACAATATGGGGAATTTTACATAAACATTTGGGTTTATTCTGCTCTAGGAGAAACGTCAGAACGGTACAACATCGTGGAAATAGGGGGTTTTACCAGATTTGGACCCATGTGCGGCTGTTCCTGCGATGTTCCCCGTTACCCGGTGAGACGCAGCGCTCGGCTCTGACTGTTCCCCACTCTGCTTTTCTGCCTTCCGGAATGCTCCGTGTGGGGCAGACCCCATTCACTGGGACCGGGGCAGGCTGCACTAGCAAGCTCCATCCCTTTGGCCACCGAGTATCCCACGGCAAATCCCTGGGGGCTGACCCTGTGGCACACGGGCTCCGGGCAGCGCCTTGCCCGGGCTCTCCACATGTCTCCTGCAGTCCCTGGGTTGTTGGCTGGGGGCTGCCTACACCCCGCCCTCCTCCCAGCTAGTTGAATTCCCCAATTTCATCACATCCCTGCTGCATCTCCAGTTCATCCCCAGCAGCGGCTTCCCTTTGATTTTTAAGAGGAACCAGCCCGGGGTGCTGTGGGGGATACCCATTGCCCATGCTTGAGGCTACTGGTGAGAGCATATTCACCCCTCCCAGTCCAACTCTGGTGGGAACTTGACCCTTTTCTGCTCTGTTCTCCCCCAAAATTAATTTCAACACCTTTAATAGCGTGCGTGGGCGAGCAGTTCCCAGCAAGTGACACCCGCCGAGGAGCCCGGCAGTGGCTGGCGAGCCCTCCTCCCTTCCCCACCCCCCCTCCTCTTTTTCTTCTTGCAAACACCTACATCCTTCCTGTATTGTTTCAAACCACAAGATAATAAACTGAGAAGCAAACGCCGTCGAGCGGCGAGTGGAAAGGTCTGGGGCGGGGGGAGGTGGACCTCTGCACTTCGGGGGCTCCACCTCCCCCTGCAAACACCACCGGAAACCTCTGTCCTGTGCTTGCGTAACCGGGGCTGGCGTGATGGGGTGCGAACCCCGAAAAGGCGGCGCTTGGCCGAGCCCCTGATCTTCTCCAGCCTTTTTTGGTCATCTCCTCCCTCGTTGCCTCTCCTGCAGCCCCAGCGGCCGGACCCAGTAGCCCATGGCTTGTGGCACAGGGGCCTTCTGCTTCTGGGAGCTCCTCGCCGGGTTCTCACCAGCAGTTATTTTAGCAAAGAGCCTTTTTTCAAGCTTTTTTTAATGTCTCTTCTCCTCCCCCAGGCTGTTGTTCCGGCTCTGTGTTTGTGGGGGAGGTGCTGGCTCCTCTGCGGCAGGGTGGTGATGCTGGGAGGAGGGAGCATCCCCAGGTCTTGCTCTGCCTTGGGGATTTTGGACCCGAGGGTACCAAAGTGGGCAAGAGCGGCAGTGCAGCGACGATGCTGGAGGAGAACGCCGAGGCTGCCAGCACCCGCCCTCCCGGCAGGCACAACCCAACGCTTTGGTGCTGGTGGGGAAAATCCAGGGAAAAATCAGGAACACCTTCCCGAGCCAGCTGAGGTGCCCCTGGCTCGGGTCTGCGGGGAGAGTGGTCCTTTGTCCTGCGTCGCACCCGCTGTGCGGTGGGTTTGGGAGCCTGACTGCCGAGTGTGGTCTGCTCCCAGTAAAAGGAATAAACTGGGGTCTGCCCATCTTGCTGCCCCTCGGGATGTCTCAAAAATGAGTCCCCGGGTGGCTGTGTCCATGCCCAGCAGCTCCGGGGCGGCCACCTGAGCCGGTCCTCTGCTGCAGCACCCGACAGCCTCGTGCCAGTGTGGTTTTGGGGTTGGATTTATGCAAGGCCAGGCTTGCAAGGGGGGAAAGGAAAGGCAGTGAAGAGCAGAAGGGGGGTGGGCGTGCTTGAACCCCCCAGCACCGGCTGGGATGGGTGCTGAGTATGGCCCTGGGTGCACCTCGTCCTGCACATCCTGCATCCTGCGATGCTTTCCTGCAGCCCTGGCTCCTGCAGCAGGACAGGGAGGTGGGACCACCGCGGGACAATGACCGCTGCAGGACAAGGACCGCTGCAGGACAGGGGCCACCACAGAACCAGGACGACCACAGGAAAAGGGCCACCACAGGACGAGGACCACTGCAGGACGGGGACCATCACAGCACCAGGGCTGCTGCAGGAGAAGATCAAGTTTTGTTTTCATAGGTGTAAATCCAGCACGAGGGTGAGCATAACTGCCTGGTGGCTTTCTGGGCCACGGTAACTTGTGTTTTGGGGGCTGGGAGAGCACAGCACAAGCGGCACTGCTGAACCATTCCTGTGCAAAACCTGGTTGCAGACAGTCACGTGCAGTGGAAGCCTGGGAGATGCACTGAGCTCATTTTTTTGGGTCTTGTCTTTATGAAAACCCCGAGGTGCCTGCGAGGCAGCGTAAGTGCTCCTTACACGCAGGGTGGAGTGGGTCAAGAGGACCACAGAGACAAACTTTGCTTTGAAGAGGACACTTGAGAGACACAGAACAAACCGTGCAGTTGCGGTAGCGGGTGTACTGAAGTCTCTGCACATCCAGTAAAGGAGCTCCAAAACGCCACCTCTCCCCCACCACGAGCAACGAGGGGATGTGGGGATAAAACAGAGGGTGACCGTGTGGGCTGTGTGCCCCGAAGCTGCCTGCCAGGTGAGGTGACAGCCCTGCCCGGCGTGTCCCCCAGCCCTGCCTCGCTGAGCCCCGCGTGCCTTCAAAGTCGTGTTGGCGGTAGATTATACTCGAAAGCTGCTCGAAAGCACAGAGCATATTTCATGCCTCAAACATTATAATTAGGAAGAATGGTGAAAAGCTGCACGAACAGAAGGCTCCTGTGACTCTCCAGGAACCATCGGCTGAGCACCAGCAGCTCAGGCACGCACCATATCATCCAGCTTCGAGGAAAGCCTTTGCTCAGGTTGGTTTGTCACAGCCGAAGGGTTCCCTCGCACCCCTGAGATGGAGGCACCTGGGAAGGTCAAGCCAGTTCCCAGACAGGCAGCATTTAATGGGATTTGGTTCTTGATATCCTTGGAGGTTATCCGAGGGCAAATGCTTAGGTCCTGATAAGGCAAGGCAGGGCTTCAAGAGAGCTCGGAGCACCGCCGTACTTCTCTGCAACTGATATCCTGTGCTGCACAGGGTCAGAGAGACGCACTGTGTTTCCAGAAGCAGTGCTGGGTGACGCTATTTTGGGAGAGCACGTGGGCCTGGCCGTATCCTGCAGCCCGTTCCCCATGCACTCCACCAACCCTCGTGGTGTCAGCACCGAGCACGGACGTGGGAACATCGCCCATCATTTCAGTCTCCACTTACGGGCTGTTGTCAAAAGGGCTCTAAGCCCTTTTGAACCCTGATGGTACCTAATGGCATCTAATGTTACCTGACGATGGTACCTAATGGTACCATTGCCACGCCAGCCCCCTTCATGGTAGGTCCTGGGGACACAGAACTGAGCAGAGCTGCCAGTTTACAAAGGCAAAGTATTTCTGTTCCCCAGATGACCTGATTTTCTTAAAATGTTGTGCAGGAGTGCACAGGGCAGTTTCAGGAGCTCAGCTATGTGCACTCCACCTTTCTCAGTATGGAGGCCATGGGGCATCCGATGCCATGGTCTGACTTGTGCGCCAGGATGAGCCGATGCTGAGCTGTGCTGGGTGCAAAGACCCAGGGCACAGCCGCGAAACTGAGCCCTGCAGTGGCAGACACCGCTGCAGACACCAGTGCATTTTGGTGGGTTGACCATGGGTTGACCTACTGCCTGAGCATGTGAATAAACCCGAACTCTGTGGTCGGTGCCCACCGGTGCTGGCGTCTCTCTGCACTGGTGTGGTGGTTTGGCTTGGTGCAAAGCTGGTTGTTCGGAAACCAGGGTGCTCAGCAGTTACCACGCTATGGCTTAAAGCTGACTTGATCTAAAACCCACCAAAAGCACTGAAGGATCATCATCTGTTCCTTGCAGTGCATTTTGAATCAGGCCTGTAGCGTGCACGCTGGGTTGTTTATACCCTTAGGCATGAAGTTTCGGGTTTTGGGGAGCAACCCAAGCAATCAGTAGGGTTAACTATGGAGTAAGAGTGAGCACGACACAAGGACGGACAGGCTCATGGAGCCTGGATGGCAGCTGATGATCATAGAATCATAGAATGGTTTAGGTTGGAAGGGACCTTGAAGATCATCTCGTTCCAACCCCCCTGCCATAGGCAGGGACACCTCCCACCAGACCAGGTTGCCCAAGGCCACGTCCAGCCTGGCCTTGAACACCTCCAGGGATGGGGCCTCAACAACCTCTCTGGGCAACCTGGGCCAGTGCCTTACCACCCCTAAAGTGAAGAACTTCTTCCGAATGTTCAATCTAAACCTGCCCTCTTCCAGTTTGAAGCCATTCCCCCTCCTCCTATCACTCCATGCCCCAGTAAAAAGTCCCTCCCCAGCTCTCCTGGAGCCCCTTTAGGTACTGGAAGGCCGCAATAAGATCTCCCTGGAGCCTTCTCTTCTCCAGGCTGAACAGCCCCAACTCTTTCAGCCTCTCCTCATAGGAGAGGTGCTCCAGCCCTCGGATCATCCTCGTGGCTCTCCTCTGGATACACTCCAGCAGATCCATGTC
Organism: Anarhynchus alexandrinus; assembly: GCA_008711295.1. Classification (NCBI taxonomy): domain Eukaryota; kingdom Metazoa; phylum Chordata; class Aves; order Charadriiformes; family Charadriidae; genus Anarhynchus; species Anarhynchus alexandrinus. The sequence goes on along the minus strand of VUYV01000064.1, from coordinate 3,447,179 downwards.
CTTCTTATGATGGCTCCTGAATGTTCACCGCAGGGTGTGCTGAAACCAGTGCTGCCGTTACACTTCATACCAGCTAAGACCCTCACCTGCTTTTATCTATGCTAAGCCATGCAGGAGCACCACTGTGCTGGTGAGGGGTGTAGGAGCTGAACTTGCAGGTGGGTTGAGGCTTTGCCATGTTTTGTCCTACAGAAAGTCATCTTTCTGGTCTGACATCAAGCAGAATACGGCTATTTCCACCTACAAAAGGCGATATTACACGGTTCACTCTAATGAAGCAACAGTTTCCCCAAGGAGAATATCCAAGCGTGGGAGAAATGACCCATTTTGTGCTCACTCCACTCTTAAAGAGCTGGGCTGATTATTTGCGTGGCTGCTCTACCTGGAGCATCCTGCAGAGACCATGTCTCCAGGGTGCTCATGTCTATGCAAACCCAGAACGAGAGACACCCCAAAGGGTTTTCTGTCGCTCCCCTGGGAGGCTCTGTAGTCCCCTGCCTGGCTGCGTGTCGGAGGAACTGACGAGAAGGATGCAGTGGAGGTGCATTATTATCTTTCCATGGGAAATTTCTAGATGAAAGAAAAAAAAAATTTAAAGTTTATGTTGCATTCTGTATTCACATTTTCTTTTCATTTTGGGTTTTGAGAAAGAAGAAATTATTCATGTCTCCAGTTCCTCCCTTCTCTCTCTCTCTCTTTTCTTTCTTTCTTTCCCTCGTGCCAAAAACGAGAACACAAAGGGATGGATGGCAAATGTTTATAGGGAAGAGGAGACTTATTCTCTCCAGGTTTTTGAGTCTTTTCAACTCCATACCTTTAAATAATGCGTGTGCAACTGTGTAAAAATGGCAACTTGAAAAATAAAAAAAGTGAAGTGTTGAGACATTCCAGTGCAGTGAAAAGAAAAGAAATCAATTCTTGAGCATTTCTTGCTTTAATGAATTCAGTGTTATGAAGGGGTCAAAGAAAAAAACCCAACCCAACAACCTAGAAAGATGAAACTCTTGAATGGGAGTCTTGAATTGCTGAGGGGGGTTTAAGAAATCAAAAATTTCTGATCTGTAAAATGGGAACCATGCATTTGTTTTGCAACGTAACTTTAGATCCCTTTTCAATTATTCAAAATAAGATATTTAGCTATTTCTTCTCTTGATATTTGGAACCCCAAACCTGATGTAGGCTTTGGTCTGTGAATGTTCCCAGTGGAAGTACCAACTACTGAGAAAGGCCCTGAGTGCCCACAGTGTTTTGGCAGAAACACCCCCAAAAATTTGGGGAGTTTTTGTGGGTGGCTTTTTTTTTACACCTGATTTGAGCCAACGCTTTGGTGGCAGTGGAGGGGACAGCCCTGGGAAGTAGCCGGCTCCCCTGGGAGTGCTGCTGAAGCTCCGGTGGAGAAGCTGGGACTTGCCCACCTGGGTGACAGTGGAGAGCGGGATCGTTCGTGGGCTGAAGCTCATTTTGCCCATCATCAGGTCGATTAGTGTGACTTGCTCTGGGTGTTATTAATTGAGCCTCACTTTACAGGGTGGCTCTCCCCAGAGAGGGCAGCAAAGCTGCGGTCCTTCACGATGCTCACTCGGTGACAGAGATGATGCGAGAAACTCCCAGGAGAAGTTTTGAGGGTGGAAAAGGCTTTCAAGTCCATCCTGTCCCACCTTTTTCCTTCAATAATTTTAGAAGCTGGAAGAGTCTCTCCATGTGTCATGTCCAGAGTTTTGGCAGGGAAACTGCAGGAGTGCTTGAGACCTTTTTTCCTCTGTATCCCCCAGTCATTCAGGTGAGCGGGAGGCAGCACAAGCCCTCTAAAGGGTAGTCCTACACAAACCCTCTGCCAAAAGACCAGCCACAGTTAAAGCAGTCAAATAAGGCTCTAATTACAAAAACTCCCCGCATAACTACAGAAATATTTAGTGTAAATTGCTAGAGAAAAAATTTAGTATAAACTGTGCTCCAAGCCAATAAATCTACTTGCAGCGTAGTGCTTCCGGAGACGGTATCTAGCGAATGTCTGCGCGTTCCAGAAAAAAGGTTCAATATGTTCTGAAATGCCTTTATCCTGTTTCTCTGCGAACTTCCCCCCAAGCCGTTCTGTCTCCTGGAGAAATCCCAAATCCCTGGGACTTCTTCCAGCCCTCCTCCTTATTGCGGGAGTTACAAGCTCCTAATCAGGAAACAGAAATGGTTGCGTGTTACACGTGTGCCCCAACGGGATGGAGAGAGGCAATCTGACTCTGGACATCCAGCTGCCATATTCCTGCTGTTGGCACTGCACGAAGTGCAAAGGGATATTGTCTGAAGCTGTCTGCAGCAGAGATGGCTCTGAAAGCCCACCTGGCTCTCTCCAGCCAGCCCTCCTTGCTCACTCTTGCTCCCATCAGCTGTGGGGTCCAAGCAGCAGTCCTGGTGTTCCCCATAGGGCTGAAGTGCGGGTTTCAATCAGGGATGGAGGGACCCATATCCCCCGGATGTGACTATGGAGAGACACGACCAGCCCGTGGGAGATCAGAAGGAAATCTAGAGGGGAACTCCCATTTGGAACTTGATGATCTTCAAGGTCCTTTCCAACCTAAACCATTCTATGATTCTATGATTTCTGCCCAGACATTTCTCACAGCCCAACAGGCCTTATGGATTTTTCTGTTGTTTATCATTAATAGGCAGCATTTTTTTGTTTCCCGCTTCGTGGGGAGCCATAGGAGGCCCAGGAGTGGTTGAGGAGCAGACCAACCCCCGTGGTGGAGCAGCTGCCCGGCTGAACGGTGTCCCAGCAGTGCGGGTGCCACGGGGCAGGGATGCTCAGCCATGGGGCGGATGGCTGTAGGAAGAGGATGAGGACATGTCAAACTCCAGGAGACCCTCTAGGATAGACGCATCTCAGGCTCTGTAGTCTATTTTTCTACTGTTAAATTGTCACCAGACTGGCGGTGCCTCTAACGAGTGGGATTATTCTGCTCTTTTACTCTGGGATAATCCTGTCAACTGCTCCAAACCTCAGGGTATCTATTAGTGGGGCATTGCTGGATCTCCGTGCCAGACCCCGGTGGTCACACTCTCCATCTGCCTTCCCTTTGCAGGCACCAGCCCCGTGGGAGACGGGTGGCACAGGGCATGTGCTCGTGGCCTCTCTCGGCCTTGCGGAAGACACTGACCTACGGTCCTTATCCCATCCAAAGTAACTGTCATTTTATGGTCATAACTATCTGCCATGACCAAAAATTCATCTGGAAAGTAACGAAATGTACATGAATTACATATTGAAGAGCAGTAAAGGTGTTACTCTTTCCCACAGACTTGCAGTGCAAGAGGCTTCGTTCATAATAAAATTTTACTGTGATTATGGGACGAGGAATTGCATTATACTGCTGTGACCGAGTGCTGCCAGTGATTTAAGGCAGCTGCAGGTGCCTGATCTAGCTGACCTTAAAAGCGAGGCCATGGGGCGGGACAGCCCTGCAGCATCTCCTGGTCCTCGCTCCTGTCTCTGGCTGAGGCTCCTGGGAGATGAGGGATGAGGACGAGCCAAATGGCTGGGAGGACGTTCAAGATCCCACCAAAGTATGTTTTTGTCCCCTGTGATCCTTCTCCGTGGGTGAGTTTGCAGCTGGTGCTGGAGTGATGGATGAGGCAGGGTACAACACAGATGCTCTCACACCGTCAGGCCAAGATGCAGGGCTTGGCCTTTCTTTGCATTACCTTCTTGTTTAACCTCATCCTAAAGCTGTAGTAGATATCTCCAGCCGCCATAGAATGGTTTGGGTTGGAAGGGACCTTAAAGACCATCTTGTTCCAACCCCCCCTGCCTTGGGCAGGGACACCTCCCACCAGACCAGGTTGCTCCAAGCCCCGTCCAACCTGGCCTTAAACACCTCCAGGGATGGGGCAGCCACAGCTTCTCTGGGCAACCTGCACCAGGGGCTCACCACCCTCACAGCAAAGAATTTCTTCCTAAAGTCTAATCTCAATCTCCCCTCTTTCAGTTTAAAACCATTCCCCCTTGTCCCATCGCTCCTCTCCCTGATCAAGAGTCCCTCCCCAGCTCTCCTGTAGCCCCCTTAGGAACTGGAAGGGGCTCTAAGGTCTCCCTGGAGCCTTCTCTTCTCCAGGCTGAACCACCCCAACTCTCTCAGGCTGTCTTCATAATGGCCACAACCCATGCAGAGCCGTGGTGGCAGAGGTGCGGTGCTGGTGGCTGGATGGTGGGGTGGGCTGGGGGGACATCTGGGCCAGGAGCTGCGGGAATGGGGGCTCTGAGTCATGATGTGGTGACGGAGTCAGGGCAGGAGGGGAGCGGTGGGGCTCAGCTCCGCCAGAGGCATGAAGACCCTGGGGACCTTGGCAAGGAGAGGGGTTGGGGACTTTGAGACCCAAGGCTTTCCATGCCAAGGGGGTGTGGGGTAGCACGCGGTATCTGCCCACCTGGCACAGGGACCTGGCTGGGAGGAGGCAGAAGAGCACACAGCTCCACAGCATCTCTTTTTGCTCTGGGAAACCTGATCATCCCACTCAGGCAAATAAGGAGCAATAGGTAACGCACTACCTTCGGAAATTAAACAAAATCCTGGGCAGTGACTCCCTGGTGGGTTCCCAGCCCTTTGGAGCCACGATGGGAGCAAAAACACACGCAGCAGAGCAAAGCAGCGAGTTGGCAGGAGCCATGGAGGTGCTGGGATGGAGAAGTGAGCACTGCTGAGCACCAAGTCATTCAGCTGCACAAATACCTTCAAATGAGCTCACCAGCTTCATCTGCAAAAACACCCACCTGGTAAGTTCTGCATTATTTGACCTTCTGTCCCCACAAATAATAATGGCAGAGCAACAGAAAGCTCTCTAATGTGCTTGCGGTGTAATAAAGTAACCTCACTAGGAATAAAATCTACAGCAATTACTGTGCCAGGTATTATGCTGATTTATCAAATTGCAGCTGAAAGTCAAGTGTTGAGGATACAGTGATAAAACATCTGAACTCAAATCTGACTCTAAATTACCCTTCCGGCCAGCACCGTATTTCATCCAGAAGAATTGTTATTCCTCTCATCTCTCTTCTTCAAAAATCATTGTTCGAACTGATAATTTTGCACTCCTTGTGTATTGGAGGAAATACTTTGCCTGCACTCCGCGCTGTGTGATTAGCTGCTAAGGTGATGCTGAGCGTTTTGGACCGGGCCACAGAAACCTCCCACTGCAGGCTGGAGCGTATGAAACGGGAGCAAACAGCATGTGGTTCATCACTGCAAGACAACGTCTCTCTTTTGGGCCCTTCTGTCCTCAGAAAGATGGCAAAGCCGCATCATGTCATGTTTGCTTGATGGGTAGAGCCTTTCCATCACCTGGTGATAGCAGTGGGCAGAGGGCAGGTCCTGCTGATGAGGTTCATGGCCCAACTACCTCGGCTACTTGCCCCATGCAGTGAGGACCCCATCAACCCAACGCCTGAGCTGATGGGCTGGGTCATGACATGGGTGGAAGTATTTGATGGTGGCCACCACCTTTGCGAAGCCCAGGTACGTCTGGGGTGATGGAGGTGCTGAGCAGCCAGTGCTGGGTCCGACGCACAACCTCTTTGCCTGGTTGCATGGTGCTGCTGAGCCTGAGCTGGGGGGTCCCAGCGCTGTATGTGGGGGCTGTGCCGAGAGCCGGGTCCCAGTGCTGCAGCACATTCCCTTCACCACGGAATTGCTCTATGTCTGATCACTCTGCTTCTGGCAGGAGCACAGTGAGGACCCACAGTGAGGACCACTGTGCTCACCACCAGCACCGCACACTAGCCCCAGCCCCCATGGGACCTTTGGGGAATGGGGACACTCGCCGAGGTGCAAAGCTGCCCTCGGCAGGGGACCAGGACCTCACTGGGGCTGGCACAAGACTTTTGTTCCTAGCACGTGCCGCTGTTGTCAGGGACCCGGGATTTGTCAAATGAAGTCCTTTCCTTTGATCCTTCTTGCGTGAAGTTCTCAATATTGCTTGTCAGGACTGTTTTCCCTTCCATTCCATCATCTTAATAATAATAACACAGACATAACAAAGACAAACTGTCCTCCCAGCGCTGCCGGGGCATTTGTGGCCATGGCCCTGTGCCGTAGGTGCAGCTCAGGGTGGTGTCTAAGGTGAAATCACAGGCAAAGACCAGGACCTTCCTACACACCCTGGGCATGCGGGAGGCTGTGTCCAGGTGGGATTGGTGGGATGGTGGGGGGAATTCCTGTTTCTGTGTGAGCCATGCATCACTGTCTGGAGGCACCCCATCCCACCCCACCCCACCTGGGGCTGCGTGGGCTACCCCAGAGGGCTGAGTCATAGAATCATAGAATGGTTTAGGTTGGAAGGGACCTTAAAGATCATCCAGTTCCACCCCCCCCTGCCCTGGGCAGGGACACCTCCCACCAGCCCAGGTTGCTCCAAGCCCCGTCCAACCTGGCCTTGAACACCTCCAGGGATGGGGCAGCCACAGCTTCTCGGGGCAACCTGTGCCAGGGGCTCACCACCCTCACAGCAAAGAATTTCTTCCTAACATCTAATCTCAATCTCCCCTCTTTCAGTTTAAAACTATTCACCCTTGTCCTATGGCTCCCCTCCCTGATCAAGAGTCCCTCCCCAGCTCTCCTGTAGCCCCCTTAGGGCCTGGAAGGGGCTCTAAGGTCTCCCTTCTTTTCTGTGCTTTTTCTTCTCCAGGCTGACCCCCCCCAACTCTCTCAGCCTGTCCTCCCACCACAGATGCTCCAGCCCTTGGGGATCATCTTCGTGGCCTCCTCTGGACCCACGCCAACAGGTCCACATCTTTCTGATGTTGAGGGCTCCAGAGCTGGTTGCAGTACTCCAGGTGGGGTCTTCCCAGAGCGGAGCAGAGGGGCAGAATCCCCCCCCTCGCCCTGCTGGCCACACTGCTGGGGATGCAGCCCAGGATGGGGTTGGCTTTCTGGGTCCTTGCGCTCAAAGAGTTAACACCACTGAGATCCCGCTGATAAGATTTGTTAAACTCCCCATTACATCCTACAGCGCCACTAATTACGTCTTCATAAACCAAAGTCAATTAGCCAGGTCTCTCCCTGCCTGTGCCTCTTAAATTCCCTCTCCATCGTTAGCCCAACATTGGGAACACTTGCCCGGGTCCTGCCTACCCATGGCGCTGCAGAGGGGTCTGCCTTGCGAGCCCCCTGCCCTAAAGCTGCTTCGGGGCCTTCCGAGGATCCAGCTGGTGCTTATTGACTAAAAGTGGAAGCACAGGAGCACGACCTCCGCAATTGCAACTGCTCGGGTGGGAGGAGAGGAGGTGGTGGGGAGCCAATATCCTTCTTCAAATAGGGAAAAAATTACCGTAACAAGGAAAGCAGTAAATTCCTCCCTACGTTCAAAAGCAAAGGATTTGCTCTGTAGGGAGAGAGATTTAGGTTATCTGCCTGGAATTTAAAGGTTTTTAAAAGCAGGTTAGGCACACAGGCAGGGTTTAGGAAGAGCTGACCCTGCTCTGAGGTGTGGGGGTGATGGGAGGCTTCTTGAGCCCCAGCTACCACATGGTCTACTGAGGTTAATAGTAGACAAAGGTTCGGAGCAAGGGGAGGCTCACCTGGCCATGCCATTGCGTGCCCGGCCCGTTGCCCCCCGGTGCTCGCCCTCGCCTGCCCGCAGCGCTGGGGCTGCACCCGTTAGTGGATACGGGACGCATTTCGTGAGCCAGTTGGGGTGGTGGGTGGGAGGCTCCACTCCCAGTTGTGACCCTGGAGCAATTCCATGTCCACAACAAATAACCAACAGCTGGAATACCATTTAAGCACAGCTGCCATCATGCAAATTTGGAGACCAGAAGGGATTAAAGCAATGAGGAATGCTTTGCCATTTCTCATTAATGTCCTGGGCTCTACAATAGCCAACTGCCCCGCATCCCCGAGGTGGCTCCCGCATCACTGGGGCTGGAGATGGGTCGGTGTGTCCTGCACGGCTGCCCCACGGCAGCCACCAGCCCTTTGCCATCGCCTGCCTGCAGACACCAGAGGCAGCCCGCGCTAACGTTGGTGGGCTGGCTAGAAAGTTGTTAACAGCACGGGTATTGCTTTGCACAGTCAGTCCTAAATTGGCAAGGTCACCTTGCCCACCAAGGAGACCTTCTTGGTGGAGGCTTTTGAATGGCTGCTGGAGCACAGGCCCACAGGGCTGTTGGGCATCGCAGAGGGGCACCTTCCTTCAGAAAAGGTAAAGCATGGGGACCAGGTGTAATGGGATGCTTTGAGTGAAGACCTCTTCCAGATCTTCTCCCAGGGCTGGCAACGGCTTCCCTGTGATTTCAGTCTCAAGGCCACTTACCTGCTCCACACAGAAAAAATTAACATTTCAGAAACTCTCCCTGGAATAAGTCCTATCTCCTTGCTGTGAGAATTCAAGGTAGGTTTCCATCTTAATGTCCTATTCCCCCCTTCCCCCCATTATTTTAATAATTGCATATTTGGAAGAAATCTCCTGGCTCTGATATTGCAGAGTAATTATCTGCTCACCATTAGCTGCCCAAGGTGGGCTGAGATGTTATTGCTCATGCTGCTCCTCAGCAAGTTCTATTATGCTCCTGGTTTTATTTTCAAATGGCTCAAGACTACAGAGGTAAAAGGGGAACTTCAGGGCCTTCTGCTGGCCACCAGCGAGGAAGAGTCCCACATCTTTATCCAGCAGCTCTCCTCGCTTGCCCATCTCCACAGCTGTCGTGCTGCGTTGGTGAGATTTTGCTGTGCTTGTACCGGAATAAAACATAGAGTCACTGTGGTCAATGGGACAAGGAACGGGCTCTTTTTCTGTTTATACGTGCCGAGAGCAGGAAGCTGGGGGTTAAAAGTGTAACTGCTCTAATGAAAGCTGATTTGCAGAGCTACACCTTGATTTCACGTCTCTCTCTCTCACGCCGAGAAGGCAAATGTTCTCAGCAGAGGACTGCCACTCAATTGCCCGGCAATAACACCGTGATGGCCTCAGAAGTGGAGGAGAACATAGATTTTATGTCAGGCTGATTACGAGAAGGAGTTTGTGACCTGCCTGGATTTCTGCAAGCCTCTGTGGGGTCCTGCAGCTCCAGTGACTTGCCGTCCCTTGCCATGGCGCCGTTACCTCCACCTCTCCTGGCGTCCAGGGTGGTCTGCTGGGCACTGCTTGCTCCAAACCCACCATGCCCCAAACCATCTCAGAAGGTCTTCCTCACTGCCCCGTCCAAAGCGGGCAGCTCCCGGGTGGGATTTTGGGGTGGGTCTTGTTTGATGTGCCAGCAGGGTGTGTGGGATTGATGCCACAGCAGGTGTCAACCAGAGGACACAGCAGGACAATTCCCACCACACGTTCCTTGCCCCGGCCAGTGGCCTGTGGGCCAGCAAGAGCTGGGGCTTGGTATTCTCATGGGGACGCACTGCAACAGGCACAGGGCACGGCAGCATGTTTTTGTAGCCTATGTAAAACCATCACGCGATGAAAGTGACCATTTACCTCATCAAAAAAACCCTTACCTCTGAAGGGTGAGCTCTCCCCTGGTTTATTAAAATGGTCTGAAAGCTTAAAAAAGTTATTTCAAGTCATTGGAGAACAGAAACGTTAAGGCCACTTTCATCATAGACGGGTAGCAGTGGAGAAAATAGGATCTCAGCAGTGGGATTTGGACCCGAATGAGACCCGATGTCCCAAATTGCACAAGGAACACGGCCATGCCCCAGCTTCACAGGTTTCCCTTTCAGTGCACGCTGGAAGAAATTGGGCCTTATCTCAATGGCACTAACTTGTGTGCTAGTGACACAATGTGGTGAGACTCCTGCGGCCAAGCTGCCTCGACAAATGGGCTTAAAATGGTACATTAATTAAGAGGCTTCCTCCAGGCAGGTGGCCCAGGGTGTGAAATTTCACATCGTGTTATTTTTTTATGCCATTTGAATTTTCCATCCTCGCTACAGAAGAATGGGAATGCCACTTCCATCCTTATGCCATTTGAATTCTCCACCTTTTCCGCGTCCTTCTCATCCACGCTTCCTTAGGAAAAGTTGGAAATGGGGCTTTTGTGGGCATCTGCTGGAGGCCACCAAGCAGCTTGGTGATCCCCCATGTCTGGTGTGGACATTTTCTGTCTCCTCATGGGTTGGCCGAAGGGAGGAGAGTCGATGGGGCTGGGGCGCGGGACAGCTTTGTGAGCAAGAGAAAGGAAAGTACCCTCTGCTGAGGGAAAAGTTGGCATTTTCCAAGAAAATGAAAGAAAAGCGCTTGTCTGCCATTGCTCGGTGACAACCCTCATTGCTGGGGGTGGTCGCAGATGTATTTAATTAAGCAGTATTGGCCCAGAGCGAGGGGGGAGAAGGAGGAAGCAAGTGAGAATGTGATGGGAGAGGAGCGAGGGATGGGAAAGTCGAGGACAAGGACAAGGCGGGGACCTCGCTGGCCGGGGACGTTTCCAGGGTGCGCCCCTGGAATAAGGAGAGACTGGTTCAGTTCTATTTTTCATAAGTTTTATTATAAAGAAAGGTAAGATAAGCATTGTGAACCGAATGTGCCGGGGGCTGCGAAAGCAGTACCGTCAAAAAAAAAAAAAAAAAATTAAAAAAAAAAAAACAAACCAAAACCCAAAAATGCACCTTATGAGAAACGGTAATTATGCTCTCTAATTTTTCATAAATAGACAAAAATCATTGTCAGCAATTTTTAAATAGATGGACATATGGCAGAAAAAATATAATAATGCCATACAACATGGATATAAATTGTCCATTTCTTGCTGTACAAATAATAGAAACAAGTTTGGCAGGCTTTTTTTTTTGTTGTTTTTTTTATACACATCTCCCTTCTATGTATAACTAAAAAATGTGCTACAATTAATATAAAATGCTTTTACTATAAAGTAAACTACTAATTTTTTTCACAAAAAAATCTTAAAGATGTCTTTAGCACAGCTCTAAAACACTTAGTAAACTACTTACAACTATCCAACAAATTATATTTTCATCATCTTTTTCACATTTTTCCGCTCGTATTTTGCCTTCCGCTCTCTTCCCCCCACCTACCTAGCAATAGTTTTTATTTATTTTTTGTATTTTATTTTATTTTTTTTTTTCGCCAGACATCCAAGGCCTTTGCATGTACAATATTCACACAAACTTCACATTTTCTTGCACAAAGTTTAGTGCTGTTAGCAAGTCAAAAGAGTGCATCCTCCTACTGAGCTGGCCTAATGCTGTAGGACACCAGACCTGGGCCTATGCTGCGTCTAAAAGCAGTTCGCTAAGAAAATAGTCTGTAGCTAAGCTGATGGCAAGCGGAAAAAACGGTGTCCTTAGTTTATTTTTTTTTTGTTGGTTTTGTGTTTATTTATTTAATTTTTTTTTTCAATTTTTTTTTTTTGTTGTTGTTGTTCTTCATGATTTATGAGGTTTTGGGCTTCCACGGAAAGTCGACATTAGAGTTCAAAAATAATAAGAAGAAAACTGCTCTTAGAGCGTGGGAACGAAGCCAGCGACGAGGTGCAGTGGTAGCTCTCTCGTCCCTACGACTTGCTCGGTGCCTCTCCGGGTAGTCTGTAAGATAGACCCTCTCCAGTGTCCTTCATCTGAGCCTCCTCAAAACCGAGATGTTGAGTTTTAGGTGAGGTAGAGTGCCTTGTCCCTTGGCAGCATGCTGTAAGAGAAGCGAGAGGCAGAAGGTGAGCCGGGCAGGGAAACAGCCGGTGCCATACCTGTTTTCAGCCGTGCCGTGNTACCCGTTTTCAGCCGTGCCGTGGTTTTTATGGCACTCCATAATGCAAAACATAAAGCGGTCTGCACCAGGGGATGGGTGTGCAGAGATGAACCGAGCAGAAGGTACTTAAGAGTCAGAGCCTGATGCAATTTTAGTTCCTCCTGAACTTCACCAACAAGGGCGAAGGCATAAATTCCTTCCCATGGCTTGAGCATGCCAGCGTGATGCTGGTACCAGCTCCACCATCGTGCCGTGCCTGGAACCAGCCCCTTGGCCACCGGCCCCCTTCCCCATCGCACGCTGTACTTAGACTAAGCCATGGAGATTTAGAAAATGGGGCTGTTCAGCCTGGAGAAGAGAAGGCTCCGGGGAGATCTTATTGCAGCCTTCCAGTCCCTAAAGGGGCTACAGGAGAGCTGGGGAGGGACTTTTTACTGGGGCATGTAGTGATAGGACGAGGGGGAATGGCTTCAAACTGGAAGAGGGCAGGTTTAGATTGAACATTAGGAAGAAATTTCTCCCTGTGAGGGCGGTGAGCTGCTGGCGCAGGTTGCCCAGAGAAGCTGTGGCTGCCCCATCCCTGGAGGTGTTCAAGGCCAGGTTGGACGGGGCTTGGAGCAACCTGGGCTGGTGGGAGGTGTCCCTGCCNAGGTGTCCCCTGCCCAGGACAGGGGGGTGGAACTCGATGATCTTCAAGGTCCCTTCTAACCTAAACCATTCTATGATTCTATGATTCTGAGACTGCATAAGGAGTAGGAGGGTCTCAAAAATACGACTGAGGGGCTTATGGCTGGAGATGCTTATGGGTGTCCAGGAGGATTTACATCAGTTTGATGGCTGAAGAGCATGCGAGCAGGAGACACCACCTCCTCGATGCTGCTCTCCTTCTCTCCCAAAATAAGTACAAATAGAAAAATTAATAAACGGGAAGTGAGGGGAAAAATGCTTTGAGGCAGCAGGATTAGCTGGTCATTCCCGTGGGTCTGATGAAGACAGCAGGAGGTAGAAGGAACCCAAGGAAGACTGCGGTGCTGCCTTACTCGCAGGAGGCTAGGGAGGAGGGCTGGGGGGACAGTGGCCAGGCTGTGTGCTCTGCACATCCCTGCCCCACCAGATCTTGGATTGATCACGCCATTGAGGCAATGACTTTGATTTCAAGAGATCCAGGTGTGTCCTGGAGAGGGAAGGCAGCTTACACCACCGAGCCACCCTGCGTGCGGAGGGCTCCACAGCAAGGCGTTGCAGATAGGTGTCATCGCTCCTGACCCTGCCTGTAGCACCCGGTGCTTCAACCCTCCGTGTGGGCTGGCTGGCACGGTCAACTTGCCATCAGCAGTGTCCTACAAGGGAGCCCAGATGCTCTTTTCGTCAGGACATAGTAGAGAGAGGAGTGGCTGAAGTCCCTCTCCCCTGGCTGACGTCCTATATGGGTTTTGCTGTGAAATCCAGGCTTTTTAATGGGTTTTATCATCTACACAGACCTGATGGAAACACCACTGGCCTCAAAAGGTGGTGAAGAACTTTACAAAGCTTTGGGAGATCCCGGTGTGGGTGGGCTTGTGTGGAATAATAGGGAAACAGCAGACGGCAAGGTAACGCTGCTGCTGATAGAGCTGTCTTCTGACAGAGCGCAGAAGAGTCCGCACTTTGTTAATCTCCACATTTTATAATCTGCATTTAAAATGCAGAGTCTTCCCTACTGCACTCAGCAAAGATTTAATGCCACTGAGCAGCAGTGAGGTATTCCAGTACTAAAACTTCATTAATTTTACAAAACATGCTACAGAACATTTCCCAGTTCATTACGAAGTATTACCATAAATAATTGAATCCAAACTAAGTGCACTCGTGATGGTTTACCCTTCCCTTTTTACAGTGTTTGCTCATCTAGCTTCCGATTTGGAAAATTCCCTCATTTGGAGAGGATCCTTTCATTGTTAGCAGGAATTAACGAGGTTACAAGTGTCCGGATGAAGCGGCTGTACACAGTTTTTTGCTTCTGGACAAGGTATAACTGAGCGCACTCCGTCTTTTCGCCCAAAGGAGAGTGGGAAGAGGGGAGAAAAGTTGCTAAATGATGGTACCCACAAAGAACCTAATCCATGCCTTGTGCATGAGAGGACGGACATAGAAAGATGAATCTGGTTCAGTATTATCACCAAAATACCTAAATGCCAAGAGACAAATGTAAACGCAACCCCCCCCCGAAGACAGCTTTGGTATGGGAAGAGATGTAATCAGAAGTCGGGGTAGAAAAAAATATTGAGTGAGGTGCCTCGAGGAGTTAAGAAAGATTTGCAGGTGATGGCAAACCAAACTGCACCCTTGGTACAGGGGAGCCGGTTCCCTCGGGGAAAGTCACGGCAAAGCACAGGTACTGCGTGGGTGCCTGGGAAAGAGCAAGCGCGAGAATAAGGCTGTCAGGTGAGGGAGACAGGGGACTATGGGAGTAGTTTGTGATACGACGGCAAAAAAAGCAATAAAATTGGATGCTTGTGGGAAGTGATAGTCGTACACTAAGCAGGAGCTGAGAAATGCTACCCGTGTCTTCGCTAGCGATCTAGGACAGCTTGGGCTCCAGCCCAGAAAGAGCTAGGAAAATTGGATGGAAGTCAGTAAGCACAAAATCATTAAGAATGGGGAGAGGATGAGCTAAGGAAGATTTAAAACTCTCTCTCTAACACGGCTGGTTTATGAATTAAGGAGTGTCTGCTCACAGCATCCTAGGATTTGAGGGGTGTAAAGGAAGCAGTGTCATTTAACGGCATTTTAACTAGCACTGATCGGCTGGGAAAATAAAAACCAACAGCAGATCCCTTATTCGATGGAGAAGGACAGAGAGAAAGACAACCGTGTTAGTTTTTCAGAAGTTGTCTGGGTGACAAACCCCACAGAAGATGTAGGACTGGGAGGGTTTACCCCCGCTAACCCAGTGCCAACTAATTGGAACCAGTTGGAAGCTAAAGAAATATCAAGGTCAGGCCTGACACGAAAATCCTAACCTGGAGAGCAAGACGGGAGTGCCTGTGTGCTGGGGAGGTCGGGGCGATCCCCTCTTTCAGGAACCTGGGACCTTACAGCTGAGCCAGATCACAACAGAAAACAATCCTTTTTCTTTCCTGCCAGTTGCCGCTTTTGCTCCTCAGAGTGCCGCTTTAATTGCAATTAAGGAAAACGCAGTTTGGAGGTTGAGATGGGCAATTACATGATCCAGAGACTTCCCGATTATACCTCAAACTGCACTGATGAATCAAACCCAACAAGATGTGCTTTATCGCCGCTTTGCTGATTGCCGGGGCGGTTCAGGCGCACAGCTCGCCCGGCGTCCTCCCGCCCGGCTCTCGGCACGGCGCCGCCGCGCAGCCCAGGGCTAACTTTGAACAAATTAGCGCCAAGTACACCGGAGAAAACGGTGCAGACAGGAGGATGAGGACAACCGGATCATCTCTCTCCTCGACGTTGAGTGTAACCTTGAGACGCAACCAGGGCTGCAGCCCTACGAAGGCGCGTGGATGCTGCAGGCGATGCAGGGCACGCAGGTGGGCAGCAAATCCCAGGGGCCAGCAGGAGAAGGAGGTGATGACACTGCTGCATTTTACGATAAAATGAGAACAAGGCAGCTTTGGGAGCTGCCAGCAGCTCGCGTGTCTCTAGTCGCGGGAGATGGGCTCCGTCCTCAACAGAGACTGCGACATTTTTCACTGCGCTAAGCGCTCTCTGCAGTACCGATCTATATCCATCGGAGTTCACTGCTATAATCTACTCTAATAATTATCTGGAAGTCTCTGCATAATCTGTCTGGTTTTAGAATGATGGGTTTTTTTCTCTACCCCCAGGAAGCTGCGATAAACCCATGAAATTCGATATTTCTGCTGTGACAAAGGCATGAAACGCATGAGCTTTGATCACGAATTGCACGGGCCCTCTGCTTCCCATACGGCACTCCAGCCAGACGCCACGGAGCGTGTTTTAGCAACGCAAAACTCAACCCTGACGACCACGGGAGCGTTTCACCCGTTTCTAGAGTGCCCCGAGCTTTCTGCGCGGGGCCGGGGCAGTGGGATTCACAGAGGGAATCAAGCGTTTTCCCAGCTCATCCCCGAAGTAGTGATGCTTATCTCATCTCCAGGGGGGCTAATTGCTGCGGGAGCTGCCTCTGCTCAGCCCCTCTGCAAACTGGGATGTGCCATAACCCTCCCAGCATCCCTAGCGTTTTGCCCGCAGCATCTAAAGCGGCTTTTATCCCACAGTCCCAAACAGGTTCCCTCTTTCGGGTTGTCTGCGGAGCCTTCAGGAAGGAGCACGCAAAGGTCTCCGGCAGAGCCCAGACCCATGCAGGTAGCTGAGCCCCCTCGGGCAGGCAGACAGCGGCGATATTCTAATGGCTCAGCGAGTTATTTATTTCCCTGAAAGGAATAAATGTCTGTACAGTCTGTGCCCGGCCCGGCAATTGTAAGTGCGCTGCTGGCACAGACGGGAGCTGTGCTCTGAAAAGGCCGGGAGCTTGCTATTATCTCCAGTGAAAGCACTGTGTTCCAGTACTTCAAGCAAATCAAACAATACTCAGAAGCTCCCGAGCCTCCTTCCCTACCTGCTCTCCCGGCAAACCGCGTGCCTGTTTTACAGAGCACAATAGCGGCCTCCGAATTATTACTGCGGAGCCAAGAGCGGAGGATCAGGCAGAGGGTGGAAACAGCTTCTCCCACCCTCCCTGCCCCCCATGACTATCCTGATGTTTTCCTTTATTGGAGAATTCAAGTGGTGTTGAAGGGACCTTCGTGCTGGCACATTCGTGCCAGAGCTTGTAGGGCGTAAAGGGGAAGATCTGAGCAGATGTCTGGGCTTTTCCCTGCAAGGTGCAGAGCATCGTGTGGCTCTGGGGAGGGTGAGGCTTTGTAGAGCATCCTGGTGGAACCCCAGCACCGGTAAGGGACCCGGTGCTACAGACAGCTACGGGGGGTTGTGGCCTCAGCGATAAGAGCAATCGCTTTAGGAACAGAAGGACTTTGCTTACAGACATGACCACCTTCAAACCTCCAGGGACTCTCCTGGGGAGACCAGGCTTCCCTGGCCTGCTCTANGTCCTGCAGGGCAGAAAGGAAAGGAAGGGTTAGAGGAGTACACACAGCAGGAGAAACAGCACATCTAATAATATGGCATAAACACGTTCACATGCATTGCCCCAAACCCGCGGCAGTGGGGAGCGCAGGGGGAGCCCCAGGGACAGCAGCGGGTCCGACCCCACCAAAGGCTCCACCGGGGTGAGACCCCACAGAAGGTGAGTTCTCGCAAGCAGGTGTCAACGCAGTAACATCTGCTTTACATCCCACTTCCCCCCCCTCGTGTTTTTCAGGCCCTCCCTCCTCGGGGGGTGGTAAACGGCTGCAGAAGACACGTGGCCACGGAAGGCTCTGCATCAGCAGTCAGGCAATCAAATCCGCTCTTCCCCTCCAGGTGGGAGTCCCCTTTGCAGCGCCGCGTTAGCCCGTCCTAACGTACGTTAACAAGGTAGGGAACATCCACGCGAGCAACGCTCCCTCCATCAGCTCTCACCGCGAGCAATTTAACAAGGACGCCGGGGAACTGTTTTATTTGAGAGCTGATTAGCTTTCCTGATTTTTTTTTTGGGGGGGTTGGCTTAATTAGGTAACATTAGGCAATGTATATAAACAAGAGTCACGGCAGTTACCTGACCAAGAACACGATTTTCTCCAAAATATCCAAATTAGGGCAGTGTGGGGTATTTTTTTTTTAACTTTTTGGTTTTTATTCACAAATTTACGGGGGATGAAGAGTCACAAAATGCTGCCCTCAGCAGCAACAACTACCCCAAGTAAAGTGATTATGGGGATCCCCTTTTATGCTCATTTCTGGACGCAGGCTATCACCGAATTACAGGAGCCACTTTTGCTTATGTAGAGCTAAAGCCAAACCACCGTGCTGGAGAAGTTACTTGCAATACCCTGAGCAGGTTGGAAATTAAAATCTGATTAAGGATTTGACCTTCCCACATCTGCTGCTTTTTTTTTATTACAGTCAGGTATAACTGTGCTTCCACACCCCTCTTCTCCTTTGGTTCTCTTCCACTGCCGTATCTGTTCCTAAATTAACGATTTCTGTTTCCTCAAAGTTAGCCCCAAACTGAATAGGTGACATTATGGGAAAGAAAGCTTCCTTCATTGCTAATGTACTGTATATATATAGTGTACTGTGATATATATAAAGTACTGTGATATATAGCCAGTAAACATGTGAAACACAAATTATTCAGCCAGCTGGGTGAATACTGCAGCTAAAAGTATCATCAAGTAAATGGCAGCAGCTGTGAATTCAGAGGATACGTCCTCCACTGTGAATAGTCCGTCCAGTTCACATTCCAGATGGAGAAACTCGGGAAACCACTCATCTCCTCCTTTGTACACTGGCAAGTTCTCTATAAAGTATAGGAAATGGGTTTTTGCTATAGCCAATTTTTTCCTCCAGATACATTTTCTCCATAGCAGGTTTAAAGAGGAGGGACTTTCACCCCGCAGGCAGGCTCCCGGAGCGTGGGCTGCCGGGCTGAGCCGGGCATGGCTGGGGATGGTTGGCTTCCGCAGGTTTTACACATTCATAGCACATGTCTATGGGATTTGCTTTGCTGCTATGCCCTTAGCACAGGCACACGCGCAGGCACACGTTGCGTGCGCTCGGCTCTCTGCCACAGAACTGATTTTTCTCCTATTGCCAGGCAGTTTTTGGAGAAGTACTGCTTTTCTATTTGGTTTGTGACATTCCCTCTATCCTTTTTCTCCTCCTCCTGGCAACCCCCCTGCATCCCTGCTATTATCCCACGCCCTTCCAGCCCCCCTTCTTCTCTCAGCAATGTCACGAGAGGGGGTTCTCACCGGCTCTCCAACCCATAGCTTCAGATCCTAGAATCATAGAGTCGCTGAGGCTGGAAGGGACCTTTAAGATCATCAAGTCCAACCATTAACCTACCCTGACAAAACCACTTCTAAACCATGTCCCCAGGTACCACGTCTGCCCTTTTTTTAAACACCTCCAGGGATGGCGAATCCACCCCCTCCCTGGGCAGTCTCTTCCAATGTTTGATAACCCTTTCAGATGACCATCAGCGAACCTCCCGCCCCCCCCAGACAAGGCTGGAGCCCAGCTCCTGCATCTTCCCGCGCTGAAAGAACCTTCATTGCTCCATCGCACGAATCTGCCCCATTTGTGGGGGTGCTCGTGCTCCCAGCTCAACCTTCTTGAAAACACCACCCCCAAACTACGAGATCTGCAAGCTGAGGGAGCCAGGAGAAGACTCCCTTGGGGACAACATCGACACCCAACATCTCCAAACCATCCAGAAACCACCAGACCCAAGGGGAAGGAAGGGAAACGCCGCAGTTCGTGCCGCAAACCCTTCTCTGAGCACTTACCTGCTGCCCGGGAGGCGAGGCGTTCATGGGGGGCTGTACCTGTAGTGCCATGGGGGGGGACAGGAGGGGCTGCTGGGGGACCTGCTGCATGCTGAGGGGCTGGCTGAGGAGGGAGCTCTGCGGGTGGTGCAAGGAGAGCTGCTGGTGGAGGGGAGGGCTGATCTGGAAGGAGGGCGGCGGGGAGGCACTGATGCTGGGCAGCATGGGTTTGGAGGTGAGGGTCCGGGAGAGGCCGGGGTGGCCGCGGTAGTTCTGCAGGTCCGACGGGGACAGGAAGGAGCCCAGGCCGGGGTAGGGCGAGGAAGCCTGCGGCGGCATCGGGTACATGGGCTGCTTGGGGGGGATCATTTTGGAAGGCGGGTTGCTCTGGGCGCTTTTCGTCTCCCCCTGGTCAGCGGAGCTCTGCGGGAAAACAGAACGGAGGGTGAGGAGGAAGGAAGGAAAGATCGTTATGTGTCCCGAGACGTCCGTCCGTCCGTCCATCCAACCAAGCTACCCTGACTCCCCGCGGCTCCTGCTCCTCTCCCACCGGCCAGCACACCCACTTCCAGCCCTGCGGCTTGCTGGGTGACTGCAGGCTGGGCGCAGCGTCCACATCGGGGAAATTCAAGTCCAGTAACCCAATGATGCCTTCGGCAGAGCCTGGAGCACCGGAGGGGCATCAACCCGCCCACCTGCAGCTCACTCCTCGGGTCCCACAGAGGTGGGTGACAAAAATCGTTTTTGCTTCCAACAGAGAATGAAATGGGACTGTTAAAACTCTACTTTGCCAATCTCGTGCATTCCGGCAGCCCCGGTGGGGTCTACAATGCACAGGACAATGGTGGCCTCATTTCTGCAGGAAAAAGAGAAGAACAACAGGACATTTTCTGGCTCGGACAATGAGGTTTTTGTCCTGCGATGGGCTCTGTAATGATACTCCAGATCCTTTCTCGCCCGGCAGCCGGGATCACACTGTGCTGTTTTACTCAAAGTTGCTCTTCTGCAAAAATTGGTCACTGGAGAAACTGGGAAAAAAAATGAAACCACAGAGCGTGGTGACCCCATGCCTTCCATGCTACCTGCCCCACACTGCTCCTAGGCATGCTCAAGGCAAGACCCTCAGATGTTTCCAGCAGGACCACGAAGAGCTTTTAAACCCCCAAACAGTCCTTTCCATTCCCTTTTTCTGTCCTTGCTGCGGTTCTGTTTACAAGTTAAGATGGGTAACGGTGCTCGTGTCTGTACAGGGGCTTTGAGCCTTTCCAGCCCACCACCACAATCACATGGATCCCACAGGTGATGGTTGATTTGGGACATCACATCATTTCCCACAGCAGCTGAATGCTATGATGAAGTACTGAGGGTGTGGTGTGGTACCAAGGAGAAGCTTTGAGGGGAAAACAACCTCATACACATACTCACAACCCGAGGGCAGCACATCCCCCTGAGCCAGCAAGCCCACAAGCTCCGCAGGAGCCACCTCAAATACACAGGCAGCAAATGCCCGTGTCACCTCTCTGAAGGCACGGAGGAGGGGCAAGGTGTGAGGTCTCCTGGGATGGGCGTCCACATTTGGAGGACTGGGACGGGCAGGCGCTTGGCCCATCATCGCCACCCCATCGCCTTGCAGCACCGGGAGTTCCCGTGCGAACCTGAAATCCCCTGAAGGTTCATTATTAGGCACCGAAATGGGCTCTCTGGGTTTCACCTGACTGCGGTGCGTTAAGCACGTACGCGCTCATGCTCATCAACCCGCAGTGGTGCGTCTCGCTCCCTGGAAGCCCTGCACTCGGCTGAGCGTGCACAGCAGAAGCAGGACCCAGGGTCCTGAGCAGCCAGAACAGCCCAAGCGCCCGGCCCAGGGTGCAGGCAGGATGCTGGCACACGGCTGCTGCCCAGCGCTGGCCGGTGAGCCCGGGGCTGGGATGTCACCTTCCCCCGGACCAGTCCCTGCTGTCACCCATGGTGAGACTCGTCCCCCTGCCCTCGCCGGCGCTCCCTCGTTTGCTGCACTCACACCCCGAGAGCCAGGCGAGGAACAGCCTCTGGCGTGGGGACAGGCAGCAGGGACACCTCCGTCCCCGAGCAGGGACACCCCTCCCCTGCTGTGACACCCGCTGACNCGGCCCAGGGTGCAGGCAGGATGCTGGCACACGGCTGCTGCCCAGCGCTGGCCGGTGAGCCCGGGGCTGGGATGTCACCTTCCCCCGGACCAGTCCCTGCTGTCACCCATGGTGAGACTCGTCCCCCTGCCCTCGCCGGCGCTCCCTCGTTTGCTGCACTCACACCCTGAGAGCCAGGCGAGGAACAGCCTCTGGCGTGGTGACAGGCAGCAGGGACACCTTCGTCCCTGCTGTGACACCCGCTGATGAAGACAACCCAAAGTGGGGTCTCGTTTCAGGGTGCTGAAGGCAGCATGCAGAACGCAGAGCATTCCTTTTAGCTCCTCGGGAATCATAGAATCATAGAATGCTTTGGGTTGGAAGGGATCTTGAAGATCANGGATCATCTTTGTGGCCTCCTTTGGACCACTCCAACAGGTCCCGGGAAGGTGGCTAACACTGATATCAGTTCTGCTAGCACGATTACACCGTATTTCTTATAAACCTGATCCTCCCCAGAGAGTCCCATGAGTTGCAAGGACTTCAGCATTGCCACAACCAGCAACCGTGCATGCATGGGCTGTACCTTGGAGACGAGGCTGGCCCGGTACGCTGCCAGGGCTTTCAGGTACTCCTTCTTCGCGGCTTCTGTTTTCCTCTTGTACGCCTGAAAGGACCAAGCAACGGATAATAATTAATAAAGCAGAATAGGGTGCTGCTGGGCTCGGCTGCACCCTGCCTGCTCAGTGGGACCCTCCCCCCCCCCCCCCCCCGGGGGCGGGCCCCCCCCCCCCCCCTGCTGAGGCCGTTCCTGCGTGCACGTCTGCGCAGAAAACTCATTTCTGCTGGGGAGGAATTTACCCCAAATCAAGCAGATAAAGCCCCTGGATTGGACCGCACTGGGATTTTTGGAGGCGTCCCAGGCCAGAGCGGTCTGCGTGCCTGGGCAGGTATTTACGAATGTCTGCTCTAAGAGACATCGACTGATTTTATAGGGTGAACTCAATGAAATCACTTCCCCACAGGAACCAGGGGAAAGTGTGATCCAGGCTCTTGGAAGAGCAAGACAAGAGGTAAAAATCCCCAAATGATAGGACGAGCTTAAAAAACGATGAGACATTCAGAAATCCTAAACTTCTCATTCGTTTTCTTGGCTTTCCCATTATCAGGTCATTAGAGCTCAACGCTTTCAGGCTCTTCTCCGCAGCCCTGACAGCCGGGAAGGCTCTTCTCAGCGTAGAAAAGCTGAGATTTTTGCCAAATCTCATGATTCTGGGAGCTGGGGTTTGCAGGGAAACAGCGAGTAACAGGAGAGTTTGCTACCCCAAGAAAAAAAATAATAAAATACAGCTTTGTAAGAGTGAATTATTGTTTATTCTTCCTTCTCTCCCCCCTAATGAGACGCGTTTCATGATCGTTTCACAGTGCTGGTCCCCTTTCTGCCCAGAGTTTGGTCCTTCATATATGTAAAAATAATGGTGCCTGTCTCAAGCAGCGCGAGTCCTCACAGGGTTAAACAGATTAAAGCGAGAAGAACATTTTAAAACGGAATCAAAATTTCAGCAAAAAGGCGGAAACTCCTGAGAAAAAGCCCCACCGGTCCTCTCCTCTGCTGGCAACTCAAAGCCCTCCTCAAGCGGCGCACCCGAAGTTGATTTCAATTCGAACAGATCTGCATACATTTAATTCTGCTTTTAAAACAATGACAGCTTTCAGCAATCACCGCGCTGCAGCCTCGGGGGGATATTTAGCTCCTTTCCCCTGCAAATTTCCACGGCCACGACAGCACCCCACACTCCCTTCCACCACCAACCTCCGAAAATAACCTTCCAGCAGTGAAACTATCCAGTTATTTGGATTTCAGGTTAAAATCAGTACAGATAAATTCTATTAAAAATGGTTTGAAAGCCTTATTTTCCTTGTTAAATCAGAGAGATTCCTGTAATGAAACGTTTTTGACTTGACACCACCGGCGGTCTCAGCTGGTAATTTTCTGAAACGGAGCGTTTTCCTCAGTTTGTCTTTGGCTTTATGGTATTGAGGAAGTATTATATTTGCTCCATTCAGACCCAAATTACATTTCAAAATGTCAGCCTGAAGAAGAGTTTGCCTGTGAAAAGCAACTATTTCTTCAAACTGTATCAGTTCCCCTAATAAAAGCTATTACCTTTCTCTACAGTCCTCGCCTGGCTCCTGTCCCTAGCCCATCGCGGGGCCACCGGTGCCACCGCCACAGCATGTGCTGGAAAGCAGAAATTCCGGGCGTTCCCAGCGCTGCTGCTACCCGATGCTCTTAAATGCGGACCCCGCTGCCCGCACAGCGATGAGACGCGAATTCCCGTGCCTCAGGCTGGTGCACCAGTGGCCATCGCTGGGTGCTGATGGATTGAAAACGTATTTGTATTTCTCCTGTGTAACAGCAAAATGCCAAGAGTGGTTTTGCTTTTTTTTTTTAAAAAAAAAATAAATCTGGGACAGCGGGAAATCAAAGTGTGCGCAGCCACATGGAGATTAATTCAATTATTAGGAAGACTTGTCTGGAGAAAAACGTGCAATTTATGGACAGTGAGAGGGCAGGTAAATGAGACTTCCTTAAGCTAAATGCAAATAAATGGATACCCAATAAATTCTGTGCCTGTCTTCATCTCCATCACTTTTTTTTTCCTGCTACACCTTTCTTTTTTTTCCCCTCTCTTCATCTGTCCTTGTCTTTCATAGAATCATAGAATGGTTTAGGTTGGAAGGGACCTTGAAGATCATCGAGTTCCAACCCCCCTGCCATGGGCAGGGACACCTCCCACCAGCCCAGGTTGCTCCAAGCCCCGTCCAACCTGGCCTTGAACACCTCCAGGGATGGGGCAGCCACAGCTTCTCTGGGCAACCTGTGCCAGGGGCTCACCACCCTCAAAGTGAAAAATTTCTCCCTAATGTTTAATCTAAACCTGCCCTCTTCCAGTTTAAAGCCATTCCATGTGCATTTGGGACATGCTGCCTGGTGCAGTAAGACTGGGAAGGGACAGCTGAGCAGCGCATCCTTCTGAAGGGCGAGGGGGACCGCTCCAAGGAGGACCCTCTGTGCTGCTCGGGCCACCCCCTGCTACAGCCCTGACCACGAGAAGGGCTACAGTGCAAGGTAAGAGGGCAAGCCCAGGCGGTGCTTCCTCTGATGCTCCTCTGATGCTCTTCCAGCTCTGGAAGGTTCCTGGTGGATTATCTGGTTTGTGGCCATAGAATCATAGAATGGCTTAGGTTGGAAGGGACCTTGTAGATCATTTCGTTCCAACCCCCCTGCCCTGGGCAGGGACACCTCCCACCAGACCAGGTTGCTCCAAGCCCCGTCCAACCTGGCCTTGAACACCTCCAGGGATGGGACAGCCACAGCTTCTCAGGGCAACCTGTGCCAGTGCCTCACCACCCTCATTATAAAAACACCACCCCTAAGGGTCTCCTGCCAGGAATTCTGCAGTCCTGTCCCGCACGTGGGGGGCTCTCTGCCCCCACACAGGGCTCCATCAAGGAGCGAAACGCCGCGCTGGCGTGGGAAGAGCGGATCCGAACAAAACTCACGAATCCTCTGTGTAATGGCAGCTCCAGTGCAGTATTTATAACCTTTAAAATTTTAATTTAAACATTGACAAAACCATGTTACTTTCTAATTAAATCCCATTTTCTCCCAGGGATTTTAATTTCAAAGTAATTTATCAGATTTAAGGATCCTCAAAACATTTTGCATGTTTTTCTTTCTAACCTGCCATGCCCGCTGATTTATTTTCCTTATTCGTAAGCGGGAGGATTCATTAGTCATTAAGTGAGTGGGTGGGTTGGGGGGGGTGGGGGAGCAAAAATGGTTAGTGATTATGAAAACAAAAAATCAGAGCTGTAAGAAGCATATGTTGGGATCGTAATCCTGACACCTCTGTGTCTCAGCAAAGCAGCTAGTAATTGTACCGTAATGAAATGTTCTTGTTTGATAACCAGTTAATTAGAGAAGACAATTATTCCAAACCCCGCTGACGCCCACGAACGGCTCCGTGTCGCGCAGGCACTGAATGACAGCCGGAGCTGTTGTCGGTAACCTCTGCATCCCTGCCCGCCTGCTTCAGCAGAAACGCTGCTTCCCAAGCCTGGAGAAGGATAAAAAGAACCCAAACTCTCCCCAGAAAATCATGGGGGACCACCGAACCCAAGTGAAAAGGTCTCTGCTGCGATCCTACGTGGACTTTGGGGCATTTTGCTTCAAAAACCATCAGGAGAGAAGAGATGAAAAGTGCGGCAAAGGTCTCCAGGAGGAGGGCTGAAGGACTCGGTTTCTTTAGCCAGGAGAGAAGACCAAGAGGAGTCACAGCCTCCAAATGCGACGCGGCAAAGGAAGAGGCAATGAATGAACTTCTGCATCGACTGCAGATAGGAAAAGAGGCAATAGGCTTAAATTGTAACAGGGGAAATGTTGGCTAAGCAAGAGGAAAGCGTTCCTAACAGTAAGGATAATTAAGCACGGGAAGAGATTGCCTGGGGAGATGTGTAATCTCCACCCCTGAAGGTTTAAGAACAGATTAGGCACACATCCATCAAGAATGGCTTAAGTAGAGATGATCCTGACTTCAGGCAGCAGTATGGTCTGGTTGACCTCTTAAGTCTCTCCTTGCCCTCCTTTCTATGATTCCATGACTGGGTTCTTTTTTTCCCCCAAATGTATAAATTTGGATTTTATTCTGCTTGTAAATCTGGAGGGGTTTTCTTGTGACTATTATACATTTTCCTGCAAGATCTCTCTTGGGATCATTATAACTTATGGCTTATTCATAAGATGACTTCAAAGTACTTCCTCCCTGCGCGGCGGTGTCTGCCACACCATCCTTCTCTTTGCGTACGGCCTCCACACGGCCGTGGGAAATGCATATAGCACACATGGCCACATCACCCTTATTCCTTCCCAGCTCTTCTTCACCTCCTTGCACCCACCCTCTGTATTGCTCCCTTCTTGGGGAAGACTTATTCTGTCCCTCCCTCCCTTAAAACCAACTAACCCAAGCTAGATTTACCATTTAAATCTCAGCACATCTTCTTCAGACTAATACCTATAGTCTGGATTGCTAAATCCTGAGGTCAACACGCTTGGACATGGGAGGCCCTGTCGATGATGCCCATCACAGGCTGCTGGGTAAGCAGTACTCCCACTCCCCCAGGCTCTCCCAGCTACGGCATGGGAGCTGTTGAGCATCTGACATCACTGAGGACACCTACATAAAAGGCTCTGGCCATGGGAAGTATTTGCACGGTTGTAGGAGAGCTCCTCCTTTACCCTGGTGGAGATACAGTGTTGTGAAGCAGTCCTTTGGAGAACGAATGGATAAACCCATAATCCAGCAGCAATTACCATTGATTAAAGCCTCCTGAAAGATTCCTGCTTTCCTCTGCCTTGACTTCATGGTGCCACCTGGCTGTAAGTCATCTATCGCTCCATGCGAGGGCACACGTGTGTTCTCAGGACAACCCACAGAAGAGTCCAGATGAAACAGAGGAAGGTGACAAATCCAACCCCTAACCTCCAATGAAAAGCACACAACATTCATCTTCCACACTTCTGATCTTGCTTTCCAAGAAGAGAAGTCACACTTTTGGAGCTGCTTGGAGGAGCAGTTCTGATCCTTCACATCCTCCCTATTATTATCCTGGTCTCCACCAGACCTTTCCAGAAACCTTGTTTGGTGCTTTCATCCTCCTCTGGTACATGGCTTTCCTTGACACTCAGAAGATGCTGAGACCTCCTTCCAGGCCAGGGCAACTGGTTGGACCCTTCCAGCCCCTCACTGCCAGGGTTTTGGGGCAGCAGCAGGAAAGCAGCCACCAGTGGTGGCTCTACCGCTGTGCAATGCTGGAATTGGGCAGTTTGGTGGCTACACTGTCAGGCAGCATCTGCTGCACGTGGTCCCCATGGGATGTCTCCCCTGTGGTGGCTCTACTGTAATACAGCTTTACAGCTGGCCCGAGATGCCTCCGTCCCACTGCAGATATACGCAGCGTCCTGTCACCAGGTGATGTATCAGGTTCAATGAGCAGATGGATCTGATTAGATGGGTGATCTATTATTTTCTGCTGAGCCAGTAATTTCTCTGCTGGGTAATTTATCCCTGGAGTGTGAACGCTGTGGTATTCTCCAGGCTGTGCATTTGGATGGGAAAATCACATATGCGTTTGACCATGGAGTCACTTAGCATTACCGAACTGGTCCTGGTGAAGCAGGGCTATCACGAGCAAGAACTCACCTCCGGTACCTTTGTGTCCCCAGATTCATAAACTCAACTGGAAATGCCGATTTTGGCATCTAGGATGGGAAGCCCTGGCTTAGCCTGAAGTTCTCTCAGCAGATTGCTCAGGAACTTCTTGATGCCTCTGCTCTGAATTTCCAGGGTGGAGGGAAACATCGACCCAAAGCTTTGAATTTGTTGCTGGATTTCCTAGCAAAAAGCAGCAGGTTCCAGAGACATCTGCAACGGCCGCCTTGGCAGTGTTCCCAGGCTCCATCATCACCGGGCTCCAAACCAACATCCTTTTCCCTCAAAATACAGTGGGCAACGGGAAGGTGCTCAGAGAGGGAATAAAAGAACATGGCAGAGAAGAGTAAGACCCACCAGTGACTTCTCAACATGCTCTGGAGAGTCTCCAGGCTTATCACAGAATCCCAGAGTAGTGGGGGTTGGAAGGTCCCTCTGGAGCTCCCCCAGTGCCACCCCCTGCCAGAGCAGGGGCACCTCCAGCAGTGGCACAGGACGGCGTCCAGGCGGGTTTGGAATGGCTCCAGAGGGGGAGACTCCCCCACCTCTCTGGGCAGAAATGAAATGCCCCTGATGGAGGACAGCCACCCAGGGCTGGGTGTCATCTGCTCTGGAGCAGAGGTTGCCCGCAGGAGGGCTGGTGGCCCTGGAGAAGGAGGGGAGGGGGCTGCAGCCCTGCCGGGTGCCTCAAACTGGGACCGGGCTGTGAGCACGACGTCCGTGCTGGGGGAAAGAAGCCTTCCTAGGGAATTAGCAGAGTTTGCTCCAATCTAGTGCTCAAATTCTTCTAATTTCTGTCAAATCAGGCAGCCCTTTAAGACCTCGCTGGGTAACGCTGCGAACGCCAGTCTATATCTGCTAAGGAAATAAAATAACACGGAGGCACGGGATTCCGCCAGCCTGGAGCAGGGACCCGGAGCTGCAGGCGGATTACTCCGACAGGTACCCCATGTGATGATAATGGCTGAATTAGCATTTCGCTCTCCACCGAAGTCTAAGCTATCTCTCCAGGAACAGCCGCTAAACTATTTGCAAAGTTCAAAGAGTATGTATTAATATTTATTTTTTTTTTCTTTTTCCCCGAGTCACATTCTCCAGATTCTCATGTAAGCTTCTTAGAAAGGGCCACGCCAGCTGGTGAAGAACGAAGATTACAACGTCCTGCTAATGCAGCGCCGGAGATATTTAAAGGTATTCTTATTTACTGCCGTTACGCACGCGTGGCCACACTGGAAGGGGTTAAAATGGGGAAGAAAACGGCGCTTTGCCGAACAGGTGTCCTTGAGCGGTACCCAAGGACACGGAGATTGCTAATCCTGTATTCCACAGCATGATCAAATCACCAGGCAACAGATATAAATAAAAAAAGGCAGGAAATAAGGAAATTTAGATACAAGTGTGTCAGAGGGAAAATGAAGATTCATTGTGAAGAGGCTGAGAGGAGAAGAAGAAGAAGGAACAAAATGACAAAGGCACAAATGATAAACCAGTAAGAACGAAAGAAAGGAGGGGGGGGGAGGAGAGCTTCTCTGTGAAATACATGTCTGTGACAGCAGCAGCCAAATCAAAGATGCTCCTAGATTATATGGTTTCTTGCATAATGCGCATTCTGGTTCCCGCTCGGTGTTTGTCTTTCAGCTAGTGCACAGGGAAAAAAAAACCACAACCCTATCTGAAATGGGACGTGAGCAACCTTTATTTCACTTGTTTCATCAGGAGGAGAAAGCAAATTTGCTTTGTGGGAGCAGCAGCACCTGCTCAATGGCAAATAAATAGCTACAGCTTTGATATTACAGTGCATATAATCATTAGCAGCACAAATGGCAGAGGATTTAACCCTCCGCCTGCCGGCCTGAGCTCACCGGCGAAGGGGCAGCATCTCCTTCCTGCCTCAGAGATGCTCCATGCAGCGTGGGGCAGCTCTGCCTGCCTGGGGGGGGCACAGGACCACCCCTCCTAGCCTGAGGCACTGGTGGCATGGCTATGAGCCACCGGCACTGGGCTATCCTCGTCCCTTCGGCACTGGCAGAGCGGCCACCCCATGCTCTACGTAACCTCTGTGCATGATGGAGCTAGGAGGGAGGGAGGGAGGGAAGGATGGAGGGATGGATGGGGGGATGGAGGGATGGATGGAGGCATGGAGGGATGGATGAAGGGATGGAGGGATGGATGGAGGCATGGAGCCATGGATGGAGGCATGGATGGAGGCATGGAGGGATGGAGGGATGGGTGGAGGGATGGACAGATGGACGGAGGCATGTATGGAAGGATGGAGGCATGGAGGGATGGATGGGGGATGGATGGAGGGATAGATGGATGGAGGGATGGAGGCACGGATGGAGGGAGGGATGGAGGCATGGAGGGATAGATGGAGGGATGGAGGCATGGATGGAGGGAGGGACGGAGGAGGGATGGAGGCATGGATGGAGGGATGGAGGGATGAAGGGATGGACAGAGAGGTGGAGGGATATGTCTGTAGGCCCACTGGGGCACAGGATGGGGGCTGCTGACACGTGGTGGGGGATCACAAGTCCAAAATGCCCCAGCTGAGGTTGGGTTTATCGACCAGCTTGCTTTGAACCCCCTCCCTGCCTGTTCTCCCTGCCTGCTGGTGTCCCTCAAGGCAGGAACCAAAACACACCCAGGGCTGGGGAAATGCTGTGCCCACTGGGAAGTGGAAAATAAGGGTTGTAATCCGCATCTGAAGCAGAAACCAACAGTGGTATAAACGACTGCTTAATAACTGCATGGTGGGGCTGAGGTCTGCACATCGGCCCTCTGGAGACACGGTGCCCCAGCCCCCACCCTGAACATCTCAGGCTGTGAGGGATCCCAGCCCAAAATCACATCCTCCAGCCTCAAATCCACCCTCTTTTCTCAAGCCAGGAGGATGGGAAAGCTTTCTTTAACTAAAACCTTGGTCCTAAATGAGTAAGAACGTCCAGATTTGTCTCTTGCTCATCTACTTTGCCATCGCTGTGTTGGCTTTTCTGCGGGTTGTCTTCTGTGTTGCTTTCTACCCTGAGGATATGAAGATATTCAAAACCACCGCTGTCACTAGAGCTAGGAGCGGCGCACTGGGTGAAATACCTCCCTTTTCCTCCTTTCCACCCCTGTCCAGAGCACAATGCTCCTTCCCAGTGACGTGGCAGTCTGGACTGCCAGGACCCAGCAGGATTTTGGCCAGGGATGGCATCACCCCATAGCTGTCCTGCTTGGTCACCGTCCCCTCCCGAGACGTGCCAAGGCATGAGCTGCTTGCCTTCACCGTGAACGCGTGCATCAAGTCCTGCAGTCCTCGGGAGAAAGGACCCGCAGGACATCGTAGGCACTTGTTTTCATGTATTAAAGACATTTTGTTAATGCTTTTTAATTTTTTTTTCCTTTTTTCCTTTCCATCGCACTGCCTTATGGATCTAACCAAACTTGTCTGGGGGTGCTGGCAGGGGAAAGCAAAGCGGGACCGACTAAACTCTCTTCCAGCCAAACGCTTCGAGAGCGAACGTGCCCCACCGCACAAACCAGCAGCCGAGAGCCGGAGCCAAAGATAAATAGCGTCCCTGCAGCCGGAGTCCCGGGCAGGGAGGTAGCTGTCGTGGGAGGAAAGTATACAGCTGGAGACAAAGCCAGGAAGTTAATATTTAAGCATTCAGACAAGGAACAAATGACTTAATTAAATCAATTACAGAGGGAGAAATGGAGCCACTTAGAAAGCGTGTGTAAAGAGACGGCAAGGCTGCTACTATCTCATAAAAGAGAAGAAGGGAGAGTTAGCAGGGAAGATAAACGGACTGGTCTAATCCCTGCTGTTAATTAAGAGCCGAGCGTTTGCACTGCGCTGAGTCAGGGTCGCACCAGCAATTCCATCACACAAACCACATTTGCAGCCGAGCTCAGAGCCCAATCTACAGAGGCGCTTGGAACCAGACGGGGTACGGGAGAGGCGGACCAAGATGTGGGGAGGGATGAGAGCAGGGGAAAGAGGTGACGTAGAAGTTTTTCCATGCTCCTGAACCTCCCGCACCTTGCACCTTCCCCGGCAGCAGGGCTGGGGTCAACCTGCTGCGCGAGGAAGGGACCTTCCTCCCTCCTTCAGCACGAGAAATTCCTGCATGATCCCCCAGCGATCCCTCCAAAGGAGGGAAAAGGGAGGACCGGGAAAACATCAAAGCAATGCTTCGCCCAGGATGGAGATTCCAGATGGATCAGCAAAAGGGCTTTCACCCCAGAAGATGCTTTGCTCTTATTCCTGACTTGCTGCGGGGTGGAAAGCAAGGCTATTTCCTAGCGTGACGTCCATTTAAATGACTTTTTTTTCCTTCCTGCTGCTCCCTCCCCAAACGTAGCTGCTTCAAATACCGCCCACGGACACCCAAGGAGAGACGGAGCTGGGCTGAAGTCGGCTCCAGGCTGTAGGATAAGGGCTCACTGCTCATGGGGGGACTGCCAGTTAAAGCACGTTTGGGTTCAGAGACACATCACACACAGTGTCAGCTCTCGCTCTGCCCGATAAAAAGACGTATGTCTCCGGGAAGTGTTCCCTGGGGTTCTCTCAATAGGCAACAAGCAATTATGGGCTTTTGTAACCGACTCAGCATCAACAAAACGGTTAAAGCAGGACCTGGAAGTCTCCATGTGAAGCAGACTGAAAGCGGTTGACAGCTTTGGGGCAGGGAGGTTTCCTCTGTGAGGCCACTTCAGACATCTCCCTCCTAAGCTTTTAAAGCCTTAACGTTAGATTTCAGGCCAGTGGTGTAGAGAGTTAATAGTTTTTAGCCGGTTTTCCATCACTCCTTGTAAGCAAATAAGCAAACACAAACCCATCTCCCATCTAAGGCTCCAAAAACACCATGTCAGGGAAAGGCCACCGATGTGTTTGCAAAGTGTGATCTTCTCCAGAATAATCAGTTGTCAGAAAAAATGTGCTCTTCCCCATGTAACAACAGAGATTTTTCTAAAAAAGGGGCAGAGGCAAAGCGACCTCAGCGCATCCTTCCGCAGCCCCGTCCCCGCCCTGCCTGCGCCGGGGGTCAGCCCCTCCTGCCCTGGGGCATGCGGGGTGGCAAAGACCCGTCTGCAGGGCACCCCGGGGAGGTGTCCAAGGGCCACGTCCCATCACCGCCGCACCGGCTCAGGGGTGGGAGCGCGACACGCCAACCACTCGAGCATCGCTTCGAGCGGCAGCGGGCACATCAGCACCGCTCCGGAAAATAGCCGCCGGTTCCGCGCATCCGCTTCAGCCTGTTTAAACCCCCGGCCACGCTCCTAACGGGCTTGGGGAGACTCTGACGCTCTGTACCATGGGAAAACGTATTGAAACAGTTGGAAGAAAAAGAAAGACATGAATAACTCACCTGTTTTTGTTCTTCTCCCAAACTGTCCCACATCGACGCGACGATTTTCGATACGTCTCCGAAGGTGGCGTTGGGGTTTTGCCCTTTGATGGCTGCTTGCGTGTCTCTGAAAAACAGGGCGTAGGCTGACACGGGCTTCTGGGGCTCATTGGGATCCTTCTTTTTCTTCTTCTTCTGGCTTTTGGGCTTTTTGCCCAGGTCTGTTGATGGTCTTTTCTCTCCAGTAACCTGCAAAACCAAGAGAGGAACCTTAGCAGTCAGCTTGGGGTAGTCCAATACGAGTCCCTGCTACAGCTCGTTGGCAAAGGGGACAAGAGAGGGCACAGGTGGAGAAGGGCTCCCAGTGCAGCAAGGAAGGCGGCAGCCCGGGGTGTCTCTTTGGCCCCCCAGGAGCCTCTAGGATCATCGCACAAACTGCTGGTGGGTGCCTGAGCCTGGCTTGGGTGCCTCCTCACAGCCTGGCTCACAGCTTGGGTTCGCCCCTTGCAGCTCCGGTGCTCCCTGCTCCAAAGCTGGGGCTTCCCAGACACTCATCCTTGGTTACCCCCCCTTCCCCCTCCTCCTCCCTGGCACCACAAGCTCTTTCTCTCCTTGATCCTCTTCTGGGACCTCTCCAAACACCTTCCTTCCCAGCCAGATCCCTTTAGCAGTCCATTCATTTTTCCAAACTCAGCTTCCACATGATTTCTGGTTTCCAGCCCAATAATCCCCCTTGGCAAGCTGCTTCTGACTGCCCTCGCCCCCCCATGTGTGCTGGCAGCTCAGTCTCTGGGCTCCCGAGGCAGGAGGGTCACGAGCACCGACCAAGCGGTACCACCACCACCATTGGCCATTGCACTGCGGCCATCCAAAATCAGCTTCACCCTGTTAACAAGTACGTACATCTATCCAGGAAAAATATCCAGGAATTAAACTATTTTAACCTTATGTATTAAATGTTTTCGTCTCGGTTGGAAGGGACCATGCTCTGCTCACTCTTTGCGACCAGTCTGGGTGCAGATGGGTGACTGGGACTGGCTGTGTCCAGACTGGGTGCCCTGTGGGTGGTGGGACCGAGGGGAGCAGGACACAGGCAACAGTAGCTGGACGTTGTGGCTGCTCAGCACGAGACACTGCCACCGGGCTGGGAAGTAAACCAGCAAGGTGGAAACAGGGATGCTCCCAGTGAAGGCAGCGCAGAGCCTAAGGCTGAGCCTCCGCCGGGATGTGTGTTGAATACACAGGACCGCAGAAGCCTCTGTGTGATGGTGTGCAAAGGAGAAGACCCCTGGAAAGCACTTGGACGTACATCAAAGCTCTCAAGGCGTTAACTGCGGTCGGTGAAAGCTTGCACTACAGGGAAGCACCATTATCCTTATTTTATAGCGGAGGAAGAACCGAATACACCAGAGGTTAAACACGGCCGAGAATAAACCCGCCGCCCGCGGCACTCTGATCTCTGCACCCGGGAGGGCAGACCGGGCGCCAGCACCTCCGCCGGCAGACCCACCGCGCTCCGGCACCCCGTGCTCAGCCACTCTCAGTCCCCGCTCTACCCGGTGCGCGGGCTAATTATATTACTTATTAAGTTGCCCGGTCTGTCACTTAGAGGTCTAAAAAAAAAATAAAAATAATAAAAAAAAATGTTCAATTGACACAGGTCTAAACACCAAGCCGTTGTGGGAACTGCGCCGCCCAGTGAGGGCTCTTCTCCCCATGGATTTGCTGATTCCATCGTGCGCTTGGAAGCGGTGGGATTTAAGAGGCTTCACTTCAGCCGGCACGGGGAGGAAAGGGCAGCAGCGCTCCTGTCCTCCGCTCAGCAGCTCTTGACTGGTCATTAAGTTCAGTATTGGCGCAGTGACATTTGTCAAACAGACAGTGACCATTAGTGAATGAGCAGAGAGACCAAAAAAAAAAAAAAATAATCGCGTTTAATTTAAAATTGCCCAATTGGGCTTGAATGGGAGGCCTGGAGGTGAAAGGCCAGCTTATTAGGGGAAAAAAAACGCATGACAGGGCTTCAGCCTATTAGCAAGTGGTATTTTATATATATTAGCGATGGTATTTTAACTAACTGTAACCCTGTTTGATTCACTTAAGTGCCGTGGAGGCAGGGGGAGACCTGCTCTCCTCATAGCCATTGACCAAGCGAAGGAGCCAGCACCAGGCGCAATCCAACCACAGCCACGAGGAGGGTTTTATGGGCCGTCCTGCCCAGGCAGCACCAAAGAGCAAATGGTATTTATGGAAAACAGACGTTTGCCTGCAAGGCTGCCCGGAGCTGGCAGCCCCCAGGAGGGAGCAGAGCAGATCGGGACTTTGCCTGGTTCTGCTGGGGGGTGGGTTAGAAGGTGCGACGCAGCACAGGACGAGGCAACGGCCCAGCCCGGGGCTGCAGAAGATGCTTGAACAACCTAAGCCACGTTCCCAGCTGAAGGCAAACCCCGGTGAGCCGGCGCCTCGCTGCCCCACAGCGTCTGCATCCCCCAAGGGGTGAGCCATGGTCAAAGCGACCGCGAAGGCTCGTGCAGCGGGATGAAGCGCGCAGCCACCAGCCCCTGCATGGACCTGCTCTGGAGAGGCAGCAGGAGGTAAGTTTAACACCAGATGGGGACTGGGGCAGTTCACTGGTGACAGATGTGATCCTGTAATCTGGTGGCTTGGTGCCTTCTGAGATGCTGAACCCATGAAGAGCAGGAACTTCATGGACACCATGATTTTAGTAACTATGCAGAGAGATCACTAATCCAACTGGAATCTGGGCTATAACTACCTCTCCCTCCCATGCACATGTACACTTGCACATGAAGCAAGTAAATGCATCAGTGAAGCTGGGAGACCTCCTAAAATCACAAGCTCCCTGGCTCTGAGGACCTATTGAACCTGAACCACCCACTGGCATCAGACTCATTTCTTTAACGCGTGACCTTCTCAGTTACAAGATTAATTTCTGCTCGTTAGACATTGCTTTGATGACTCGTTGCAGAAAGGCCCTTAATGGCCAAACGAAGAACGACCGCTGGGTGAATACAGCAGCTGTGCAGCCAGAGCAAACAGAATCCTGCAGGCCACAGCGCGCTTCTGCTGCTCTCTCTACACTCACTCCTTCCTCCATCAAATGCACCACTTCTCTTCCACCTGTCTTGCTGGGTAGTTTACAGGGGAGGAAAATGGGGGGGGGGGGTTCCTTTAGGATTAGGAAAATATCAAATCTCTGCAAGTTGTCATAATTTAGACATCTCCAATTCTTCCTGATCCCACAGGCGTCACTGGCTCAACGAGAACAGAAGATCCAACCCCAAAGCTGTGTCCTCCCCAGCGACTCCTGCGGCCCCGGCCGGCCGGGGGAAAAGCTGGGTGATGCTGCAAGAGGCAGAATGAGAGAACCTGGTGTGTAACTAAGCCGAAACTCATTTTCCACTGACGTGAAAGATTTCAGCTCCCAGGTAATGGCCTGGAACTGCGTGAAACGGGCTCTGGGAGGGGGCAGACCCTGGGGTCCACTGGTATGACCCATCCCACAGTGTCCCCCAAACGTGGAATTGCAGAGTTTGAGACCCTCCATCTATTTTCAATCACGTGTACCCCTTCTTTTTAGAGTTTTATCCCACTGAAGCTCAGTTTTCGCATCCACATGTGCACTCTGCTTTGAAACGTCCTGACCTGAAGAGAAAGATGCCAACGGATGAAAAACTTCAGGATTGATGGGAATACATTTGCCTAGATTTCATAGAGTTGTAGAATCATTTAGGTTGGAAAAGACCTGTAAGATTTCCATGGAAAGGGAAAGGCTTTTGCTCAGTTCTAGCGTGTTTGCTGCTCTGGTTATACATTCAAATCCTGTTTTTTAGGGGACAAGGTTACAACACCGGTGCTTTCACTGTCATCCCTGGATCAGCACCTCCCAGGAGAAGGTTTTCCAAGAAAGGCTTTAATCAAAGTCCCCCAGGGGGCCCAGCGTTTGACCTGCAGGCATGGAGAGCCTCTGGGTGTTGAGGCAGCAACCCTGCAATGGCTGCAATTTGTCCTTGGTAAATAACAGAGGGAAACCCCACAGAACACAGCACGTGTTGTTGGCTTTGCTGGTGCATTTTGAGAAAGATGGGCAACAACCAAGACATCCCCAAAACCCTAGGAAGCCCTGGGGTTTCTGGATGCCATGCTCACCAGCGGTTGTGCTGGCTGTGCAGGCAGACCCTGCGCCACTAAGACATTGCCCACTACCTAAAANCCGGGTGGGGTTAGGGGGGGAAGATCCTCCCCCCTTTGATTTCTGTTTGTTTTTTTTTTTTTCTCTTATCAAGCCATGTCTGGTGAGCTCAGTCAAATCCCACCCTGCGTTCCTGTCCTTCCCTGTTTTAGTCTCCTCTACCTGCCGCCAGAAACCTGATTTTGCACCCAAGCATCTGCAGAACCTCAGCTCTGAACCCGCTTCGCTCATCAAAACCCTCAGTTGGAGGAAACTCTGCAGCTCGCCGGACCTGGTAAACCGTGGAGAGAAAAGCCCAACTCTCATTGCCAAACTTGCTGCATGCACAACCCAAGCACGTGTGCTTGCCGCCCGTGCTGTACCTCACCCTACGCTGGAAACGACCTCCCCATCCTTGGGAAACTCTCCCACTATATATATATATATCAAAAAGAAAAAGACCAAAAAGTCTGCGTTCTTATTCTGCACAATTTATCCCTCACTGAAAAACCTCATGTGCCGTTCTCTCGCTGTCTGTTAAAACCGGCGTGACCGCACGTACCTTATAGTGTGACTCTGTCTCCTCTTCCTGAGTAGAACTGGAGGGAGATGGTGTAGCCGACTTACTTCCCGGGGGCGATGGGGAACCGTGGGTGACACCGCTCCGCATCCCCATCTGCGAAATCAGCTGTGACTGGCTGAGAGCGCTCATGGGGCCGGCTAACATCCCAGGGCGATTGAGCAGGGGCACTTGACGGTTGGACTCATAGGACGTGGCGTCCGAGTGGACCATCTCCTGGATCTGAGTTAGGAGAATATTACTTTGTGATTAAAAAAGGTATTTATTTATTTATCACACTGTCAAATCACTTTACGGTGAACTCTTATCGACCGGTTTAAAGTTATTCTACACCGATGGTAAAGTCTTCCTCGTGGCCCCTTCCAAACAAGCCAAGAGCAAGAAATGAGCACCACGCACCCGGGGCTCTGCTCCCGCCGTCGCCCTGTCCGCGGCGACTGCAGAGAGGTGCTAAATTGTCTTTGTACAAATTGTAATTTGTCTGTGTGCCCAGGAGGTGCCCCCCGCCTGCCTCAGGGGCCAGTGGTGCCTGGTACCTATCAGGGGTCGGAAAGAAAAGTTCAGAAATGAGCAATTTTTGGTCAAATGACCGGGGAAAGGAAGAGCGTTGCAACGTCCTGGGCATTTCTGGGGCCAAGCTTTGCCACTGCACACGTGAGGCCATCGCTGAGCACCGTCACGCGTCGTACCAGGGTACTGGGGGCCCGTGGCTGACAGTCCAGCCCTGGTACACCAGCGATGCGGCGTTAGAGGCCATGGATCCCAAATATGCTCTTTCTGGGCCATACTTGGCGTTGACATTTAGTAACTGCACAGATGAAAAAATACCAGCTTCTCTGAGTTT
Organism: Anarhynchus alexandrinus; assembly: GCA_008711295.1. Taxonomy (NCBI): domain Eukaryota; kingdom Metazoa; phylum Chordata; class Aves; order Charadriiformes; family Charadriidae; genus Anarhynchus; species Anarhynchus alexandrinus. The sequence goes on along the minus strand of VUYV01000064.1, from coordinate 3,408,765 downwards.
ATGAAGGTGCCATAACCAACCCTTCTGCATCATCTGTACGGGTGTTGGGTCGCTGGTGCTACTGGGGTTAAACATAGTAGTAAGCACAAACGGCGTCCGTGGAAGCCCCAGGTCCCCACTCCCCCCACGTCGGTCTGCCCAAAGCAGTGACGCTACCATCAAGCCAGAGGTTTGTACGTCCCCGAGCCCCAGAGGCAGCGAGCCCCAGGGCATGGCCCGAGAGGGACCCCAACGCGCTGGGGACAAGCTCTGCTGGTGGCCACCACCTCATCACAGCTCCTCTGGGAGACGACTCCTCTGATTTTAAATATTGTAATTGGTTCCAATCCCACTTGAAATGAATATAGAAGAAGGAAAAAGTCCAAACAAGGGCACAGAAAATTATTGGCTGCCTGTTACAATTTCCCAGCGAGGGAAGGGACCAGAAGCGATGCACGTGTGTGCACGTGGAAGAGATGAGAGAGGTGGCTACCTGATAGAGTTGTCCCCCAAAATAAAGAGTTTCCTAACACCTATTTATCTCTTCTCATCACTCAAGAGTGAGGGGACATCTGATGGGCCTCAAAGGTGACTAATCACACACGGCCACAGGGACGCACGGACACGGCACCGGCCATCGGCACAAGCGTGGCCTCCTGAGGCTGCTGAGCCCAACGGCCTTGAAAGATTTGAAATAAAAATGAAACATATATATATATATATGGCTAATAAGAAATGTCAAATGCTACATTAGTCAAAATTAAAACATCTTAGGAAGCATATATCCCCCCGTGTCCTGACATAAACCAAATTTCAAGCGGTTGGGTCAGGCGGGAGCAGCAACAACCCCTGTCCCGGCCATGGAGAGAAGATGAGCTGTAGGCACACGGGAGGTGTTGGTGCTGCCCTGCTGTCTGCTGAGCCGAGACCCCATTTCCAGTTTGTACCATTTTTCCCTGAAAACCCCGTTTTCACCCCAGGATCCACCCCTGGGCCGCAGGGCTCAGCCCCACCGCAGAGCACAGCCCCATCCAGCCACGGAAGAAGCCAGTGGGAGGGAGAGCCCGCCCTGCCTGAAACGTTTTCCAGACTTTTTCCCTTTTATATTAATCTGATTAATGTTAACATGAGTTTAAAGACCCGGGCTTTATTTATTAACCATCTTCATTTCCGATAAGCCCGCTGAGGTGCAATCTCTCGTTCCCAGGGGAGGTTTGCCAACTCCATTAGCAGCACGTACAGAAAGAAACCCAGGGAAGACCTGCAAGGGCTCGGTAGGCTTCCGAGGAAATAAATCCGAACACAAAACCAGATTTATTCCTGCAGGTCAGGAATCAAGAGCTTTACGCAACACCCGACAGCGCGTTCCGCTCTCTTTCGGCTTCTCCATCAGCAGAGCAGTGTCAGGGGAACAGATTTGCCCAGATCTGCCCTTGTTTTTTTTTTTTCTGTATTAATTACGAAGTGCGGGGATTTAATTCGCAGGAAGAAAAGAACACTTCAACGGCACGAGGAGCCTGACCGAGGCTGACTTAGCGACCGGGCTGAACTGCTGGCCTCCGCTTTGGTGGTTTGCAAGGAAACTCCAGCTTCCAGCGGCACCGGCGGGGCTGGATTTGCTCCGCCGCGGAGCCGGGAAAACTCCCTGCTGCCTGAACTATGGCGAGTTTTATGTGCCCGTAAAACCCGTCTTATTGGGGAGGTCCGGCTGCCCCTCGCCACGCGCTGCGGCGTGGGAAAACACGGCCAAAAAGACACGGAGGAGGAGCGCACCGCGGCCGAGCACGGTGGGGATGCGGACACGGGGCTCAGGCGGCACAGGAGGCGTCGGAGAGGCAATTTTTGCGTTTGCAACTGGATTTGCACACAGTCGTGGGAACGGGGTGCGACGGGGAGCCTGCGAGGTGGGGAGATGGGTCAGGACCTGTCTGCCCCGCGAGTGGCAAGCGCCTTCCCGAATTCCGGTGGGAAAGGTACATTTGTCTGGGATTTTGTCAGCTCAATCTAGACCTTTCGCGTTGGAGAAGATCTGCCAGCTGCTATAGAAAAGAATAATTTATTGTCCTTATTTTAAATTTAAATGAAGAAAAAAGTTCAGAAGCCGGGTGTTTTAGAATATGGGGAAGGCTATGAAACGTGGCTTAAAAATTTTTAAAATTTAAAATAGCTCCTTCACGTTTGCAGCCATGGCACTCTCTTGGGTAAATACTGTATTAAGACAATTTTTTTGAAACTTTTATTATGTGGCCAATAGACCACAACAGCTCCGTTTATCCATTAAATATGTAATCATACACTTTTTCTTTACAGTGCATGTTATTTATGCATCGGAGCAGAACAAGTCCGGGAGTGCAATTATGGATATGGGCCACGTGCTGCAAATGCTTATGAAAATTGGTAGGAAAAAACAGAAACCTGAGCCCTGGCTCAGAGAATCCGTGCAGAAGCCTCCTGCTGACAGCAACCCATCCACAAGCCCTCTCTTAAAAAGCCGAGACACTGCATTTTTCACAGAATCACAGAATGGTCAGGGTTGGAAAGGACCTCTGGAGATCATCTAGTCCAACCCCATTTTTCCTGGGGCATCATCCCCCCCCAAGGACATCTTGGCCCAGATGCCTCCTCCCAAGCAGCTGCCTGTTTCTTTACATCATTAAAAATTGGTGGTTTTACTTAAAACCTTTGCGGAACGTTGCTGGTTCTGATCCCCACCCATGTGTCCATCTCTTCCCACCCTGGCCAGGAGGTGTTGCAGAAGGACATGTGTGACTACGCTCCCCATGTGCAACTCTTGATAAACTTGACCATAGGAAGTTCCATCTCAACGTGAGGAGGGCCTTCTCTCCTGTGTGGGTGGCAGAGCACTGGCACAGGCTGCCCAGAGAGGTGGGGGAGTCTCCCCCTCTGGAGCCATTCCAACCCCGCCTGGACGCCGTCCTGTGCCACTGCTGGAGGTGCCCCTGCTCTGGCAGGGGGTGGCACTGGGGGAGCTCCAGAGGGCCCTTCCCACCCCCACCACTCTGGGATTCTGTGACCATGCTGACTGCTGCCTGGAGGAGCAGGATTTGGCCCCATCCTTTGCCGCTCACTAAATTTCTCTCCATTTCCCTTTTTTTTTTTAAAAAAATAATAAAAAAAAATACAGTTTTGGAACAAAACACCAGGTTGCCACCTCCCCATTCGTGTTCTCCAAATGTAAAATGTTTGGGGGGAAAATGAAGGCGAGCGGCTTGTGTGCGGCCCCAGCGCTCCTCCCGGGGGCCTTGGGGTGACACGAATTGGCCTTCGCTCTGGCTGGGGAAAGGGTTAGCCCCGCTCTCCGCTGCGACACCCTGCAGACACTGCGCTATTTTAGGGGCCTTAGTTGTGCACCCAAAGTAGCTAATACCCACCCCAAGGAAGTCCCAAGGAAAGAGAAACCCGGGAGTGCCATTCAGAGACGCTCCCCTGCAGCGAACTGCCTAATTAGGCACGTAAATGATGAATGAAATCCCGATGAGGGCCAATCAAAGAGAGAGAAGGTAACGAATGCCACGTTCCCCCTGCAAAAAAACCCAACCTCTTCTCCTGCAACACACCGCTCCGGCGGGATGCAACCCCTGCCGCGGGCTCACCAGGGCTGCGCCGGCACCTTTCCCCTCCGCAAAGCATTCAGCATCCCCGCGGAACCCGACGGAAGCACACGCGTAATTAAATAACCGCCCTGCAAAGGTGATTAGCCCTGTCACCAGGAGGGGCGGCCCCGAGAGCCGGGTCGGATCCTGTCCCCATCCCCGGCGCTCAGCGCCACAAGCTCGCCGGGAGGTGCTGCAAAAGGCTCGGGACGTGTTTGCAGCCTCCGCTGGAAAGATGTTTTGCATCTCAGAGGAAACACGAGTGAAATGTGATGTAGTCACAGCTAAAGTAATTAAGTGCATCTTACTTAGCAGATTCCCAAAGGCTGTGCTAACTCAAAGACAGCTTCTTTGTTTTTTTTTTTTCCCCACAATATTTCAATTTTTTTAATGAATATGCATATCAAGCCTATAAACGCTCCGGCTAATCCTAAGAAGGATGGAAAAGCAGGCTGACAAACGGCACGTGCTCCGCTCTCCTCGTTTTTGGGGAGAAGGGTAACCCAGTGCGAGTGACAAAACGCTGCGAGGAAGAGTGTGGCCGGGAACACGGGCGCTCTGCGAGCGGAGATCCTGCGGATTATAGAACCATAGAATAGTTTGGGTTGGAAGGGACCTTTAAAAGGGTGATGCTCCTGGGCTGGAGCTGCTATCACTGCTCTTGGCCAACATCTTTTACCCGTCCTGCTTTACACGGCTCTGCTTTAGATCCCGGGGGCGGCTGCAGCGCAGCGGGGGTCAGCCAACACTGTCATGGCAAACTCCAGCCAAACGTCTTCCTTTCCTGCTGGGTAACATCTGCGAGCGCTTCGGCACACATCCCACGCGGGATGGCAGCCCAGCCACGTGTGCAGCAAGGGCGAAACACACTGGTGGGGGGGAATAACGCAGAACCTCTGAGTTCGTCCTTCGGCCACCAAACCATGGTGCTACCTTCAAGGTGGGGGTGAGATCAAGGGAAGCGGGAGGAGGAGGAGAAAAATCCTGTGCAAAGCGAAGGCAGAAGGTGGTTACAGGAGCGGGACCCGCCTCAAGGCTTCTGTTGGGAATTAGGATTTTGCAGGAATGGACATTCACCAGCAGCACCTGCCCCTGCTGGGGCCCCCACCCGCCTGGGACCAGGGCGCCAGGTTCTGCTGGCCACTGCTGCAGCCCTCACTGCTGGAAAGAGCTGCCTGTTACGTATGAATTTTGGGGGGTAGTTAACCTGAAGCTCCGCTTGACATGTTTCGAAGCATTACCTTGGTGAGACGCTGGCCTGGGTTGCCCAGAGAGGTGGTAGCTGCCCCATCCCTGGAACCATTCAAAGTCAGGTTGGACGGGGCTCTGAGTGACCTGATCTAGTGGAAGACGTCCCCACTCGTGGCAGGGGGGGTTGGACTAGATGGCCTTTAGCGGTCTCTTCCAACCCAAAGCCTTCCATGATCCTATGACTGCCGCCCTTCCTGGGGCGCATTCCCGCGGGTGAGCAGAGCTGCCGGAGCCTTCCTCGGCCGAGGTCTTCCTCCCCGGGGGAGGGCAGTAGCTACGCCAGGGGCAGCCATGAGGCTCATCGGCGGCACAGCTCACCTCTCCTTAGGTTTGTTCCCGAGAACAAGCCATTACAACCACAATCAACCAGGGAGAGAAATTATCTGCTGAACAGCTTTGAAGCCAAGTTTTCCCAGCAGGCTTTTTCTGTATTGAAGTTTAAATGTAAACGCATCACCATAGCTGAAATGCTTAAAGATGATTTACTTAAAAAAGAGAGCGAGCAGGAGAGAGAGAAGCTGATAAGAAAATATATCCCCAATTACCACCCCTCCTCTTCCCGATTTGTAACTGCTCCTAATAAACTTTCATGGTCTATGTAAAATGCTTTAGTGCAGTGACAAATTTCTGCTGGAATTTGAGATGTCTTGTTCAGAGTAATAGCTATCTCACACAGGTGCCCAGCTGCTATTGTAAAATCAGTAAGCATTTAATTGAAACAAATGACTATAATAATAGTACATTATCCCTGCAGGCTCATAGCCATAACAGTTTTAATTATTGAGTTAAGAGTCAAACTAATTTATCCTTTAAAGTAACAGCCACATCTTTGGTTCCACCGATCATCCTATTACGAATACGAGGGGAATGGTAGGAAAGGATTTAAAAAGGAAGCAATTTATTTTTGGAGGGGGGGTGTGGGGGGGCATTTATCATCCGGCAGAGGCTTTCTCTATGCGGTGGGGTTCCCAGCCATGGTTGTCCCTCCCTGGGACAAGCCTCCTGCCTGGATGCTCCCGGTCCCCAGAGGGACCAAGCACCCCCCTGCCATCTCCTGGGGACCTGTGACCCCACCAGACTGCCACGGGAGCCAACAGGAACTGGTGGTGTCGGCTTTGGGGGTTTGGGCACGTGGAAATTTTTTTTTTTTAATTCTATTGAAATTGCAGTTTTTTTTCATCAAACGGAGTGAAAAAAAAAGGTTTTACAGACTCACGTTTGCAAACACGATCCGAAGGAGCATCTCTGAATTCAGCGCCAGGCAGCAAAGAGAAAGAATCCACATTCACGATTCGCAAAGAGTATTTCGGAGACACTGGCGTGCCCTAGGGCAGATGTGAGGGCACAGCTGTCCCAGGCCCTCGGCTTCACCAGCCGTCGTACTTTTGTCCCGGTGGCTGTGACACAGAGTGGTTCTCAGCGTTGTCTCCAAGCCTCCCACCCTGCTCACTGCCATGGATGCTTTTTGGACATCTCCATCGACCAGCACCCACCCCGAAGCAGAGCTGCTCCCCGCATCTCACATCCCTTTTCCAGAGCCACCATCTCTAAGGAGGAGAGTCCTCATCTCCAAAGATTGGTTTTTTTTTTTTGTTTGCTCCTGCAGGTGGGACAATATTGGTTCTCCAATGGCATATTCGTTATTGGTGATCAGTTTACCATGCTAAAATCTCAGCATCTCTATCTTCTGCCGCTTCCCTGCTCACTGCATCATCTAAAAACTTCCCTGGCAATTATTTAATGCTCCCTTTGGCAAAAATATGACAAACTCCAGGAAGACAGAGTGACAAGCCAATCCGCCAAACTCGTGTAACACTGATTTTGCATTGTTCAACTTTCTCAATGTACTTTGTGCTTCCAAGTCAAATGTCTTGCAGATGTCTCGGTATATTATGTTAACACCATTACCTTTATCACCCAAACCTGTAATCTCATCAAAAAAGATATCAAGTTAGTTTGACAAGATTTGTTTTCCATCAGCCCACGTTGATTGGCATTAATTATATTACCTTCCCTTAATTCTTTATTAATTGAGGCCTGGATCTGCCACTCCATTATTTTGCTGAGGATTGATGACAGACTGACAGGTCTGTAATTACCTGGGTTGTTCTGTTTCCCTTTTTAAATATTTGCACATTAGCTCTTTTCTAGTCCTCCAGAGCTTCCCCAATATACCAAGAATTACTAAATATCAGCATTAGCAGTACCGAGACCCCCTCAGTCAGTTATTTCAAGCCACGTGCAGACAAGCTCGCTCAGACGGACGACTTAAAGAGGATTTGAGCAGACATATACGAGAAAAGAAAGTTTTACGGTCTGCTTTAAATCCTACATAATTTGAAATCCCAACCTTCCTAATTAATATTGGCAGTTTCAAATGCAACGTTTTCAAACATGAAGCTTCACCGTAAAGCCACACAGCTGACCCCAGACAAGGCTCCCAGGGCTTCTCCCAGTTCACAGAATCGCACAGAACCCCAGACTGGTGGGGGTGGGAAGGGCCCTCTGGAGCTCCCCCAGTGCCACCCCCTACCAGAGCAGGGGCACCTCCAGCAGTGGCACAGGACGGCGTCCAGGCGGGTTTGGAATGGCTCCAGAGACTCCCCCACCTCTCTGGGCAGCCTGTGCCAGTGCTCTGCCACCCGCACAGGAGAGAAGGCCCTCCTCACGTTGAGATGGAACTTCCTATGCTCAAGTTTGTGCCCGTTCCCTCTTGTCCTGTCACTGGGCACCACTGGAAAAAGACTGTTCCCATCCCCCTGGCACCCTCCCTTTCAGTATTGATAAGCATTGATGAGATCCCCCCTCAGTCTTCTCTTCTTCAGACTGAAAAGCCCCAACTCCCTCAGCCTTTCCTCATCAGAAAGATGCTCCAGTCCCCTCATCATCTTTGTAGCCCTTTGCTGGACCCTCTCCAGCAGTTCCCTGTCCTTCTTGACCCGGGGAGCCCAGAACTGGACACAGTGCTCCAGATGTGGCCTCCCCAGGGCAGAGCAGAGGGGGAGGATGACCTCCCTCCACCTGCTGGCCACACTCTTCTTGATGCCCCCCAGGATGCCATTGGCCTTCTTGGCCACCAGGGCCGTTCAGTTGTGTTTATCTCTGTCTCCTCACCCCTGAGGGTTTGGTTTTTTTTTTTTATCTGCTTCTGTTACTACATAAATTGCTCCATGTCTTTTCCATCCATGACCACCTCTGCCTGCTTTTTCCCCCCCAAAGCGAAGTTCCCTGCAGCATGCAGCCCCCGGGCGCCTTGCGGGCAGGGGGAGGCAGGACCAGGGGCTGGTTTTGGAAAGCACCTGCCGGACAAGCTGAATTCAGCGCTTTGAGGGGCTGTGATCTTGTGTTAGACATCCTGCTGTTACGGGGGAAAGAATCCTCCAAACACAATTAACACTTCATCGCAAAGATAAAGCACTGGATCTTCTGGGTGAGACCGGCGGCGCAAAACGGGACGGAGACTGTGCTTGGCAAGCGGGAAATCTCTCTCATTAATATTCTTACGGCTCCCGGTGCTGGAAGGGCACGGCCAAAAGGAACAAACCAACGCGGTACGGCATGAACCGAATCTTGTTATTTTCCTATGATACAACGCCCTCCCCATGGTGATCTGCCAGTAAGAGCATTATTGTGGACTTGCAGAGTAGAGATGTCCATGAGGGTCCCAAATCCAGTAACTCCCACCCCCAGGGAGTGCCAACCAGGTAGGAGTCCTGCTTCAATGTGTGCTTCCCCCTCTCTTGGGCTAGTTGAGTTATTATACGGATTACAAAAGGTTATGGTTTTAAAGCACCTCGAGACATCAAAAGAGAAACCCAAGCCAGCTGGACCTCCAGACCTGTCCTCCGTCTCAGCACTGCTGCAGACCTGGACCCCTGGCTGGGATTTTGCTTCTTAAAGAGAAGATCAAAGTATTGGAAGGTCTTGGCCCGTCCTGAGTCCCAAATCCCACCAGCTGTGTGATGATGAAGAAGCAACACAGTGGAGATGGAGAGATACACATGGGCTGTTTCCTATAGCTGACCTCCTGCAGCCTCACCTGCACTATGGAGACCCGAAGGCTGACCTGGGCTGCTTCATGCTCCTGAGCTGCCTCATCACCAGTGGACAGGTGACACCGCCCCTGTACACCAGTGTCACACAGTGTCCCTTTGACTTGAGGGAGGGATAAACCCTGCTGCTTGCGTTGGCGGTGCTTGGGATGCTCAACAGGATGGATACTGCAGGAGAACTGCAGAAGCAACCAAGACTGGTGGCAGGACCGCTCCTGGGCACCAGGACCTCGGACTTCTCCCCTCCCATAAGACACAGCTCCTCCGAGGTGGGCTCCCACCCATCCCACTCCCTTCACTGCAGGGCGATGCGCTGCCGGGGGCACCATCCAGGCGGGGACATCTAAACCACCCACCCCCAAATGATCCCTTACTGCTTGCCAGAGCGGGGCACCACGATGTGACAACGCTACTTAAAATGGCGTAATTCCCCTCCACTGAGTTTTTTACAGGTATTTTCCCTCTTCACCAGGAGCAGCGCTGAGTCTTAGAAGGCGATGCATGAAGCACATCAACCGTTGTGACTATTCCCATGGGGACCAGGGGAATAAGCACACGTCCCTCTCCAAACTCACTCTCCCGAGGTCAGGGAGGAGCAAAATGGTCCAGCAAAGCGCAAGCCGAGTCCTGGACCACGCATCTGTGTGGAGAAGGAGGGACTGGCCCTGGCCACCGGGAAGCAGCCGGGCCGCGTGTGCGCTCCGTCGGTGTTCCTGCAGCTCTCCGCTGGAGAACAGTCTGTAAATAACGTATTCAATAAACTGCTTTTTTTTTTTTCCAAAGTACATTATTTTACGGATAAAGAACAAGCCTGATAATTCAGTGAACATGTTTGCAAATAATCTATTCCATTAATTTCCAGCATGTTTTCTGAATACATTATTCAGCGATTTTGTAAAAGCCGTTTGTAGATGAAGGCAATCGCCGCTCGGCCAGGCATAACGCCGGCACGTCCCGAAAAGCCGGGGCCAGAATTCCCCTCTAACACACAGCGGGAGGTAAGCAAATGGCACCAAACCCTGAGCTCCCCGCCAACCCGTGGAGGGTATAAAACTTAATAAAATTGTCACATCCCCTTCTTGTGTGTCGGCAAGAGGAGGAAAGCCAGGGAGAACCGGCTACGCAGGGGAAAAGGACGAAAAGGGGAAGATGAGAACCACATGCGGGTGCGCAGGGGTAGAGACGGAGGCGGCCGAGATGGTCCTCGGAGTGGGGAAGGGCCCTGAAGCCCACCCAGAATGATTTCCTACTCCAGATTTCTGTCTCCGCGCTTGACATGGATGGAGGAGCCGACAAAATGGCTCGGGGAGTATTTTTGTTGTGTTGTACGGGTGTAACGGTGAGGCAAAGCTATCCCCATGGGAAACAAGGGGAAAAACCTCTTCACCATCACACTTCTTTATACACCAGATTTTCTTTAATTTTTGCCTTTCACTTTTTTAATCCCAAAGATACCACTGGGGAGATGGATTCAGAAGCCAGTGCTAAAACCTTCTATGAAAATAAGCACCTGTACAGTGGGACTTGCTGCGTGCTGCCCCGCGCTGGGATGAGAGACCACACGTTACGCGGTGCTACGGCCGGTCCCTGGCCACGCTTCCCAGGTCCCCTCTGAACGGGGATCTGTCCCTCAGCTGTGCACTCCAGGGGACCGTCACCGGCCCAGCAAAGCCATCCCACAGGTCAAAGACACGCAAATAGATTCCTGAGAAGCAGAGATCTGGTTTCATGGAAGTAACCTTAGGGATAGAAAAAAAAGGGAAAGCAAGAAAATACTAGAGAGAGAAAGTTTTTTGCTTCACATCTCCATCTCTACAGAGACTCCTCGGGGCAGTTGGCTTTTCCTGGTGGGCTTACCAGATCCTCAACGCTATTATATGTTTAACATCTTGAGTTACAGCTCAGCCTCCTTTTTACAAGATTTTGAACTGCTGGGATGGACAGAAGTCCTCTTCCATGGGCTCTGCTCCCACCGCCACTTTGGCACTCCCGGCACTCCCAGCAAGGCAGTAGGGCCGGCCACAAGGGAAGAACCCAATTTCTCAGAAAACACAATGGATTTGACATCCGCTTCCGTTCTCGATGCAACAACGGATGATGCCAAAGAAAACCCCCCAAAATGAAAAAATGAGCAAAATGGAAAAAAGGAGAAAAAATGAGTAATGGAAGAAGCCAGTAGCTTGGTGGGAGGCACTGGAGGAGGCTGGAAGGATGCAAAGTCAGATCTGCCCGGTTTGCAGGAAGGCCGAGAGAGCTCCTGCATCACAGCCGGGGCGGCCAAGGCCATACAGAAGCTGCTGGCCCTTGCAAGCTCTGATGGGGCTCAGGAGAGCTGAGGGCTCTTGGTGGAGCCGACAAAAAGCTACTGGTGGCCCGGAGGCCACTCGTTTCGTTGTTGTTATCCCGCCTGCCAAAGGGGACACCACCACCGACAGAGCTGAAGTGCGTTCCATGGCGTGGTCATGCCAAGGCAGGGTCACATCCAGCCCTTCACCATCCTGCTCACCAGGGACAGCATCCTCAGGGACACATGGACACCTTGGACACATGGCTCTGCACCGCACAGTGACAGCTGTGGAGCACGTGGAACTGAGCCTGGAAGATGGACGAGAAGCTTCGCTTGTGATGGAGAAGACACTGGGCTATGTGGGGCTGTGTAAATCCCGGTGTTTGCTTCTCAAGGTAGTCGGGGGATCAAAATTAACGTTGGCAAGAGCACCTCCAGCCCTTATGGGACTCTCCCCAGCCAGCTCACCCACTGCTGTACCCCACGCTCCTCCATCCACCCTCCCACCCACGGGCTGGACCGGCAGCCACGCTGGCCCCAGCATCTCCCGCAGTATTTACTGGTCCCTCCCTGTGAGCTCTTGCAGCTTATTGAAGCCTTTCTGCACAGTCCGGTTCGCTTTGGTTTATGTCTCTCCTGGCTCTGCTCAGACATTTTAGATATTGCATTCACATAAAGCAATAGACTCAAAAGTAATGACAGGCCTCCAAGTTTTATTGCATGGAGCATTAAAGAAGAAGAAGAAGAAGAAGAAGAAGAAGAAGGGGGGGGAAAAAAAAGTAATTTTAGAACACAACAGGAAAATGGGAAGACTACATAGAAAAATCGCCCCTGGGGGATTAAACTCTGTGAATGAATTTTAAAAGCTTGCTATTTTTTTTTTTTAATTGCAAAGTTTAACAGCTCACTTTTGCAGTACTATAAGGAATGCCTGCGGCGTTAGCAAGAGTTGAGTCCCCCAGCGTTGATACCACATCTGCACACAAACCACATCACTTCTTTTACACGTCTGCAACGAGCTGCCTCCTTCTTGCCCCCCGACTCGGCATCCCTCCGCGGCCAGATATCGCTGGGATTAGTGGGTAATAAGTGTTTCATCAGTCTCTTATTACCGGGAACACAAATATCCAGGGAGGAAGGCTGGATCTGTGGCTGAATCTTCGTTGGGAAACGATTTGAGTTTCAAAACCCAGCTCTGCCAGAGCAAATCTGAGAGAGGGAACCGACCCTCCCGCGCACCAGTTCCCCACCAGCAAAGTGATGATCACGGCGGCATTTACCTGCTCTGCAGAGGGCAACTCTGAGAGCTGCAAGGTGTGCGACGACTCTGCTGCATCGCGTCAGCCGTTAACAGACGGCACAGTCTATTATCTTCTCGTCTTTAGTTATAGCAAATGCTGAACACTTTTAAAATAGGTGCGAAAAGCCCAAATGACTCCGTATGTACCAAACTAATTGGAGGAGGGAAGAGAGCAGAGACACTCGAGCACCGACTCCTGCCGCAAGAGCCAGATGCCGTAACTTCTGTTCTGACTCCCAACAGCGACCAACCCTTCTCATTTCTTAACCAGCTAACATAACTGCAGATGCTATTCCAACCCAAATGACTGACACGCAAAAACCTACGATAAAGGCAGAATTAAAGCCATACAACTTTAGGAAGCGCTTACTTAGGTTCCAGCAGCAACGTCAACCTGAGCTGCTGCGTTGTGCCATGGGGTCTATTAGATTAGCCGTGGTGTACTAAAGGGGACTGGTGAAAGAATATTGAGTCCAGCAGCATCTCTGTCCTCTGGGGCTTCCTCGTGATGGGTAACAGACACCTGAGAGATTCCTTTCTTTCCTTCTAACATCAAGACACTCAACTCCTCGAGGTGAAATATGCCATATTAAATGAGGCTCGGGTCTGCCCAAGACTGGATCGCCACAATAACGAGCGTTCCTACTGCCAGTCTTTATTTAATGCCGGTACCGGCGGTGATTCAGGCCATCAAAACCACTTCCTTCCCTCCCAAAATGTATAACCCCAAGTGGAAAACCAAGAGCAACGCATGACCCCATTAAAGGTTTGATTTTTTTCCACTGGGATTACATGCTGGCACTGGGGAGCTTGATCAATTGAGTCCCGAGGTTCAATCAATAAGCGTCAACGACAACACACTGCATTACAGCCATGCTATCCATTTATCAACTTAAATAACTCCACTCACCCAAAAGACAGAGGCACTAAACCAGCAATTAAGGCCTTCAGAGAAGTCTGAACGCTGCCGCTGCCACGCCGGGACAGCCCCAGGTTTTCGGTACTCCCGAAGGAGCCGAAGGAGCTTCCACCCCAGTCGCAGGCACGGTACCCTCGGTGCCGTGCTGTTGGTTTGATAGACACGGCAGGACTCAAAGGCAACGGCAAACATTTCAATTAGGCTCTTTAAAACAGTGATCGTTATTTTGTCTTACACGTTGTGTCACCAAAACATTTTGGATGGCGTGCCACGCGCAGCGCCGCATTTGCATTTCCATCTGATCAGCTGTCAAGGACACATGCCAAGCGAATGTTTACATTCTGGATCAAATCGCGTATCCCAGAGATCTCATTAACCCGCTGACCTGGAATTAAACAAAACCACCTGGAAAAGAAGCGCTTCCCTCCCCGACGCGCACCCAAAGACACCTCCTGAGCTCCCCAGCCAAGCTCGGAGCGGGGGCGGCTCCACGGAGGTGGAAGGATGCGCGTTCCCTGGAATACTTCCCAGGTTTTTTTTTTCTGCCCAGCGAGTTTCAGCACAAGCGTTCAGGTTCTTCAAGAGCTACGGCTGTCTCTATACGTACAAACGGGCCTTAGAGCCGAACTCTGCACGGCGAAGGCGGTCGCTTATGGAAGTAGGTGGAAGGGAAAGCACAGACAACATTCTCCCCTCTGAAGGGCTCAGCATCTCCACGGGGGGCTCCCAACCGGTGAGGACCGCAGCTCTCCCTCCTGTTGAGGACATCTCCGTCCCCTTTTGGCCAGCGAGGGTAAAGCCACGACAGCCCCGCGCAGCCCCCGGCCCCTCCGCCCGCCGTGGCACGGGGCGGCCGCCCTCCTCGCCCCGGGGAGGGACGGGCAGCGGGGACTGCGCCACGGGGCCCCTCTCCCACAGAAACAGCACTGCACAAACCCACCAAATAGAGAAAAAAAAATATTCCCGTTCTGCTCAAAAAAAAAATATATAAATGCAGCAAGCACAGCTCGAACTTTGGGGTTTAGGCTGTTTTTTACACGCAGCCTCGTTTTTTAAACAAAAAAACTTAAAGCTGCTTATAGGAGCTGACTGCCAAAAACTTTTATCACTTTCACAGACTTGCTTCCCAGGAATAGACAATATTTCCCAAGCAGCCAGCAGCGTGTCAGAGAGGACGCGCCGCGGCGGATAGGCTCGGGAGAAGCTACAGCAGGGTTGCGGGATCCAGACTCGTAGGAAGGGATCTGACCTCACTTGCCTCAGCTTCCCCAGCTGGAAACGCAAAAAAGGGATTACTCGAGACCTGAGGCGGGCGGATATAAATGCTGTGTCACGATGGACGGGGTTGGCAAAGATCGGACCATGCCACACTCGCAATTTCCCATTCCTGAGATGCAGAAGACGAAGAAGAGACCAATATATTGTCTGGGAAGAAAGGGTTACTTTTCAATCGAAAATTAATGCACTGAATTCTGAATTAACATGTGGGATAATTAAAACCATCTTTCCAATGAATTTATTATAGGATATACAAAGCTAATTATAAATTCTCTGTTGCTTAATCCCTTGCAGTTTGCTAATGCAGCGTTGAAATCTCTTTGGCCACACTTGTTTAAATTATTCATTAGACACAGCAACAGTTGTGAACTGTAATTTAAATTGGCATCTCATGAATATTCAATTAATACAATAAACACTGGAATGTTTTACTGCACACTGCTCGATAGTTTGTGCTCGAGCCTGTGTTGACACATTTTTATTAACTCTTTATAAAGGTGTTACCTATTTATGTCACTGATTACAATGAGAATAAAAAATCCCACTCATAAATATTTGTGTCGTCGTCTTAAGAGAGACAATGTAATTAGGCAAAGCTTCGAAAGTCATAATTAATATCGGGCGGTTATCCTTTCCCTCCTGTTTGCCTCTGAACACGCGGACTGGCACGCTGTCAAAGCCTGGCACGTCCACCCACGCCGCGGCTTTGGCACCGCAGCTTTCCAAACCGCCCCGGCCAAATCCCGGGGAGAGACCCTCGGGGTGGCCCCGAGCGATGCTCCAGCCGGCATCCCGCAGCGCCCGGGGACCACCGCCCGGGGACCGCCGCCCGGCTGCCATCCCCGGCTGCCATCCCCCCTCCGCCACCCGCACCGCGCTCTGCTCCCGCCACGCAGGAGATGGATAGGAGCAGAGAGATAAATAGAGATGTAAATATTTAGTCTCTGATCTCAAGGCTTTGGCCCACCGAAATTAGGAAATAAAATGCAGCTGGAAATAAAAAAAATCCCTGTGTGTGGCAGCCTGACAGCACTCTGTGATGACTTATAGTCTTTTAATGGGGCATTTTTAGCAGCAACACTAAAAAATAATTATCAAGTGGCTGTATAATTCAGTGTGGTTTTCTATTTTAAGACTGAACTTTTTCATTTAAAAGCAAGGTCCCGCTCTGAGAAGAGACTGTAAAAACGGCATTGTGGGACTGCGCATCTGCGCCTCGTCAGCAGCACCACGTAACACTGGCTTAGCTCAGAAATTCAAATATTTCCCCCCCCCACCCGCCCTCCTTGCGAATGGGGCCGGTGCCGTGAGACCGAAGGTGGCGGAGACTCGGTGGCAGAGATTCCACCCCACACGGGGCCGTGACGCGCTCCCGGCGGTGCGGGATGGCTCAGGGAAACCCCTGGTGCTCACACGCACCATCGCGGGCACTGACTTTCACCCGCACAGATCGGAGCCGCCGGGTGAGAAATAACAGCTTTTGCAGCCGTTGCTTTATTTCCATAAAAATACAGATATTTTTTTTTTCTTTTTTTGGAGCAAACACCCGGCCAGGACATTCTCACAGCCTGCCTGCTTACTTAGGGGATGATATCGCTCTCCCTCTGTTGTATGGGGTAATCTTATTAGCGAGTGGATGAACGAGAAGACCAAAGGCCAAGCAGTTTATCCCAGCAGGGGATGTCGCTGATTGCTGATGTGACCACGAGCTGCTCCGAGGCTCTCGTGTCCCGGGGTGAGCGGACCACCGCAGGGAGAGCGGGGCCGAGGGTCCCGCGTCGGCTCCCAGCTCACCCCCGAGATGCGCCCGCAAGCGCCTCGGCCCCTCCTGGGTACCACCTCGGCCCCTCCTGGGTACCAAAAGCGATGTTCCTCTGCCAGGAGGGGTGGCAAAGCTGATGAATATTCACAAAGCATTTAAACGCTAATTACAAATGCATCAGCTGAGCAAACAACTTCGAAAATGCAGAAGTTTCACAGAACAAGATTATTATAAAGTTATTCCTGTGTCGACACCTTTTAGCTGGCGTGGGCTCATTTGAAGGATTTTAGACCCAGTGTCAAGGAAAGCAACTTCCATACATCCTTCTATAGCAACCTATGCAGATTTTCATAACCCCAAAAGGCGCTCACAGTACCTCCAGCAGACACCTACATGTATTTTATACACATTTCAACTTTCTTCTACCAGTGGAGAGAGTGGACTGTTGCTCACCGCCCACGGCTGCATTGCCAACGCGCGCCTTGCCAAAATCTAACACTCAACATGGAACAGACCCCGGTAAAAGGAATTAAGGTAATTTCGTATCTGCTCCTTTTTTAACAATACACTCCCGGCGTAGGACTCAACATTCAGCATGGCATTGGTTGGTATCTGAATTCGATTCCTCACGGGGAAGATTATCCCCTTCTCTATTCCCCCCTGCGCACGGCAGGAACCACCGTCTCCTCCGTGAACGTTGTATTCCTTTTTTGTCCCCCCTCTAGGACAAAAAGCTGCTTTGGCACCTCTTAATTATGCCTTTGCCGCCGGCAGTTCCTCTGTTCACCTCAACCTTTATTTCCAGTGACATAAAGCCGGCGACTGCTACGCTCCTCTGTTGTGATGCCTCTCGTTCCCGCTCAGCCGCCTGTGAGTCAGCGGAGGGTTGGGCACCCGTTGTACTTCCCCATAAATTAGTAAGCGATACCTTGGCTTGAGTTGCAAGGGTCTTTCAAGAATAATCAGCGCATTTTTGTTGGTGTTTCTTCGAGCTATTTCTCACGCACCGCAGCTGGCATATCGGTTCAGCCTTGCGGTAGAACAGAGACAATCATGACACTTTGTACTGCTTAATGCCTTTCTTTTTTTTTTGATCCATGAATAATTTTTTTTTTTTTCTGCCACCGTAGCAGCTCTCCCAGAATATTAAAAGCCACGCAGTCTCCTGTAACCATATCAATTCAGCTCTGACGTGAGTCGGAGAGCTGCAGCTCCCGGTGATGTCAATGCATGATTCAGGCACAATTTTCCTTTATGTTCCCAGATCCAGGGCTCGTTCTGCCTCTCTGAGAAGGGGGGGAGTTGGCTGAGCTCCTACAAACTCTGCCATAATCCACCCAGCCCCGCAATCTGCATTCACGTCGACTGGAAACCGCCACTTTACTCTGTCCAGCTTGAAGCATCTTCTCCCCGAAGCCCTGAGGAACCGCAGCGGGTAGATCCTGGTGTCCAGCACCCTCGATGGGAGGGATCATTACTGGTGTCCCCTTTTGCTTCTGTAGGGTCTCCCCACCTTGGGGTCCCTGTGAGACTGATGGTTTCCAGCCCAGAAGCAGAGTCTGCAGAGGCAGGACAGACGGGCCATTGAGAGAATGAAATTTGGCCGACTGTACATGTAGGAGAAAGTGGGAAAGACACTCCCAACCTGTGGAAGAATTTGGTTCTCACCATTTTGGCAAACACCAATTTTTGTGGGCAAGTGCCAGTGTTCCCTTTCAAAATTCTCACTCATCCCCCTGGGATTGATGCAGAATTCCAGATGCCCCTGAATTCCTCCATGGTTAACCGTGAATGGACCTACTCACATCGGTGATGGTGTCCACTAGGATGTTCTGCCACTCTTCGAAACTCCTTGATTACACTGACTGTCCCAGAGGGCAGGGTACATGCTGGGTATATCCATAGCTCCTGTTTGCGTGTCGCCAGAGGTTACCCTCACGCTGTGAACATGCAGTTCTCCTACGTGGTTAACCCACCCAGGGCTGAGCGGCAGTACCGCGGTACAGACCAGGCACTTGGCTGCCTCAATCTTCCCGAAACACAAGCTGAAGACAAGAAACTTCCCCTGATGCGCAACTGCAGGGTCTCATCCTGTTGCTTTGCCTTTGCGGTCCAGGTCGGCAGGGGGGTGCTGCACCGAGGAACATCCCTTCCTGCAATACCCGCAGGAATGCTGCCAGGTTCCGTTCTCCTGCATCAGGTGATGTGGGTGCAACCCGCAGCTCTCCCCCATCCCTCCTGCATCTCAGCCACCGCTCATCCCGCAGCATCAGTGCCTGTCCGCTGAGGATCAGGGTTGGGTGCCCACAACAGGATCTCGCTCCCAAATTTAGCCACTCCTCATCATGTTCATGTCTACTGGTATCTCTTCAGTGTGTTGCAAAGACAGAATGTGAACTATTTTATTAACCTTCACCTTCAACATGCAACTATTCCCTTCTGCTGAATAGCTGGAAAAATTAACATCCATGCAAGCACAGGCACCCAAAGTGCGGACTCATGCATCTGAGCTGGGTGTGTAGTCCTCCTCGAATCCCTACGGAGACATTCGCTCCATCCCAAGGTAGGTATTTCAGACCGGTCCAATGAATCACACTCCAGAAGAGCCTCTTCACTGTCAGGGAAGCCGAGGTGATTAATTCAGGCTTGGTGAGTGACTCCCACCCCGGGTATCACTCCACAAAGTTGGCTTATCGATGTAGGCAGTTTCCATCTTTGCAATGTTTTTAATGAAATGGCCAGGCTCAACGCTTAGTATTTTTTTGTACTCATGACTCAACACCGACACTGCCCTGCACTTGGCAATCTTATTCTCGTCTTTGGCTGGAAAACCTGTTTTTTCATAAACGTGATTTTTTTTCTAAGGACTCTGTAAGCTACTATCTTTTAAGGGCTTTTCATAGCTCCTTTGTCAGATCCTCCAGGAAGAAGGGCACTGTCTATACTCAGTGCCTCCACCAGTCTCCATCAGGGCAGAGGATTTCTCCTTCTTCTCTCTGTCTCCACGTTCTTGGTCTTTTTGGCTTTGAAGTCACCTAAATGTCTATTTGTCCTATGACTGGATGTCCTCAGCTCTCCCCATGGTGGGCTACTTAGATGTTGTAGTACACAGGCTTAGAGCAGTCAGCTCAAAGGCAATGTCCTTTCTCAATAAAACCAACCCTGCCGACCTCAAAAACACTTGCTGCTCCCCGCTGCCCCGTATCAGGTGCCTGGGACTCCTGAGAGCACACCATGTTTCTTTGCTGATCAAAGCACCATCCCGCAGGACCAGCTTCCCATTCCCCAAAAAAGAGGGAACTTCGCAGCCCTGGCCCCAAAGGAAAGGGCTCGTGGAGCCAAGCCTGACAATCCCACAAACCAGACGTGCGCTCAAGTCTTGTCTACTTAGCAGCACTGTTGGCTACACTATTTTCATGCCGAATTCAAAGTGGCTGAGAAGTCAACTCTGCTCGTGTTAAATATCTCCATTTCTATTCAGTGATGGATACAAGGAAGGAGTGAACTAGGAAGAGGTTTCTTGGAGGAAATATCTTCCTTGAGCTGATGCCGTTTTCCATAACTTTGGCTCTTGACAAGACTGACATGTCTTCGTGTACTGGAGAATCAAGCTCATAAAGTCTGGTTGTGATATATATTGATTTTAATGTTTTCTAAATTACCCTACATTATGTACTACAAAGGAGCCATCGTGCTACAGCCATAATTGTAGTTGTTCGTCTAATTTTTCCCCAGCGAACTTTCAATGTAAGCTCCAACTGAAGCTCAGTTATTATTATTCACGATGTAGACGGCACCAGCGTGTGCCAAGTGATTGACCGGGTGTTAAAAATGTTACTAGCCGCATCCTCACACCTATTTATTGTCATTAAACTGGAAGAGGGCAGGTTTAGATTGAACACTAGGAAGAAGTTTTTCACTTTGAGGGTGGTGAGGCACTGGCACAGGTTGCCCAGAGAGGTTGTTGAGGCCCCATCCCTGGACGTGTTCAAGGCCAGGCTGGACGTGGCCTTGGGCAACCTGGTCTAGTGGGAGGTGTCCCTGCCTACGGCAGGGGGGTTGGAACTCGATGATCTTCAAGGTCCTTTCCAACCTAAACCATTCTATGATTCTATGATTATACGGCCAACTTCCCACACAACACAAACACTGCAAAGAATGTAAATACAATGGAACATGATTTAAAATTATTGTCAAGAACGCCACTCCCGACTCCCCGCAGCGACCTCCGGCTGGAGAGCCAGCTCCACTTCCACGCACGCATTCTCCAAGGACAGCCGAATAACAGAGTCCAGCATCACCCAGAGAACACCAGAGCAAAAAATCCGGTTGTAGTAACTAAAAACCTTTGACCGTTCATGGGCAACGGTAAAAATCAACATGAAATTCATGGGCACTAGCACTTCCAGAGAAGTGCGGTACTTCTCGGTGAATGGCTCAAATAAATCAGCGCGGCTGAATTGTTGCTGACTGCACTAAATTCATTGTACTGTATATGACTTTTCTACTTCAGTGAGAAAGCAAAGCAAAAGGGAATGAAGCGAACTGTCACTCAGGAGAATTCCAGCTCCAATCAACCATTATGGATGAGGAAATCCAAATTTTCAAAGGGGCCTCAATTTAGTCCTGGATTTTCAAGGCAAGACCCAAAGCATAAAATGGAAAGGCAAGGACTGCCGCAGGCAAAAGCCAAAAAGACCAAGATCATGGAGACAGAGAGAAGAAAGAGAAATCCTCTGCCCTGATGGAGACTGATGGAGGCACTGAGTATAGACAGTGCCCTTCTTGCTGGAGGATCTGCGGAGCTTTAGTTAGCGCACAACAGCAGCACCTACAGACACGCACACACAAACCATTCCTTGCCTGTGCAAGGAGCTTGGAAACGCAGCTCTGTGTGATCCTTGCAGATTCAGGCTTTCCCCCCTCTCCAATCCTTTGGAAATTTGCACCAGGGAAGATCTATCAGGTCACTTCTCACCAACGCTCTGCGACTGTGAGCAGCCAGAGAAAAACTGCTTTTAAAAGTCGCCCTTGCTGGACCTCGTCCTATCCCACACGAGAGCCCATCCACAGCCGGCGCCACGTTCCAGACCTTTCCTGCAAAAGGAACACCCGCGGGGTTGGCAGAGGAAAGGTCGACAGACCCATGCTGCGGAGCCACACGCGCCCACAGCCCACGGATCAGCGGCGGTATTGCTCTTCCACTTGGCGTTAATACAACACCCTCCTCAGGGCGTAATAGGCGGTGCGGAACTTCGGCTTCCATCCCTTCAGGAATCGGGTCTCTGCCGTGTAAAACAGCACGGCAGAGCCACAGACGCTGAATTATAAAAGAAGGACGTTCAAAACCAGCCGTACCCCGGGTGGGACAGGGATCTCTAATCCGCCTTGCAAATTCCCTGACACGGAATCACGGAATCATGGAATTTTCAGAGTTGGAAGGGACCTCTAGAGACCATCTAGTCCAACTCCCACACAGTGTGTACGGGTCCCCAGCGCAACCAGGACTCCACCAGTTCAGCCTTTGCTTTTGTGGAGGGATTAAAAAACCTTTTGTCTTTCTGTCTTGGCCTCTACTGTTTGGATTCCATTCTTAGGGCAACGCTTGCTTAGACGCTCCATAGATGCTGTAGAGCATCCACAGAGTTGATGATGTAGGTGATGTAGAGCATCTACTGGCCACTATGGAGGGGCTGAATCTCTGCCAGCAAAGGACAGTGGCTGAAGAAGCAAGGACCCCCAGCAAGAGGACAAAGCAGAGCAAGCAGTGCTTGGTCCTCTCAGGGAGTTGATGGGATGGAGGAAGTAGGAGGACCCATAAGTACAGATCTTTCTGTCTTTCGTTCTGCAGTGCAGACGCATTAGAACCGAGCTGCTTCTTCAGTTACACCTCCCTGGCATCTAAGACAGCCCAGTGAGAGCCCTGTAGTCACTTCTAGGGCCATAAAGACAATTCTGTCTCCAGCAAATATCTGCTCAATGCCCAGACCACCTCTGAGCTCCACAGTGTGGGTCATTTCTGGACATTTCTCATGGACTTCCAGACCTCCTACATCCCTCAGAGAGGACTGACTGTACCCTCAGCTCTCTTATAGGACAAAAGAACCCAAATGTATGTTCTTATGGGACAGCTGCAAGGGGAGCTAGGCTGCCGTGCTCATAAATCCTATCATGAAACGTAAGCTCAAAAAGGAATGGGTTTCCCAGAAGAGAGAACTTAGCCAATGCTACCAACCAAATCAAAACCAACTGCCTGTGGAGGCTGAGCGGTGGCTCGCCCCGTCATGCTGGGTGAGAAGGTAGGTCAGGTACTTTCTATCTCACCATGCCTGCCAAGACACAGAAATCAAAGCAAGAACTCAACTTCAGTTGCTGATACCAGCTTTGGGTTTCACGAGGGACAGCTGGGAAGGGAATGTGTCCTAGCTATCCCATTTTCACCTCTTTTCCCCTCTTGCCAGAACCGGATGTCCTCAGTTTGGCTCAACATAAACGTGAAAGTTAACAGGACGGGTCTTGAAAGGCAAGTGATTTTCCTGCAGGTAAGCATGCCATCTCCTCCTTCAGATTAATGCTAACCAGATGGCCAACTGTCTGTAGACTGTTGCTAAAAAACACAGGCTGAAATAATCAGCGAGTCTCTAGGACAGACACAGAAAACTGATATAGAACTGGAAACGTGCCATGAAAAAGCCCAACTAGGGAGAAACTTGGAGCCGTGCGCAGGATTGTCTCCAGCACTGGGCAGAAACCTCCTGCGATAAAGCAGGTGGATTGGCAACGGCAGATGGATGGTTTGCACGAAGAACATGAAACCTGCGCTGTGTTAACAACTGGAACTCAGCTCTTCCAGAGACCATTTCTGCACATGCAAACCATGCGCACGTGAAAAATGCCCCTTCAAGAGATGGTCTGTCCCAACGAGTTGGCATTAGTACCATCTGGGAAAGAGCAATGGGACAGACCTTCTCTTCCCATTAGAGAAAACGATGCTGATGAGAGACATTAAAAATATTTCAAGTAATAAGAAGTTATTAATGCTACGAGGTTTAATTTGGGAATGTGCCCAAACCTCCATCCCTACTCTAAGGCGAAGAGGATCCAGGCTTTGGATGCAGAGGGTAACGAGGCAGATGTGGTTCGCATTGCTACACAGCAAAGACAGCGGAGTCAAGATGGATTCAGTCTTCTTTTTTTTTAGCAATGGTCTATGGCAAAACCAGCAGGTGTAAAGTGTTACCAGTAGCCCAGAGCGGACACGGCTCGATTCCACCGCACTTTACCCCAAATGAGACACAATACGGGTGAGATGGGACCTGGTGCTCCTCAGCTTCAGACTAATTCCAGTTAGAAATTAGCTTTGGATTTATTACACGTAACAACTACCTCCTCCTCGCCGCCAACGTGCATTTTAACATTTACTACTGCAACTCTCGATCTTTTTGTTATCTCCATAAACATTGAAAAAAATACCTTTTTGGTGTTTTCACCTGTCTGGGGCAGTGAGTCCCAGAGCTTATCTTGGCCTGCGCGGAAGAAAAAGCATTCCCTTTTATCGCCCTGAACTTCCAAATCGCAGTTCCCGTGAAGTTTCCTTGCTAAGGGATATTCCTGATCTAGCTGCTCTGGCTTGTTCTTTTATAATTTCTGTTATTTTATTCACCTCCTTCTTAAACTCACCATCTGCCATCGTAGAGGTGCTTTTCAGGCCCACGATAATTTCTGGTTCTATTCTCTGAGCCTTTTATTTTTTTCTTTCTCCTTCTTGCCCGAGACAGGCTGACCAGCACTGTACACAGTATACAACTCTCAAAAAATCCCCCATGAATTTCTCCTGTCTTCTAACCCCTTGTCCCTGCGCAGGGTTTTTTGGGGAGCAGCCCGTGCGCTTTCTGGAAGTTAATTTAGAACATTGCAAGGTTTACGAGTAGTGAATATTTTTCTCCCCAACATGCACTAATTCACATTTATCAACACTGAACAAACTGTCTTCGCAACCCTCCAGTCCGTTTCCCTCCTATGTTTAAATCTCTCTGAATTCCCTTTCTCCTGCCCCAAATATGTCCGATTTCTTTGTGTCACCCTCAAATTTTATTCCTCGCCGCCTACATCCAGCATCGTTAATAAAAAAAGCATAAACAACACAGCATCCAGAGCAACGACAAAACCTTGAGAGACCCCCACAAATCATGATGCGCGTGGGTCTTTAATCACTGCTTTGCCTCCTGTTAGCCAGACAACAACATAATAAAGAATGGGAGCGATGGGCAAAATGTGCTTCTCCTCTACAGAAAACGTCCTGGGTCAGGACAGCCACCCCTTGGTTGACCCCACTCATTGCTATTCCCTTTTCTTGCTGCCACACCTCAAATCACCCCAAATCCATCCACCTCATGCAAGGAGAAGGCATGTTCTTCCCAGCTTGCCAGTCACCCCGTCACCTCCACTTGCTCCGCCACCAATTGCGGCAGGAACCAGAGGGGAGAGGGATCGGTTGGTGGTGGGGGGAACCGTGTCCAAGGCAGCCCCAAGCTGCAAGGACATGATGGGTTGCCCATGTTGGCCATTACGTATCTGCCTTTAGATTCCAACTCCAAAGCCATAACCAAAGCAAAAGCAGCAGGCTTGAGGCAAACCAGCATCCCTGCCTCTGCCGGGCGCAGATCCTGCTCCCTCGACCAGCGCCGTGGTGTTTAACAGCTGCCTACTGCAGGTTACAGGACACCTCGATCCATAATGAGAAATGCCCGCTGCAAGAGAGATAAGTGAGAAGTATAACGCCGGCAATTTCTACGGATGTTGAAGAATTGCGGCAATACACTTCTCCCTCCCTTGCGCGGCCGTTCGGAGAGACCAAACAATTTCCATGGCGTAAACAGAAGGTTCCTAATGGGATTCTGCAGAGCTGGGAAACAAATATAACAGCCGCGCAGAGCATTAAGGAATGCTTTCCAGCCAGCAGAGCCGAAGTGAAACACTCGGACATATAACATTACCAACTGGCTCGCTGCCATGCATCAGATGCAGAAACGTTTTTCTCTCTCTGTGACAAGCTGCATCTGTAGCAATCATTATAATTCCTCTTGACATCGCATCCCACACCTCTTCACGGAGGCAGGGCTCAAGCAGCATTCTTCATTTAAATGGTAACTTGGATTTTTTCTGGGCTAACGGGGATGTGAAGTGTTTCAGCCCGGACCACCACGGCAGAAGGGAGCGCTGCCGGGAGCTGTGTTTTTCAGGGTGTGCTTTACAGGTTCAACATTTTTGGTCTCCTGGGCGGGGGGGGGTGTCTGAATTTGGCAGCTGGACCTACCCAGATCCACACCCACCCCACCAGTATAATGCAGGTAGAGATTTGGGCTGTTTGTTAAAGACAGGGAAATCTGACTCAGGATTCACATTTGTGATGTTCTTTGCTCTCCACCATCATTCGCGCTGACAGCAAAGCCCACCGAGTCCACAGGCAGGAGAAAACTCCTCTGCAAAGCCCGGGATTACCATTTATATTTACCAGCTGAGGAAATCTTACCTACCAATTAGAAACCATTTCTCCCTTCCCTCCCAGCGATCGGCCGAGTGGCTGATGGAGCTCTTTGATCTCCTCATTGCATAACAAAGCCTGTTACAGCCTATTATTTTTATTGTAAGCACTTTCTGTTATTTGCCTCTAAAACCGGATCCCATTTAAATAATAAAAAAAGACTTACTCAACGTGTGCACACCTACAGCAGCGAATAGTCATCATAACCTCTACAGCTGAAACAAAAGCCACGGAAATTTCCATCCTTTTTGTGCTCTCCTGCCCCGGGCGTGCGCTGGCGACGGCACCGACTCTGCCTCCAAAACCAGCCACCGCAGGGCCGTTTGGGCATGAAACTTCTGGAAAGGCAACTGAAAGAAAGCCAAGTATCACAGCGTGTGTGTGGATCGGAAACGGGCCTCAAAGTTGCATGGACCCTCCTCGTCAGTGAGGAAAATCTGGGGTGGGGAGTAATTGCTGGAGCAGGTTGATGAGTTGGGGCTGTTCAGCCTGGAGAAGAGAAGGCTCTGGGGAGATCTTATTGTGGCCTTCCAGTCCCTAAAGGGGGCCTACAGGAGAGCTGGGGAAGGACTTTTTACTGGGGCATGGAGTGATAGAACGAGGGGGAATGGCTTCAAACTGGAAGAGGGCCGGTTTAGATTGAACATTAGGAAGAAGTTTTTCACTTTGAGGGTGGTGAGGCACTGGCCCAGGTTGCCCAGAGAGGTTGTTGAGGCCCCATCCCTGGAGGTGTTCAAGGCCAGGCTGGACGTGGCCTTGGGCAACCTGGTCTGGTGGGAGGTGTCCCTGCCTATGGCAGGGGGGTTGGAACTCGATGATCTTCAAGGTCCTTTCCAACCTAAACCATTCTACGATTCTATGAAATGACAGCTAAGAGATAAATACAATTGATCTAGGGGATAAGGGCAATTAAAGATGGGCTGCAACACGGATCAAAATGTGCAAGATGGATGGCAAAGAGTTGCCAGTTTGGTGGGAAAACTGACAGCACACGGTTTTTCCTGCATCCAAGTTGCTGCTGATTGAAACCGGCAAAAGTTATTCTGTTTACAGCTGCCTGATGCACTTCACACAAGCCTTTATGTTGCGTTGCGATGTGGGGTATAAACGCCTGTGGGAGCATGAAGACTCAACAGTGCAGCAGAGGCTACGAAGCAAATTAAAAACCTTCACTTGCCTTTCGGAGGCTCTTCGGCACTGCACAGCCCCACGGCCACCACAGCTCCACGTTATTCCCACCGAAACAAGTGCACATCGCAATGAGGGGAGTGCAGCACCGGCCGGAAAGGACGGCAAACGAGGGGAATATATGGCACAATGCCCAGTGGGATGGAGGGAGCTCTGTAGCGATAAGACGAGGGGGAATGGTTTTACATTGAAAGAGGGGAGATTTAGATGAGATATTAGGAAGAAACTTTTCCCTGTGAGGGTGGTGAGCCCCTGGCGCAGGTTGCCCAGAGAAGCTGTGGCTGCCCCATCCCTGGAGGTGTTCAAGGCCAGGTTGGACGGGGCTTGGAGCAACCTGGGCTGGTGGGAGGTGTCCCTGCCCATGGCAGGGGGTTGGAACTGGATGATCTTTAAGGTCCCTTCCAATCTAAACCATTCTGTGATTCTATGGTTTATGTGGGATGGAGACCCAAGGCAAGTATTGCAGGTGTTGGTTTCTTCCAATGCAAATTGGGAGACCGAAGTGCTCTTAAGCCCCTGGTCCCAAACTGGGAGCCCCAGCTCCAACAGACTGGGGGTTGGAACTAGATGATCTTCAAGGTCCCTTCCAACCTAAACCATTCTACGATTCTTCCTCTTTAGCAAAGCCACCTTCCCCATGTTAGACCATTACTGTCACTCCAGAGAGGTGGCAATGAAAGCTCGGATTCGTTTTGCACCCCCACGCCGACAGAAGTGACGGGCAGTGAGCAGGAACGGGACGCGGGACAAGGCAGAGACATGTGCCTTGGGGATTACTGCCGCCTGGAAATCACTCTGCTTTCCCATGCATGATCCAAAGAAAAATAAGTCCTCAGATAACCTGTCCCCTTGACCCCACGTGCACAAAATAAGGCACAAAGACAGTATTTTGGGGAGGGTGGAAGCAGATTCTGGTTGACCAGCTGCAAGAGGGTTGAGCACATCCAGCTCTGACATGAACTTTTTACAGAGCCGGTACATACGTGTAGCCTAGGTTGCCAGTGAAGCAAGGTCTCGGTTAGCAGAGAGTCCCTGGAAACACATAAGTCTTAAATTTATTTACTGTTCCCAAAAGGGTTGTGGTGTCTGAGGTCCAAACAGGACCTAAAAGCTTTGCCCCAAAGACCACCAAGCCTTAAGCAAAGACGATCTGACAAGGTTTCTCTCATGCTGCAACGAAAGGCAAAGACACTTTGCAATGCCCCAGAGACGTTCGCATGGGCAAGGGCAATTCCGACACTTTCTCACTGTCTATCTTTTCTAATACTAACTGACATAATTTCCTACACTTTTAGAAATCGTGACAGGAGGCAAGGAGATGGCAGAGATGGTCCCATAAGTACATCAGAGCCCGAAAAGCCCACCCAGGCTCCATCGCCCGGGGCCAAGATGACAAACCCTCCACGAGGAGAACTGGCCATGTTGGGGCACCCTTTCCTCAAAGCCACGTCCCGGAGTCCAAAGAAACTCTCTTCCAAATCTCTAGTTCACTTTTCAAAATGTGGAGGATTCATATTCTCATTTGCCGGATCTTTTGATGTCAACACGATGCATTTTTTACCTCACCCAAGAAAAACAGCCGAAGCGGGGTTGTTTGCTAAGAAGGTGGAAAAATTGTCATCCTGCAGAAGTACACAACCTAAATCTAAAGGGTTAAAACCAGGCTCAGTAAGAGGCATCCATCCACATGTCTGCAGACTAGAGATGAACACATTTTAAGATCAGAATCAGTTCTTAAAAAAGATCCACCCCGTACCTTCAACATATTTACTCCAGTTATTTGATATTGTTCTGAAAACCTCCTTCATGCCGTATACATCTTATCTGCTACTGTAATTCACAGATTTTATTTTCCACTATATTTTTAATTTATATCATGTTTTATTTATACTACTGTCTTTTATGAAACCCCAAATTTCAAAACTGACATGAGCATTACACACATAAAGTAGACTTCTTATTATCAACATGGCAGAGGAGACAAAAAATGACAGGAATAAATCTTAGGTTTTATGTCGGCGAGACGTTCTGCAAAGTAAGTGACATTTCTCAGCAATACAAATTGTACATTAAAAGATAATTTTCAGAACATGATACCAGCTATGGAGCACAGCACCATTACGCAAAGTCATTTCGAAGCTGTGCTTTAGCAAATGCTGGTTTTTATGTTGTACTAGTTCAGCATCAAGATTGCATCAGGTCTTGTGAGTAGACTTTGGAGTGATTAAGTTTACTGTGCACAAAAGCCAGTTAGTTGGCAAACTGTCAACACGCTGTAATTGATATTTTAATTACACTACTAATACATACATGCCGTTCACAACGAGCCTCCTCATTGGTGTGACACAAACTGTGTATTTATAGCGCCGATTATTGTTCCAAAGAAGTTTGCTTAAATGCAAACTTAAATGCAGTTGGTAATACTTTAACTGGCTGTAAAAGCAAATCATATTCTTCCGCAAACGCCTAACGGCAGGCAACGCGCAGCCCAGCGCAAACAAGAGGGACCATCTCACTTGACATATGTTCTGGGGATAACGTGGGCGCCCTCCCCGCGGTTACGGCACGGTTATTTTATGGCTGATAAGGCGACTCTTTAACTAGTGGGACTGCCCCGGAGCCACCGGCTTATCAGAAAGATAGTGGCCAACTCAAGGAGAGGAAAGAAAAGATTAGGGGGATGAATTTCTATGGAATAGTTAAAAGGTGCAGCACAATGGGATTGCCATGTAGTGCAGAGATGCTGTTTCATTCGAAGCAGCAGTTACCCCACGTTGGGATGAGACCTGCTGTCTTTCTGGCCAAGCGATGAGTAGGGGGAGATAAGGACCCAGTTTGCAGCTCAAAACCAAGAAAGACACAAACAAGAGAGCCACTTCTACAGCCAGACTGACACACACACGTTGGCTCCCACTGTGCAAGACCCTTCCAGTGCAGTACGATGTGGTGCTGTAGGTAAGAGCACATTTTAACGCTTTCCTACATCCCTTCATTATGGGACAGCAAAAAAAGGGTGGACACGAGGATGTAGCAGTGGCTGCAGCATGAAGAAGGATGGACGGGGAAGAAAACATCCAGACCAGGGCTGCGATCAACAGGGGGTGTGGGCACTGTGTTTTACAGGCAGCAGATCTCCTGTGCACCTCTGGCTGTCACTTTGCACCTGCATGTTATTTTTCTGTCTTCCCTCTGTAGGTAGTAAGTTCTCCAAGATAAGGGTATCTCCTCCCTGTAGGTTTTGCACCGTGTCAAGCACCTGTGGCTCTGGCCCAGGTATGTATAACATACATGACATTACAATTGTAACAGCACATAACCGTAATCATCATCATCATCATCATCATCATTGTGATGCAATAATACGGAGCAAAAGTAATTTATAGGTGGATATCAAGGAACACCTCCTAAGGGTGAGGCCTCCTACAGGAGGCAGTAATCCCACACAACTCATCCTTTGAGAGGTGCCAGGTGGAATTTGTCACAGCACAGCAGGTTCCCCCCAGGCAAGAACCCAGCACCGGCTGGCGGAAGCCTGCAAAGCTCAGGAAGACCTTTGTACCTCCCAGGAACCACCAAGTGCTTTGTGTATCACAGGTCTCGATCTATCTGCCCACCTCCATGCAGATACGCCAAAGGGAAACTGGGCCCGAGAGGTGCTGACCATCAGCCAGACCCTTCAGCCATCCACAAAATTTGGAGGCTGCAATCAAGCCTCTTCCCTTGGAGGAGCTGGGCTTTTAGGAGGAGACTGTCTGCAAAGGGAAAACCCACTTTATAAAGCGCCAAGGGGGAGACACACAAAGACGTGAACAGGAAGAGTGTCCTCTGCCCCAGGCTGGGCACCCACCTGCCTTTTGAAAAATCACTTCTCAAAAAACCCGTTGGCCATTTCCCTATGAGCGCAACACACTTCGTCAGCGGTGGCGCCGGTTGCCCATCTCCTCTCCTCCTCCACGCACCGCGCCGGCCCGACGCAGGCAGCAGGCACGCTGCGGTCAGGGGACTTCACGGCACCAGACAAAAATAGGATTTTAAACTACTGGAAAAAGCAACTTGGCTTATGGCAAAATGAATTAATTTGTTAAGTGCTGTTGCTCTGTTGGGGGCTGACTGGAGCCATAGGGGATGGACCAGTGCGAAAGGGGAGCTGGGACTGCATCGGCCTCTGGAGAAGCTACTCTGGGCAAAGGTTGGGGGGTCACCTCGCTGGGGGTCCCCGGAGTCCCCGGCAGCCTCCCCTCATGCCCAGCTGAGCTGCTGAGAAGCAGATCTCCTGCAGGGAGGCGGCTCTGAGAGGTTTTCAGGAAAAAAGGCAGGTTCCCATGCGAGATCCCCACCCTGGCAGGTGAAGGTCACCCTCTCCCAGACCTGGCAGGCCAAGGTGACACCTCGCCTTCTTCCTTTCCCGTGGTCGGGGAGTAACTCTTGCATTACCGAGCAAAACCCGCACCTGCTTTGCTTCTCAGCTATCGCAACAGCTCACGCGTGTGTAACGTGTACCGTGACACCTTACATTTGCGGATCTCGGAAATGGGATACACACGGGTGAAGCCAACCACGCGCAGGTAGGAGCTTGGTCCCTCAGGCCCCCTCTTCTCAGGCGCCGCCCGGTCCTCGGCAGCTCTGCAGCACTCGCAGAGTTGGGACCTGACCGTGACTCCCATCACCCCGATTCTCTCGAGCGACTCTCGGCAGGGACCGCTCGGAAGCATTCGCATCAGCTGTGTGAAAGGAGGGGCTGCTGCCCTGCGGGGAGCTCGGACTGGTGTTCAGGATGACTGGGAAGCTCAGGGAGGACCTCATCCACAGAAGAGGACCCGTGTTCCCTCGGGGACCCGCGCCTGCATCAGCCCTTGCTCGGAGCGCGCGGGCAGGAGCGGCGGCATCCCCGCTCCCCCCGCACGCAGAGACCTCAGCCACCACGGCTACAACTTCAGAGAGCAACTATCCATACGCGCCCCTTCCTCTGAGAAAGCGTGTTTTTAAACACATACAAGAACAATTTACTCCTTGATTGGGCATCTCGTCTCCCAGGTTCCGACCTGGAGTGAAATTTTATGACCAAGCGATGGAGCTCGGAGGTGGGGGGGGGAGGCGCGGAGGGATGGGGGCTTTTCAAATGAAAATGCCAACAGATACTTAAAGCCAGAAGCATGTGTGGGTGTTGCTAAATTAAGCTCGCGAGTAGGTGGGGCAAATGCCTTAAACGAGTTTGTGAAGGTAAAATAACGTTCATTAAAAATAGAAAAACAACTGGAAAAATATCCTTTGTATTCAACTTCACACTCGTACATCATAATGTTCCAGTAAAAGCCCATTTTCCCTTGAGATAATAAAAGAATTGAATTTTTCCTTATCGGTCATCTATTTTTCTAGCTAAAGCTATTACTCCCTCTCTGCGGTTGCTAGGCAACAAGAAATATTAATAGCAGCTTTTATTAGCTTAGCTTTAGCAGTGGAGTACCAGAATGAGAAAATGGAAAACATAAATGTGTTACATAAATCTTTCAACCTTTCAGGGTTTGTGTTAGTCTCTGTTTTCATAATGATTTATTGAAGTGATGGTTCATTTATGAGAAAAAGGAGTGTGAAATAAGAAAACGGAACATTACCCTGAAGGACTGTTTGAAAATAAATAATTATAGGAGGTGAAGAAAAGCTGTTTAAAACCATTTTTCTGAGTTTTATAAAATTTAAAAAGACATATTTCTTTCATTTATTGCCTCTGAGAAAAACACTAGCAGGGAATTGCAAACAGGGCTCTGCTTAATACAAAGAACCCTTCACGTATGGTCGTATTATTACTATTTTCCACCAAGGGCTCACGTTCGGGACTTTAGTTTTTAAATACTGAACCATTAATAAGCCGAAAGACAAATTAGTCAAAACCTCAAGCACACAACGCCAAATTGCCAGCGCCAACTTATCCAGGACTGAAACAGGGGGGGACTCCGCAAAGTTTTTGCTCCCGGTGACACACCGCCAGCCCTGCGCTTTGCCGGCGCTGGCTGAGCATCGCCCGGCCGCCCCTCTTGCCTGGTGGTTTATTTATTAAGGCTCTTCCATGAGCGTGAACTCGCTCTAAAGGGCACTGCGGCACCTACGTTGCGTTGGGGTAGAGGTTACTTTAAATAACTTACTTTATCGGGCAGTGATTTAAAATTATTGAAACATTTATGTATTGGAAGTTATTTACCAACAACACGTACGTTGTATTGCCTACTGGGATCACGTATTTCCGA
The DNA here is from genome assembly GCA_008711295.1 of Anarhynchus alexandrinus. NCBI lineage: Eukaryota > Metazoa > Chordata > Aves > Charadriiformes > Charadriidae > Anarhynchus > Anarhynchus alexandrinus. The sequence goes on along the minus strand of VUYV01000064.1, from coordinate 3,375,349 downwards.
CGACTTAGATAAAAGACTGGCTTCTTACTTGGCTTTCGTGTCAACATCTAATTGGTTTTTCTTATATCCTCTATTGGAAAACTTCCAGCGCTGGCCGGCTCTGTACGGCCGCGTCTCACCGCGCTGCTGCCGCCGAGCACCCTCACCGCCTGCCCAGCGCTCTACCTTGGGCCACCCACAGAAAACGGCCGTGGTTCCCTCAGGCTCCGGTTGTAAATAAGAAGCGAGCAGCGATCTTGGGAAGAATGGGAGCTGAGGAGAGACCTGTGGAGCCAAGATTGCTGCCCAGGGCGCTGGTCTGGCAATCCGCCCTCAGGAAGACCTCACTCGAGGTCTTCTGGTGGGCACCAGAGAGGATGCTTCTCCTTGGAGCCCTACGCCATCCCCAACGCCCCTGGGCATGCACACCCCAGCTCTGGGAAGGGGTTACTTTTCCTTCGTGTTTCTCACGTGGGAGACAGGCAGGTGTGTTACCGCTGAGCCGATTTACTGATTTCCCCTCTCTTCCACAGCAAAGCCCCGTAGCGTTGGGGAACAGCTATTTGGGTTGCAAAGTCAACCCGCTAACTCCTCAGGAATTTCAGGGTTGCGCTCGTCCGTGCTACTACAATTCACCCCTCATTTACCCTTTAGTCTCTCCCCTTTACATAAGCAGGTTCCATAGGTAACTCAAAATTTGATGTCTTTACACCATGAATGTGCTTTTCATCAATGGAAATTTTTAATATTTTTTGAATAATCTATTTTCACGCAACAAACTGAAACAAAGAACTTCCAGGCTGTGGCTGCAGCTTCTTTTTTTTTTTTCACTTGAGCAGAAAAAAGTTATCCCACCGGGCTCAAGGAAATGTTACTGCCTTTAAAATAGTCACAAAGACCTCTCATCGTGAGAAGCACCGGGAAGACGCAGACACAGGGATAGTGGCCAGTCTCTCCAGTCAAATTCTGCATACCTGCTACAAAGCCAATGTTTGCTCATAACAGCTGCCACTTGTCCAAAGTGATGTAAAAATATACAGCTCTGCCCTAATTTCACCCGGCCAGTGGAGAGCAGGAAAGGAGCGGAGTGGCTGCAGCCCTACAACACGCGCCACGGGAAAACAGGCTGATTTTTCAGTGTGCCCCAGCACGGCAATGCCCTTTTACAGAACCACAGGATGCTGGGGGTTGGAAGGGCCCTCTGGAGCTCCCCCAGTGCCACCCCCTGCCAGAGCAGGGGCACCTCCAGCAGTGGCACAGGACGGCGTCCAGGCAGGGTTGGAATGGCTCCAGAGGGGGAGACTCCCCCACCTCTCTGGGCAGCCTGTGCCAGTGCTCTGCCACCCGCACAGGAGAGAAGGCCCTCCTCAGGTTGAGATGGAACTTCCTATGGTCCAGTTTGTGCCCGTCACCTCTTGTCCTGTCACTGGGCACCACTGGAAAAAGACTGTTCCCATCCCCCTGGCACCCTCCCTTTGAGTATTNCAGTCCAGTCCCCTCATCATCTTTGTAGCCCTTTGCTGCACCCTCTCCAGCAGTTCCCTGTCCTTCTTGACCCGGGGAGCCCAGAACTGGACACAGTGCTCCAGATGTGGCCTCCCCAGGGCAGAGCAGAGAGGGAGGATGACCTCCCTCCACCTACTGGCCACACTCTCTTTGACCAGGTTTGGAGGAGCAGAAAGTTTCAGGGTTTCTGCGCTGCGGTGGCAGGATCCAGGCAGTGCTGTGCCCCCAGCCAGGAGATCCCAGCTCCCCCCAGCCCCGGGCAGCACTCAGGTACCGGGCACTGTCCCACCCGATAAGCAGAGATACCCGCAGCGTGCTTGGCCGCTATCTCATATTTATGTAAATATGTTTGCGCTGTGTTGGAGATTCTTGAGCTCTGACCTTGATCGCCCTTTGTTTCTGTCAAATATGTTCTGCCAAATCCCTTCTGAAATCTCATTTATTCACGGCAGCTCCTTAACCTGCTGGCGATCGCCACCGGTTCGGGGCGTTCCTCTGCCCCCTCCCCTGCTCTCCCCCACGTCCCAGCCCCGCTGTGGCCCCAGCCCCGCAGCTCTTCCTCCCCAGAGGGCTCCGCAGCCGCTTGTCCACACCGTGACACTGCTGATCGGATATCCACAGTGGGCAAAGTCATTCTCTTTCCAGGGAAAACATCTTTTTTCCCCTTTGATTATTTTTTTCCTTAACGTTCCCATTTCTCCATGAAAATCACATCTATCTTATTTTCTTTCTTTCCTGCCATTCCTCCTCTTTCCTTCCTCTTTTCCCATAGCAAAGAAGAGGACAGTAGAAAAAAAAATAATCCACTGTATTAAGAATTTTCTATTTGTTTCTTGTCACCAACACAAAAAATAACACGCCTTCCCCAAACGAGCCAGTGTCCCCCTCCTCCCCCAGTGTCCCCCTCCTCCCCCAGTGTCCCTGCACCCGGCTCCAGCGCTCTTCCTAACGCCACATCTTCTGCCATGTCTCTGCCTTCTCTTATCCATCCCTTCCTGCTCCTCTCCAGCTCCCCGCACCCTGCCTCCAGTGTCTCAAAACTCCCTTGACTTCTGAAAACTGATGGCAATAAATAATTAATGATGATAATAATAATAATAATGATGAAATAAAGTAATAGAAACAGCAGTGATGGAAAAGTAGAGCTGGTCCATGGGGCAGAGCAAAGCGTGTCCGGGCTCAGCAGAGGCCACTGGTGTGGAGGATGCTCTGGATGATGAGGATTGAGGGATAAGGAAACGCAGAGGTGACAGTTTTACCCCATACAGCTCCATTTCTCGAATGAGGGGCTCCAGCTCCCAACACCCCACGGATGGGCTGGAGCCGGGAGTGGGGTCTGGCACGCAGCAAATCCCCCTTCACCCTCCGGCTCTCATCCTGCCATGGGAATTTCTGCGCTGGTTTAAACCCGCTCTGACTTGGTATTCGTCTGCATAATGGGAGCAGCAGCCTCCTCCCTCGCAGAGGCACTGGGAGGCTTAATTCAATCTAGGGGTCATGTTGGGACATCCCAGGACGAGAGACACACCAAAGGGGACAGCAACCTGCACCGGTATTTCCCTTATTCACTCCTGAGCTGTAGAAGAATTTACCAATCCCACAGCTCTCAGTGAGTCGCAGCTCATGTCTTTTCAGCGGCTTTTCATGAGGATGCCTTAAAAAAAAAATCCCAAGGCTCAAGCTACGTTTTTAGAGGAAAAGTCAAACCAACGTCTAAACATTTTACCTTGAATTGCTTGTCATTTGTCACTGCATAAAACCAAAAGACGCGGCAGCCAAGGCAGGAAACGGCGGCGTATGAAAAAAAAACAACAAACCCCACAACCGGTCTGAACTCCAGCAAAGAGCAGCAGCAGTGAGGAGAGAGGCTCCCGGCTCCGGCATTTGCATGAGCAACCTCGGTCCTGGAACAAAGACAAACCCTCCGCACGCCTCCTCCGCGCGCTCAGGCTCAGGCTCGCTCCCAGGCTGCCTTCCCACCGCCGCCCACTCTTTTAGGGAAGCGTCAGCAAACAAGCCCCTTCCTTGCCCTGTGGCAAACACCCACCCGAAGGCGGTTGACTTTCGGGCAGGGTCGCAGCCCATCGCGCGCCCCACGCCATCACGCAGCGATGCCCGAAGCTTCCTGGGGCCACCACCGATGGGCTACGGCCCGGCGGGCACAGGGGCAGGACCTGTTAACCGTACGAGGTTAAAAATCCATTCTGCCTCCGGGATTTTATTGTTTTATTGTTCCCTTGTGTGTGCGCATCGCTCCCGTTACCGCTACCAGGAGTCACACGTGCACTGCGGGACGAATGCTGCCATCGCGGGCTGGTGCTGGAGTAAGGGAGCGATCAATTCGGGCATCCAAAAAAAAAAAAATCAAACAAAAAAAGGGGACTAGAAGGTGTTATTTTTCAGCAGGAGAAGTCTGGCGGCGTGGAAAAAAAAAGGCTTTGACAAGAGGGTACGGTCGGATTTAATTTTGACCTAAAACTGCACCACAGTTCACTCCCTGATCTACTTCCGTGGCTGCTCGGGACTTGGGAAGATGTATTACAGCTCCAAGGGTTTGCCACTCAAAACTAAACAGTTTCAATTCGCTACCGGCTGGAAAATTCAGGGTTCACTGGATTTTTTATTTTCGTGGTAAGGGGCAAACAAATCTTAATCTCTCTATTCTACGTTTACAGCCCACTAAGCCCCCTTCTTATCTCCTCTGGCTCAGTCCTGATTTATCGTCCCGATGCCGCATTTGTAAAACAGTACCATAAAGTAAGAAAGAGAACATTTCCCAAGGACTACTCCAAAATAAATTATTTCAGACGTACAGAAGCTGCTTAATAAATCCCACTATTCTTGTTTCTTTAGGTATTTTAGAAAGTGATTTATAAGTGCAATATCACCTCTCAAAAATGAGACAATCAACACAGGATAAAATTATCGTGTTATGAAAATAGGGGTCAGGCAAAGGGGCTGGGCTTTAAATTAAACCAGGGAAAATTATTTCATCCGAAATTGACTCTTTTTGTCTCAGAAATGAATGTTTTAATCACCTAAGAACCTAAAAGAGGCCTGAGTAATATTTAATTCCACAGAAATACGCCTGTGTTCAATATTGATGGGTAGAACACGATATTTTTCTTAAACACACTAACAATGAAACTTGGAGACGCAGCAAGACTTAAGAAAGCCTTGGGATTTTCCTAGACTAAGAGATAATATTCCATTTAAATATTTAAATATCACTACCTTTCAGGCCGTTATCTATTCAAGCAATCAACACCAAATGTTCTCCAGCTCGCGCAGTGGCAGACTCGCAGACACGCTATTTAAGTAAAATTAACTCTGTTTGATATCGATGCCTTCCAACCGCACCCATGAAAATCAATGATCTCAAGAGAGAAACGATGTAGAAACGTAACCATAGGGCTAAATGTGCTAAAGAGGAAAATATTATTAAACAGCAACAGTATTAATTCGATACCACTGTCAAAATCAAGTCACAACCTCTCCTCGGTGCTGCTGATACAGAAGCGTCGTAAGGTCTAATTAGCCCTGAAGTTTCTTCCCAGAGCTGCACTCCACCTCATTATCCCTCCCTTAGTTATTCCTCCTGAAGAGTCATTTGAAACTTTGCGAGGTATCCCCTTGCCGCGGCGTGAGCCGAGAGGCAATTTGAGTTTGCAAGTGCAAAAAGGGATCTTGTTCCCCTCGAAATCAATAGGGCAGCTTTCCCTTCACCGAGCATCCCTGCTTCTCCTCCTGATGCCACCGGGGCCACCCTGGCAGCAGGACGCGGGGGTGAGGGGCTGGGGGCTTTCCCAGCAGGGGAACGGTCGCGGGGCGTAGGGGCTATGAACGAGGGGCTTGGGCTGGTCACCCAAACACGGGGTTGGAGCACAAGCACCTTGCTCGGTTCGCTGAAGATATTAAAAACAACCCCCACCCCCACCTCCCAGTCTTGAGTGGTTAATAAGGCTCAGGAAGACACCAAACTGGAAATATGAAGTTGCCACCATAAGCACGGCCATGCAGGTGACGGCAGCGTCTGCCACCGCACCCCGACCCTGGTAGAGACCAGTTCAGTGAGGCCGTGTCACCAGCTCTTCCCGGCCCCCGGTGCAAACATCTCATCATTTACACCCTTCTACGTTCAACTGAACTCATAACACGACGTACAAAGCGGCTTTAACGGAAGATAGTAAGAGGGGAAAGTCACTGACCGTGGGTAGCTGGCTGGAGAGAAGATGCCCATCCTGACTCAACATGTTGGAGACCATGATGGCCGGCAGGTCCATGTTCTGGTAGGGGTAGGCTGGGATCAGGCTGTTCGGAGGGAGGCTGTGGCACAGGGAGTGATATCCAGTTTCGTGGTCCACCAAGTGCAGGAGGGAAGGGTCAGGGAGATTAGGAGGCGTTATGGGAGGGATCTCATAGTCTTCGTTATTCTCATTCTGACCATTATACGTCTAAAACATAAAAAAGACAATTCGCAAAGCGTCACTGCCTTGTTGCTTCGCCAAAGAAAAATGATTATTTGTGTAAGAAACCCAAAAGTACATTCCAGTGAAAATGGTTTTGTTTTAAAGAAAAAAGCATCTCCAGCCCTGGACACCAGCAGGTCCCAACCACGTAGGAGCCAGGCAGCGAGCGCGGCAGGGCTGCACCGTCCATCAGGGATGCCACGGGTCCTCGCACACCTCAGAACCACCTGGGGCATCCGCACCGCTCCCCTCTCCCACGCTGCATCCCTCTCGCGCGTCTTCACCCCGCCGAAACCTCAGCAGAGCCCTCCCTGCCCCGGTGGGAGTCAGCCCAGCGGCGCTCGCAGAGCCCACGGCCACAAAAAGGGCCGTTTCCCAACCAGCCGCTGCATTTTTAAGGCAAAGCCCCTCTCTGGGCACCCCGCTCAGCTCTTACAGTATCTACAGTTTGTATTTTCAAGAGTTTTTATGAGAATCAGCTCCGCAGAATTAACTAGAACGTGGGAACAAGACTCCCGTTGACTCCTCACAAACTCCAGCACAGAAGCTACGACCAGGGAGAGAGATTTGGAAACGCAGCCGTCCCGTGGTTGTTTTTCAAATCCTTTTAAAGAGAACCTGCACGGCTCCGCCACACGCGGAGATTTGTCCTTCCTTACATCCTCATCCAAATTTTATTTGGACAAGCGCTCCCTCACCTCCCCACCAACCCTCCCTCCAGGCGACCACGAAGAGGCAGAGATGTTGGTGCTCCTCACGCTCCCCCTGGTTTTTGGCAGCTTGCTTACTTCTAAGCGTTCCGATCGATACGAAGAAGGAATATGCTGTGGCACCTGTGCAATCTTTCTCACTTCAGACAAAACCATATTTGCTTCGTAATGGAAGTGTGAACCTATCCCAAATTATTAATTATCAAAGCGGAATAGAATGAGTCTCTGGCAGAGGAGGCTTATTCTAAACGTCTAGTGTTTCACATATTATTACAGCATATGAAATTCTGATTAGCCATAGTATTATACACATGGATTTTAAGCTAAATTTCTCAGATCACCTAGTTTCATGGTTGGATTTTGACTTAATACTTGATTTAAGAGCAAAACCCCAGATGTGTGCAAAACCAGTTAAGCACTGTGGGCTTTATTAATCCCTCGCCCGGAGCTCCCACTCGCATCCACGCTCTTCATCTTCCCCCCGTCCCAAGGCTGCAGGGAGACAAACCCTTAATAAAATAAAATAAACCCCACATTTAAGGGGAATACAGAGGTCAGCGGGAGAGGCAGCGGGGAGCCAGGAGGTACGTGCGGATAGGTGGGAGGGCTCCCAGCGGGATCGCGCCGGCACCGCCTTGGGGGAGACGCGTCCCAGTGGGTGTCAGAGCAGGGGGTCCCCCCTGGGAGTGGGGTCCCCCCTGGGAGCGGGTCTTCCTCTTGCTCAGCTGCCCCCCACGGGAAAAAGAGACCGAGAAAAGAGCAGATACTGCACATCCCACCCGACCCTTCCCCTGAAATTCCCCCCCGGCTGCGGGGAAATAGGAGTCCGCGAGAAACACAAGCTGGAGCCCGGGCTGAGACAGCTCTGCACCAACTTATTATTTGGGGGAAATTCCAGCCCAGCTATTTTTCCAGCCCGCTCCCGTCCAGCTGCGGTGGTACAGGGGGAAGGCAGGGGGCTGGGAGGATGTACACGCCAGCAGACAGAGAGATCCCATTTAATACATCTCGTAGTTAGGTTTCCATTTGGGCTACGCTCTTCGAGGTACACCGGTTCTTTCTCAGTTATTTAAGAGGATTTTGCTCCATGCTTTACGGAAAGGGATTTAAATAAATCATTGCACAGCAAACTTGTTCCTCCGACGGGTTTATTTTGGTATCAGGTATATAAGCAAGTGGCTTTGCCGTGCTTAACAAAATTATGTAAAACCCACTCAAAGTTTCCTAAAGCTCTCTTCAAAACTACAAGTTCCTCGTGGGGCTGCCGAGCAGCTCACCGAAGGGCTTTGAGGCGGTTTTGTCCCGCTCACCCCCCCCCGCACATTTCTGCCTCCTCTCTACTCAGCCGGGGAGGGAGGGGAGGGAGAAAAAAAACACCAACCGAAAAAAACCCAACCCCCAACCTGTTAAAATCACAAAGCTTTCCGAAAAGCTACGGTATTGTGCAGACGTATCAACTTACAATCAAAGCGGTACACAATCAAAATCAGATTAGACAATATCCAATCAACATAATCAGACGCGGCGCCCGCCAGCTCTTACACCCCCCCGCTACGGCCGATTTTCCAAAGCAGGGCACGCGCACTCGAGGTATGTTTTAAACAGATCACTAGAAAGATGAGGAAGGGCGATGAGACAGATAGAGGTTGGGAAGGGTGGGAAAGGGGGTGGGGGGATTTGTTGTCACACACCGTGCCTATTGGCGCGGTGACATCTCCGTCCCCACGTAGGGGGGTCTCACGCCGCGCGCAGAAAAGTCGGCGTCTCGAACCGGGAACACCCAACACCGCGTGAGCTACGCTGCAGATTATATTTTCCATTCTTATGTTAATTGGAATGAAATTAAACAGCCAATTATACATTATAAGGATACATTACAAATTAGATTAGTGAGCTGGTCTGAGCCCATTCATCCCACCAGGGCTCCAACCGCCGGTGCAGAGAAGCTCGCTCTGCTAAAAGGCTGCCCATCACCGTACACAAAAAACCCCCCACAACCCCACGGAAGATCTAGGATTTTCCACTGTCAAACAGATGACGGTTGTTGTGATTACGCATTATTCCTCTTCAAATTAAAACACTGCCATCAGCTGAAACGACAAACCTCTCCTCGCAAACCCTCTCCGGGCTCGCCCTGCGGGGCACGTGGGCGCTGTTTGGAGAGGCAAAGCCTTGCTTCGGCCTGCCGCGGGACGGAGCAACGCGGGCGCCCGCAGAGAGGGGATGGAGCCCGGGGACAGTGCCTGACCCCCCCTCTTCGCCCTCAGGACCTCCCCCAGCATCGCTCTGCCCCAGCTCCAGTGGCAGGGCCGGGCATGGGTTGATCATGCTCGCACGGCGATGCCGCAACACGGCGTGGCAGCAGGTACGACCAACTTCCACCGGCAGCAAAAGCGTATTTAAAACCAGTTTTTCCATCTTGAAAGTCAAGTTTGAGCGGGGGGCCCTGGAACGTCTCCGTCCATCTGCAGATTCAGGGGCGGAGGACAGCGAGGTGGAGGGGAGGTGGTGTGGGAATGTGAATAGGCGCAGCCCTGCGTGCTCGTGGCGCGCAGTGTCTCCACCGCCCCTTCACCATGCCTCATTGGGCCACAGCTCCCCAGATCACAGAATCACAGACTCTCCTAGATCAGAAAAGACCTGTAAGACCATCTAGTCCAATCCTCACNTTAAACCATGTCCCTGAGCACTATATCTACACGACCCTTAAGTACCTCCAGGGATGGGGACTCCATCACTGCCCTGGGTGACGTGTTCCAATGCCTGATGACCCTCTCAGCAAAGAAATTCTTCCTAATAGCCAATCTAAACTTCCCCTGGCGCAACTTGAAGCCATTTCCTCTTGTTCTATCCCCTGTTACTGACAGAACAGGCGACTCCCACCTCTCTGCAACCGCCTTTCACATAGCTGTAGAGAGCGAGAAGGTCTCCCCTCAGTCTCCTTTTCTCCAGGTTGAACACCCCCAGTTCCCTCAGCCACTCCTCAGAAGACATGTGCTCCAGACCCCTCACCAGCTTCATTGCCCTTCTCTGGACATGCTCCAGCGCCTCAATGTCCTTCTTGTGGTGAGGGGCCCAAACCACAACACAGTACTCAACATGCGGCCTCACCAGTGCCGAGTACAGGGGTAAAATCACCTCCCTGGTCCCACTGGCTACACTAGCCCTGATGCAGGCCAGGATGCCCTTGGCCTTCTTGGCCACCTGGGCACATGCTGGCTCACGTTCAGATCTGTACCTTCAGCACGGGGAACGGTGGAGGGGTCCATAACGAGGAGAAAGGCTCTGGTTCCCAGCAAGGTGGCACCCGGGCCACAGGCAGGACCAAGAGGAGTCAGACCAGGTAACCGCATTACTGGCTGCTCCCTCCTAGCTCAGGAGCACAGGGCTGGGGACACACTACCGGCACTCTTGAATATAGGAAGTTCCATCTTAACATGAGGAGGAACTTCTCTCCTGTGCAGGTGGCAGAGCACTGGCACAGGCTGCCCAGAGAGGTGGGGGAGTCTCCCCCTCTGGAGCCATTCCAAACCCGCCTGGACGCCGTCCTGTGCCACTGCTGGAGGTGCCCCTGCTCTGGCAGGGGGTGGCACTGGGGGAGCTCCAGAGGGCCCTTCCGAACCCCACCAGTCTGGGATTCTGTGATTCATTAGAGAGGTAAGCCAGAACTGCTGAACCCCCTGCGAGAGCTCGGGGTGACTTGCACAGCAAGGTCCCACTGCCAGAGCTGCAGTGCCACCACCAGGCACAACCTCTGCTCCCAAAGCACCAGCGGGACTTGGAGACACCCCGACGTGGCTCCCCACCATGGGGACAATGTGCCAAGATCTCCCTGGCTTCCCCCACTCCCTGATGCTTTTCAGGAGAGGGAGACAGAGGGAGACATAGGAGACACCCAAAACCCCAGGATCTGCAGGTGACCCACATGAGGGTGGTGGGGAAGGACACAACGGCTCGTGCAGCAGGAGAAGGCAGCGAGGGAGGTCAGAGAAGTGGTGGAGCTGGAAAAGGGATGAGGAGCTGGCAAGTCCCCTAGGGCAGGAGGAGGGAGAACAGAAGGGGACACAGCAGAGCCTTGCAGGATGGCCCTGGGCAACCAGGGGGAGCAGAGCTATTGGAGGATGAAGAGGGAGGACGCAAGTCCCTGCTTCTTGCGTGCGTGCTCAAGCAACAGCACTGTGTGTGCCCTGAGCAAAGCTGTGCTGTCTGGGGACCAGGAGGTTCTGCAGCGCACGTTTGTGGGTGCAGAAGAAGACGGAGTTGAGGTTACAGCTCCCTGTATGGACATGCAGCTGAAAGAAGAGACCAGGTGGACAAACTGGTCCCTCTGTCTGTCTCCAGTGGACCAGGCAAGGGAAGCATCAGTTTTAAGAGTAAAACTGGATCTTCTTTTATATGGCTGGATAAGCACCTGAATTATAAGCCCATCAAGTTCACAGAATCACAGAACCACAGAATCACAGGTGGGGGTTGGAAGGGCCCTCTGGAGCTCCCCCAGTGCCACCCCCTGCCAGAGCAGGGGCACCTCCAGCAGTGGCACAGGACGGCGTCCAGGCGGGTTTGGAATGGCTCCAGAGGGGGAGACTCCCCCACCTCTCTGGGCAGCCTGTGCCACTGCTCTGCCACCCGCACAGGAGAGAAGGCCCTCCTCAGGTTGAGATGGAACTTCCTATGGTCAAGTTTGTGCCAGTTCCCTCTTGTCCTGTCATTGGGCACCACCGAAAAAAGACTGTTCGCATCCCCCTGGCACCCTCCCTTGAAGTATTTATAAGCATTGATAAGATCCCCCCTCATTCTTCTCTTCTCCAGACTGAAAAGCCCCAACTCCCTCAGCCTTTCCTCATCTTCCCTGCATGCCCTTAAGCTGCATCTGAAAATTACCATGGGTCATGGAGACGGCCCGATGGGCATGGCCACCCTGCACACCCGCTGCCATCGGACTCCAAACCACACTCAACGTCGCGGCCGCTTCACCTCGCGCTCCTACACTGTCCCTCCTCTTGAACTGCAAATGAAGGAGAGCCCTGGCAGGTCCCACCAGCCCCCCCATGACAAAGCCACCCTGCCCAAGCAGGGACGGGAGCCCCAGGGAGCACTCCCAGCCAGCACAGCGAGGAGGGGCTGGTTGGGACCCATCCACCCTCCACCGTGCAGTGGACAGGCCGCTCCATGCATCCACCCAACCTGGGACTAAGGGATGCCCACATGCCTTAACGCCGTGCAGCGCCTGAGGGACCAGCTGGGATTGCGCCAAAGCCGCCACCACCAGCACCGCTGTATTTTAAAGGACACTGAGAACTCACCATGCTGGTGACTCAGGAGGGAGCTACAAGCATTGAGGACATCTACAAATTAAGCCTTCAGCTTTCTTCCACCTTTCCCCTCGTGGGAGGGGAGGAAAGCGTTTTCCTTCTTTACAAAACACTCCTCAGCCAGCCAGCACCATCCCTTTACCGCCCGTTGGTATTAATCAGAGAGGACATGACTTGACCAAGGACCGGGGAGATTGTTCTCCTCAGCAGCATGGCAAATGTCCAGTGACCCCAATTCTCCACTGAGTCACGTTCTGGGTGATTATCCGCCAGGACGCAGGAGTTGCAGCCAAGCATTGATTCACAGAAACATTATTCACAGCGAGGAGGATAGAGGTTTGCAGTATTATTGCAGGTAAATATTTGCCCTGCCAAATAACATTCACCAGTAAATACGAGCCTAAGAAAGAGCATTTATTCTTGGTTGGGTACAGGGAAATACGTAGGCTGGTGTGATCCAGCCCACCCTAATCATCCAGACGACCCGAAACACCATGGACTCTGCACCATCCCTCATCTACTGACCAGGTTTCCCTGCAGCTAACGCAAGAGTTTACTGCCGTAGGAACGTGACCCTGTAGGCACTTCGGAGATTAGATAGGCCTAAGCAGACCAAACCCAGCCCGGCAGGTCCGCAAAGCAAGGAAAACATCGCTATTTGTGAGGCCGAGAGGTACCACCGAGGGCTACACCTTGAGCTCCTGGTGTGCCCCAAGGGGAGGGAGGACACGGAGGTTACGGGCTGCCCACGCTGTCCCACGAGCAGCAACGGCAATCCCCCCCCCAACCCGAGCCCAGCTGGACACGGGGACGGCAGCAGGACCTGGGGCCCAAAGGCCGTGTCCCCACAGAGAGAGCTCCTCTCCTACCGGCACCATGAGCTCTACCAGCACCACAAGCTCTACCGGGGCAGCTTGGGGAGGGGGCCGTGCAAAAACAACCGGGTGGTTTGTGGGCTGTCTGGACTGTACCAAAGCTGGATGACCAGGTCAGAAGCCAGATAAGCACATTGCTTTGTCATACAGAGACTTCCCCTGTTTCTCTTAGACACATAGAAAAGCACTCACCGTGTGCCAGTGTCCACACGAGCTGCAGAGCACGCCAGGTTCAGAGAAGAACTCGGGCCATATAAAGAGGAAAAGAGTCCAAACACAGTTAACTAAGTGAAAACCAAAGCTGAATGAAGACAAGCTACCCTGTATTTCCTTAAAGATCTCCAAACTGCTCTCCCACCGCACACACGACTCAGCACAGGCACGATCATATCTGCAAGAAGGGGAGTTTGATACGTTTCTCCAGCACATGAACCACAAAGGTTTTCTGCTCGGCGCAAAGCACTGAATCCACAGGGAGAGAAATGTTAGTTCAGGTGGAAATCACTTGGACATTGCAAACTCCAGAGAAACGCTCTGGGGACAGTGATGGAAACGGCCCCGGTGCTCGCTGCGGGGTGACCCGGGGGGGCTGCACGCAGGGACATGGACCCCTTTGGCACCACGGCTCTTGGGGGGGTGGAGGGGATGCCAAAGGGCTGCGCTCGCACCTGGGATTCCCAAAGCTCCATGCCAAGAAGTGAAGTAGCGCTGATTTTCCGCGTCAGCAGCTCTGGGGCTTAGGAATGGAAATTGATTTGCCTCATCTTCGCACACGGAGATCCAGCGCGTGAATAGCGGGGCCAATGAATTACTTGGGTAGAGTTGGATAAATACTGTAAAGAAGTATTTATTAACAGGCAGTCACATACAATCTACAAATTGTCTTTGAAGTGTTCCCGGCCCCTTTTACATTCATTTTCACACGCTCAGGTTTTTTGACTATGGGAATGCAGTTGAAAAGGGAAAAAAATGAGTTCCTGCATGAAGAGAAATGCGCGTTAGAAGTGTCTGCGCAATCTCCAGGAACAGGCAGCCACACCAGAGGGGGGGTTGGGAGCACCCCAGAGTGGCAGGTGACCTGCGGGAAAGCTGGGCTCTGCCGGCCTCGGTGCTCCTCTGCCATACCTGCAGAAGTGGCTTTCTACATCCCAAACAAACGCTGGTCCACCCCAAGACCATGAATATCCCCCCACGCTCCCCGTGTCTCACCGCTGCGTGCCATGACAACCCGCAGGAGAAAGCCAACCCCACGGCTTTGCCTTTGCACAGAGCCGGGCAAAGTTGGGCAAACCTTCTAACTTTCCAGGAGTTGACCTTGTCCCATCTCCTGTAGACACTACATCCCACGCTGTAACGTGGCCATGGGTCTTCCATGAGCTGAGCCTGACAGATGGTTCCAACCAAATTTGACAGCGCAAAAAAAAAAAGTCTCTTTTCTACAAGTTTCATAAAACCACACGTGCACAGAAGGGGGATACCAGGGTCCTAAACATTCATGGCTTGCCCTAAAAATCTTTGATCTCCTTGGCCAGCACCTACAGCAGCAAAGGGACAGCTGCGATGTGGTGCCGTGGTGCTCAGCAGGATGGAGGACTGTGAAGGGAACCTGTGGGGAATACTCAGAGGGAACAGAAAGTCTCAGTACACTCAAAGATAAAGTTTTGGGAGGCATACACCCAATCCTGCTGCTCACTGGAGAAGTTTTTTTTTGTTTTATGGGCCACTGAAGCCAGAAACAACATTCTTGAGACTCTCTGGCCTCAACCTGTCCATTGCTACCTCATTTATGTGGGCTGGAAATGAAGAACAAGCTACCAGTTATTAATCACAGAATCCCAGATTGGTCAGGGTCGGAAGGGCCCTCTGGAGCTCCCCCAGGGCCACCCCCTGCCAGAGCAGGGGCACCTCCAGCAGTGGCACAGGACGGCGTCCAGGCGGGTTTGGAATGGCTCCAGAGGGGGAGACTCCCCCACCTCTCTGGGCAGCCTGTGCCAGTGCTCTGCCACCCGCACAGGAGAGAAGTCCCTCCTCAGGTTCAGATGGAACTTCCTATGGTCAAGTTTGTGCCCGTTCCCTCTTGTCCTGTCACTGGGCACCACTGGAAAAAGACTGTTCCCATGTCCCTGTCCCCTGCCCTCAGGTACAGCCCAACGGGGCTTCTCGGGGTTCCCGATGGATGTGAAGTCCGTGTGTGCGTTTCTGCCGCATCCCTGCCGATGTAAATAAGAGCTTACAGTCAGTTTTTATATAGTCCAAGCTGCGGTTGACCTGCATCACCACTTCACCAAAAAAATAATAAAAAAAAAATCTAAAAATAATGGAGTTCTATGAACAATTTATAGGAAAAGAAATCAGCCCTATTGTAAGCTTTTAAAAAGGCTCCCAACTCCCTCTCTCCCTCCACTTTTTTTTTTTTTATTATTTTTTTTTTAATCAGTATCTTATCCAGAACTGGAATCCTGTCAAGAATGGTGGATAGCAGAGAACTATAACTTCTTATTATGTGTATAGTGATTTTATGAATTCAGTGGGGAATGAAATGCAATTTTGTCAGACTTGTCTGTGTTCATAATGACCAAGTCAAATTAATCATCGTGGATAATACTCCTGTGTCAGCCATTCAAGAGATTTTTTAATAGAATTTTTCTGATTCATGTCTTGCAGTACATCAGATCTGTAGTAATGCAGGCACTTCTAAAAATCAGTGCAATTATGGCTTCTTGTTGGCCTGTCATTTCCCTGGAATAAAAATGTCTCTGCAAAAGTCATATACTGTACATAAACCAAAATGGAAAACAAAAATATAGTTACAATTAGGCTTGATTTTTTCTAAAGATTTAATATCTTTTCGAGGCCATTATTTACAGGCAATATATAAAGTTACGGTGCACGATGCTGAAGATGGACTGGTTTATCACAACACATACCAATTTTGTCCTGGTTGTCATTCTTCCTTTGATTGCCCTATGAGTTAGTGGTTTTGCAGGCATGGAAATGACTATCCCATAGAACAAACGGGCGAGAGGTAATGGGCTTGCAGTCAAATTATTGTGTTTATTAAAAATGTATCCAGGAAAGCCCACACAGATCCCAAAGGGCTCTTGTTCAGGAAAATCTCTGGTTCAAGAAAAGGTTACAGTTACCATAAAGGCAGAAATACATGCATGGAAGCAGCAGTGCAGCATGCGACGGTATATAAAGGATTAGTAATGCTGTGTTTATCCTTCTGAGGCAAGAGAGAGACACAGACCTCCGATTCCCTGGGGACACAGACGAAAATGAGTTTTGGAAGTCATTACCCCCAGGAATAAAGAGAAAGAAAAATGTAATCCACCTCTGATACCTCCGCCTCTCCTCCTTCCATCGCAGGGCAGCCATCGCCCTGGAAGAGAGCGCGGGGAAGGACCGTCAGAGCCACAGTGTGGCCCAAAAGAGAGCTCCGCTTGAACCTGATGGGACAACCGTCCCTCCAGATCCACCTTCTCGCGTCACCAAGCACATCTGGGCAGAAAAGCTCTCAAATCCCCTTGCAGGGAGGAATGGAAACCCACGACCATATATCGTCCTCCCAAGAACTCAAGACCCACATAAGCAATCAGACCAGTAGTTCCATCTGGTCAAACACACTGACCTAAAAATTAGCCAATATGAGCTAATATTTTGGGGAGATCTAAAAATCCCCAGTGAACAATTATGGAAGCTTCTCAGAGCACACAACAACCCACCTCTCTCTTTCACCTGCCTCATGTGGCTGTATTGTCCTTCCACCTCCTCGCATCTCCATTACGTTCTTGACATCAACATCTAGTGGCCGGGAGCCCCCCAGGCTCCTTAACAAAATATGCCCAAAACTACCACTTTGCAGCTTTGCTGTTGTTACTTCTCTGAAATGCCATTTTCACAAGACCGAGCGTGTCCGGGCACCACCTCCCCCTGCCCCGCGCTGGCGTGTCCACCTTACAGCACGGGTGGAGGTGCCACATCTGGACACCCCCCCCCCCCCATCTCCAGCTCTGGAGGCTCAACTCTGTATGGCAACACCACGTCGCCGTAAGAAAGACCTTCAACTTCCAAATAAGCAGATGGGATATGAAGGCTCAAAGTCTGCTGTCAACGTTTTCAGAAGCATTCTATATTGGCTTACGCAAGCGGCGGCAATAACCAGAGCTCCTGAAAAGTCCTTGTTGTATCTTCATAAGCCGGGCCTGGACTGGAAGGCATGTTTGATGCGTGGTTGCCCCTGGATCACCCATAGTAACATCTAGCTTCACCTATGATGAGTTACCTACACGTACTGGCGAGAGAACTGCTTCATTTCACCACATGTTTTTGTGGCTATTCTTCCCCATTTTTTTTCAAAGCAAACGTGGCCGTGCTCCGGGGAAATCCAGGAGATGGGAACGCTCCGCTCCACGTCAGTAACACGTACCCTCTGTCAGCTCTCTCACAATCAGCCTCCTTAAAATTGTTTAAAATGATTTTTTGCCCGTTTTAAAAACATATTGAAGGGACCGCACATCCAGCGAGAGAAGAGCCGATGGGGATGTAAAATGAGACCGATTGGGCCAGACTAATATAACCCCTTTTCTTTTCTTTCCTAGTATCTCGCCTGGAAGCGGATACGAGGAATATGATAATACTCTCCTCAAGAATATCATGCATTTCTGGGAATTATTCGAGGAGTACAGATTTTACATAATTGCCTTTTTTGTCTCATGGCATACTGAACTTGCATAATAAGATCAGTGCACTTCACAGAAATTCATTGTTGGACCGCACGGATTCGGTATTTCGTGTTGAGCCAAGGGTACATTATATAATGATGTATAATGCACTGTAAGCAGGTCAAGAGATAAGGCGGCCTGAAAACAGTAATGGAGTGCAAGCAAGGAAGAATTACTAAAAAGCACTCTAAGAAATTAATTCAACCTGGCTTCAGCCGAGCAAGAAGAACCCAGAGCAGGAAGAAAACTACATTCTGTACCATATGTGTCCCCTTTTGGTTTTCATTTTAGAGACTGTTCCTTGGGCTGCAGCAAGATCCTCCAGCAAAGCCATAACGGCAACACAACCCACCTTGAATCAAGTCTTTTTTTTCTCCCAGATGTGCCCCGATTTTTTTTTTTTCCCTCCCATCAGCAAAGACAAATTTGCAAACGAAGCCCTGTGCAGTCCTCCCACCCCAGGGCACCCTGGAGCCACCAGCGCCGGTGTTCGCAAGGCGCTGAGCCACGCGCGTACGGCTGGGAGTGCACTACCAGCACCACCGCCGAAGCAAACACTGCAAATCCCTCGCTAGAGCATGCAACCTGAATTTCCCCCCCGACCCGCAGCCGCAGCCCGTTACCCCAGGCTGCCCTTTTCGCACACAAACGAGCTTTCGCCGCACTCGGAGGGTCGGTTCTGCCCACGGTCCCGGTCTGAGCGTACCAAGGCTGAGCTAAGCTGTGGTTCAACAGCGACAGCTCTTGGTCCTCTTGCCTGCAAAGCCAGGGTGGCAGCCAGATGAGTCACAGAATCACAGGTCTAGGTTGGAAGGGACCTTTAAGATCACCGAGTCCAACCATCAACCCAACACTGCCCAAACCACCACTAAACCATGTCCCTCAGCACCACGTCTATCCATCTTTTAAATACCTCCAGGGATGGCGACTCCACCACTTCCCTGGGCAGCCTGTTCCAATGTTTGACAACCCTTTCTGTGAAGAAATTGTTCTGAATATCCAATCTAAACCTCCCCTGGCACAACTTGAGGTCATTTCCTCTTGTCCCATCGCCTGTTACTTGGGAGAAGAGACCAACCCCCCTCGCTACACCCTCCTTTCAGGGAGTTGCAGAGAACAATAAGGTCTCCCCTCAGCCTCCTTTTCTCCAGAAATCACAAGCTGGGTCAGCCCCGGTATATTTGCTAAATTTCTAGTTATTTAACGTTGCGAGCCCGGCCAGCGTGGCCAGTGGCAGCAGGGATCAGGCCAGGACCTTCGAAGCCCAAAGCATCGCTCACCGCAAACGCGCTCCGATTTGAGCCCACGCTCTTCCAAAGTCAGACTTGGGACCCCAAAGCAAAGCGAGAAGGCGGCTACACATATTAAAAAAAAAAAAAAAAAAAAGAAAAAGTAATAAAATCCAAGAGAAGCAGTGGCATCCCCCCTCCCCATCGCCCAGATCTGACGTGTCTGATTAGCACGAGGAAGGCAGAGATGTGGGGAGAGCTTGCATAATGCGGTGCAATCTAGCACCTCCCCCAGGGTGCCCAGCTGCTGCAGAAGCAATTTCACAGCTCATCATCCATTATGAGATTAAAATAATTTTTTTTTTTTCCTCCCGTGAAGTATTAATAAATTGTGCAGGCAGACCAGAGTTAGTGCCATTTACACAAATGGTAGTGAATCACCCACCTAGTTATTTCTTAATGGATTGAGTATCTGTGTTCCTCCTTATCCTGTAATTTAAAAACCTAAATACACAAACCTGTTTACTTGTCTCATCAGGCCCCGAGCCAGCTTTTATTAAGCCCGGGGATAGCGGGACAATGGCAGAGCTGGTGCCTCCCATGGACCTGCCCCAGCACTTTACACGGGAACAATACCAAAACATCCACGTCGATCCGTACGAAAGGGGAAATGCGCTACAAAAACGTCCGAGACACATTGAAATCCCTCCCAGAATTCACTTACTTTCCCTTCTGGGGGCAAAACTCACTGAGGCATCGCTGATATAATGCGGCTTCCTTCGTATATATAGTGAAGATGTAAAGCCATAGTCAGAGCACCACTAATGGCTCTTTGAACATCGCTGCTTTATTACGGTATCAGACGAAGCAGGCATGTTTAATGTTTAAACTTCCAACGACAAATGCCTTCAGCAAATATGTTTTATGTATTTATTCAGTGCTTCTTAAGCGCCTGTCGCCTTAGCGGCTAAGGTGCTGCTTACCTTTTTTTTTTACTTATTTTATTTTATTTTATTAAAATTAAGAGCATATCAATGCTTTGTAAAATGCCACCTCCTTCCCTCCCCTCTCTCCTCTTTATCCCCAAAAGGAGCTTGAAATCCTTTACCCGTCCATCCACTGCGAAACGTTTCAGACCGTCAGGAAGCTGCCGAAACGGGAAAAGGAAATGAACCGAAATCAGCAGCACAGTAAATCAGCCTCCCCCGTTATCCCAAAGACCCTCAGCCCCGGGACGTGGCCCCGGCACGCGGGAGAAGTGCCAAAGCCAGATACCTCCGAGTCAGCTTTGCCAAAGTAAACCCCGAGACGAGACAACAGGAGCATCTTCCCGATCTCAGCCGCAGCGACTGAGTCTGGGCGGGCGCTGCCTCCAAAGCCGGGGCACGGCCACGTCCGTCTGCAGCTACGCCTGACCCGCTTTTGCTTGGTCAAAGGAGATATTAAAGATTAACCGTGGGATCGAGACGCCTCGCTCCTCGGCAGATCCTAAATATGCAAAACTCATCAACGTGCCAGTTCACGAGACGTCAGGATAATCACCTGGGATCTCTCTCTACCTCCTCTGCGTTTACTGAGCTTCTGCGTGCCACAATTACAAACCTTCCTCCCCAACCCCGAGCGCAAGAATTTTCTTCGTTTACTCACTTATCCAAAGCAGAAGCTGTCATGTCACAAGAGCACAAAGGTGCCGGGCTGTTAGGGAAAGCACGAAGCACCAGGAGACTCATGACAAAATTGTGAGAACTGTAACGTGGTGCGCGGCCAAGTATCCAAATCCCCAGCGTAGGTGTGAAAATCTCAGCCTTAAGCCTCCAATATGTGAATTTTGGGAAACAAACAGATTTTATCTTTAACAATTTTAACAATTTTTTTTTCTTTCTTTAATAAAACCAGGCTTATGATGGTGTCTAAAAAAAGCCAGGAACACACACACACCGCTGTGAGGGGCTCAGCGATGTCCTAAATCACTGCTACTCATCAAATACCTTCTAAAGCATTAAGCAACCCGGACAAAATGAATAGCTAGAGCAGGTATCACCTTTTCAGGAGGAAGGCAAAAAGGAAAACCATCAAATAAACAATCAAAAGAGCAACGCTTCCCTAAAGTAATGACAAGTGTCCATCTAGAAGGACAGCCGGGACACCAAGCTGCTGGTCATGGCCAGGAGCCTGTAGCAGTGATCACCTCCAACACTGGTGGTGAGACGGGACCGTTGTAGGCACTGGCAGCTCTAGAGGCAACAGGCAGTATTTGTTGACATAGGGATGAGCTTTGCAGAGAAGATGAAGGTGTAACAGGGCTCACACCAACACCAGCAGGACCTTCATCGCATGACCACAGAATCACACAGAATCCAAGACTGGTGGGGGTTGGAAGGGCCCTCTGGAGCTCCCCCAATGCCACCCCCTGCCAGAGCAGGGGCACCTCCAGCAGTGGCACAGGACGGCGTCCAGGCGGGTTTGCAATGGCTCCAGAGGGGGAGACTCCCCCACCTCTCTGGGCAGCCTGTGCCACTGCTCTGCCACCCGCACAGGAGAGAAGGCCCTCCTCAGGTTGAGATGGAACTTCCTATGGTCAAGTTTGTGCCCGTTCCCTCTTGTCCTGTCACTGGGCACCACTGAAAAGAGACTGTTCCCATCCCCCTGGCACCCTCCCTTTGGGTATTGATAAGCATTGATAAGATCCCCCCTCAGTCTTCTCCTCTCCAGACTAAAAAGCCCCAAGTCCCTCAGCCTTTCCTCATCAGAAAGATGCTCCAGTTCCCTCAGCATCTCTGTAGCCCTTTGCTGGACCCCCTCCAGCAGTTCCCTGTCCTTCTTGAACCAGGGAGCTCAGAACCGGACACAACACTCCAGATGTGGCCTCACCATGAGGGACCCAACCCAACCCAAGGTGCAAGGCACGAAGTGGGAGGCACTCCCTTAGCAGCTGCATCCAAAGAAAACCAGCCCCAGCTATCTGGAGGCCAAAACAACTGAAACACTCTATTCATTAAGCAGCTGGAGAGCTTTTTCTATTATTTTTACTAGTTTACAACATGCCAGGTAGAACCCGAATTGTTCCAAGGGAAACGGGCAGAGGTGGAAGAGCCAAAATGAGAGAGAGATGCGAGTGGAGAGGCGGGGGAGGCTCGGAGCACAACAGGGCTGCAGGTAACAAAGCCAAAACATCGACCCCATGGTAAAAATTCCCATTTTCCCGGTGTCCTCAAGGGCTGCAGCTGCCATCTTTCAAATCCAAGCCCACACCAAAGCCTAGATATTTTCATAAACCTGTGACGACTCAGAGCCGAGTGCTTCTATTGCTAATACAGGCACCAAACCGGGGACCTCAGAGTCCTACTTGGCGTTACCAAGAAGCATCATCCCAGTCTAGCCCCTAATAAGATCAAAATGGGACGGATCCTTTCGAGGAAGGTTACTAGAGGCGCTTGGCTGCAAGCTAAGCTACGTCGGCTTTCCCCATTTCTCCTCCCATCCCTAAGCTTGGTATCAAATCACAGGAATCTCTTCCCAGACTGGAACAGAGCGAGGCAGAGGTGGGCAATCAGGGATCACACGGCCAGAAGAAAAAAACACAGCAGTGGAGAAGAGTTGGTGTCTCTAACACGGACATCGCAACCATCCTCGATGCAGGAGCCTGGAAACCAGGGCAAGTGGAAATGTTACACCGCACGTTCAAACCGCAGTGTTTCAAAAATTAACCACCACAGGCATAAGCTGCGCAAAGAGCTTCAGAGTTCTCCGCATTTTACAGAGGGGCTCTCCCTTTTTGATCCCCAGCATCTCTGCGCCAGCATGAGAAATTCATTCCTGAAGTCGCGGTCAAGCGCCCCATAATTTCCATCCTTTCCCCGCAGCTCCTCTCTTGACATTTCACGACCAATTTTCTCGGGAAAAACTTAAAAAGCCTGAGCTCCCAGTGTCGGGCTAACTAGTCCTTTGCGCGTGGAAACCCCCCCCCCAGAGCTCGGCGAAGGGAACACCGCATTTGCACCAGCGTCACCGTTAACCCCACCTGCAAGAAGGCGTGCAAATATTCACGCAAAACCACACAGCTTCCAACTTTCTAACACTCGGGAGAGCAAACATCCCGCTGATTTTATACAGTGCGGCTCCTACAGCTTTGCTCCCTTGATTTAAATGACGATGTTGACCTTTCACGTGTTCGGCGCAGGGAAACCTGCCCTGGGATGAGGGGTGGGCGGGTGAGGACCACTCGTCTTCCCTTTGATACGGGTGCTCCCAGCGCTGGAGCATCCTGACCTGCACGCAGGAGAGCAGGACCTGCTACTGCCTTGTGCCCCATCTGCTTCCAGAAGTGACGGGCATCCTCCTCCAGCCGGCTCCGGGCTGGAAACAAGCAGTTTTGGGCTATTTGCTTCTAAAATTCACTAGGAATTGCCAGAACCTGGGGGAAAAAATAATAATAAAAAAAGCTCCTCAAGAGAAAAGCAGGTCCACAGCTTCGAGCCCAGCGTGGGGTACGCGAGCCCTCAGCGCCACGTAGGTGTCTGGTTTTGTTTAGAAGTCATCTGGAATTCTTAAAATAAATTTGCTAAATTGTCTTCCAGAGACTGATGGCTTTTTTTTTTTTTCCTTCCCTCCTTAATAAACTTTCAGGGGTATCTTTATTGTTATGTCTAATTTTAGAGAAAACTAACATTTCCTGAGATTCAATTTCTCTCATAATTGTTGGAAGGAAACTAAATTGTCTGCTGTAAACATTCACTGTATTGTGTGAAAAGTATCTTTATTACAGCCCACTGGGAATACTAATAAAATTCCCAATCCTAGCCCTTCCTCACTTTTTTTTTTTTTCCCCCTTTAAGCTCACTCTTTTCTCTTATATACCCATTAATGTCAGTTCAAACATTCTGCAGTCGAGATATGAGAACTTAAAATATATTATTTAACAATCAAGGGTAGAATAAAGACTTGTGAGCAGTAAGATCCTTTCTGCCTTCTCTTTCGGTGCTTTCTATTACAGAAAATGAGAACGGCTCTTCCATTTGTCTGCGTGCGTGCTTAGAGTTGATGAAAAAAATCTCATTAGTTTAGTCTGACATATACTCAATACAGTCTATGTACATATTTTTTTAAATTTTATTCTACAGCTGCAAAATGATACTAAATTTCATCAGATTGGAACGAAAACTGTGGTCTTGGAACATTTCCCTTTAAGGGTCTTATATTTATTCAGAATTCATGAATCATTTTCCAGTAATACAACTATAATTATTCTTAAAGTGTTATGTTTGAAGGTTTAATATGAAATACTTGCAAAAAGCTCTTTTTCACTTTGATAGTTTGTAATCTTCATGGTAATCAGATCAGTTAGCTCCTTCTTACAGCAGCCAGGAAAATACAATTTAATATGAATCTCCTACTCTTCACTCATGTTTTAATTAAAGTAATAAAAGCCAAGTCATATTTTGCCCTTTACAGCGTACACAGATGTATAGACCTGAGCTATACAGCACCACCTCCGACACTTTTGACGGCTGCTGATGGATTTCCTAGTTTGAGATAAATTTAATTCAGGCTTGCTCAGAGGCTGCTGGTCACGAAAGTGGTGTGACCGACGAGCCAGACCCAGCACGGTCCTCAGCAGATTGGGCAGAGGGGGGAACGGGTGCCCGGACCAAACGCAGAGCTCTGGGTCAGCTTTGCCACCTTTCACCCCACTGGCAGGAGCTCAGGACGCTGCGATAGCGGTCCTTCAGCCGGGTCCGGTGCACACCCCATAGCGCATCCCTAACTGGCCCTGATTTTTGGTTCCCATCACAGGTCTGCCCAGCCTGGCCTGGTGCATCACCCCATAGGGAAGGATCCATGCCTTCCCCAAAGGAGCAGAACCACACAGGGCTGGTGGCACCCACGCTGCCCTCCCTGGGCACCTGCAACGCCCGCTCCCCGCCTGCGGGACCCACACCGCACGCTCGCCCGCTCCCTGCTCACCGGCATCAGCGCGCTCCCCTCTCCCGGGCACCCACGGCGCACGCTCCCCGACGCACTGCGTCCTCCCCCCTGGGTTCCCCATGGCACCTGTGGAGTAATTACTCTAGAGAGTCTCTTTCCTACATTTACAGCCAGGCTGTCGCGTGTTTTGTATAATTAACAATACTTTTATTTGCACGTGCTTTGCAGACAGTTGTATTTATCACCGGCAACCCGTAAGAACCTCTATATCATAGAATCATAGAATCATAGAATGGTTTAGGTTGGAAAGGGCCTCGAAGATCATCGAGTTCCAACACCCCTGCCATGGGCAGGGACACCTCCCACCAGACCAGGCTGCCCAAGGCCACGTCCAGCCTGGCCTTGAACACCTCCAGGGATGGGGCCTCAACAACCTCTCTGGGCAACCTGTGCCAGTGCCTCACCACCCTCAAAGTGAAAAACTTCTTCCTAATGTTCAATCTAAACCTGCCCTCTTCCAGTTTGAAGCCATTCCCCCTCGTCCTATCACTCCATGCCCCAGTAAAAAGTCCTTCCCCAGTTGTTATATCTGTTGCTTAAATAAACCGCACTGTTTAAGTAGCTAGTTTTTTGGGTTTCTCATTGAACGCGACCAAAGAGTGGCCGTGTTAGTTCATGGGCACGACTGGGCTGAAGGTGCAGTCCGCTGTTAGTGTCTCCGGAATCGTAACAGTCTAATATATGAAACGCGCCGGGACTGAGAGTGGTGAATGGGGCATCACTCAGAATTTAACCCTAGCTGCACCCAGCCTCCCACCTCGGTGAGGAGCGTTAGAAGGCATGGGGGGTTATTTTCTGCCAAAACGACTTTGCCTCTTAACGCAACAGCACCCGCGCTCCCCTGCCCAGGCACCTGCCGGCTGCGCCCGCTCTGAGCTCTTCGGGTGTCAAGACGGGGGATGCTCAGGGGTCTGCTGAGCAAATCCTGCAGCAGAAGTGTAAGAGCTAATGCCAGCGACCCATGGCGTTGCAGGCGCCGAGCCAGCTCATCCTTATGGGTTGGCTCCCCATGAGGTGCCACCGCTTTGCTGGAGCAGTGCGGGGTTGGGTACCACTTCCCGCTGGCGGGCGAGCTGCCCGAGCACTGCTGGACACCAGTTTGGGTCCCCGGCTCTGCCCAACCCCATGGGTGAGGAGAGGCTGGGGTGAACGCTGGATGGCCATGCTTAGGATGCGTAACCGTCATTGTCCTCCAGTACCTGCAGAGCCCCGAGATGCTCTGCTGAGGGGGTCAGGCCACCCCACTGTGGGGCTGGAGCAGAGCCCAACCCCACATGTGCTCAGGGCAGCCCCAGAGCTGACACAGAGCAAAGGACTCATTCTGCAGCTGGACGAGGCCACGGAGGGGTCTTCCTTTCTGCACAGGCCTTCATCCAAACCCTGAAGTGGAAAATAAAGCTTTCCTGCTGGAAAAGTAAGCGGCTCCCCAGTTAATCACACTGTTGTGACGGCAGACCCAAACACCGGCTCGGGCTGGGGCTCCGACGAGAGGAGAAGAAGTAATCAATCAGTTGGGAAAGGAAATCCCGAGAGCAACAGGCCGGCTTTTTTTTTGTTTTGTTTTCATATTCCTGCAGCCCACGGTGCTACATTTCCACAAATAAAAACAATTTTCCAAAGCCACTCCCCAGAGGTCCATTAGAGAAGCAAACCAACCTCTGCAGGAGCCAAACCCAAACCCCCCGGCAGGACGCGGCAGAAAAACCTTGCTCGTCGCAGCGAACGGATAGCGATGTTATCGCATTATCAGGGCTCAGCATCAATCGTTAGCGTGTAAAGACCTGGCTCCCAAGCACACTGTGTCACAGCAGGTAATTCGGGAGACAAGCGGCAAGGAATTAGCATGGTGTGAGGAGCTGAAGGCAGAAACAGGTTGTGCGTAAAAGCTCTGGGATTGCCTTTGTCTGAAGCGACAGCCACCGCTGAAGGCCAACGCAACGCCCTCCCAGGAACAGCCCGGCACCGGAGGGGCACGGTCAGGGGGTTGAAAGCAGACATAAGCACCGTATTAACGTGCTTCAAAGGTGACCCACTCCCTCCAGAGCTGCCCCAGGTCCCCCACGTGGAGTTGGCCACCTTGCCCCGGGCCATGCTGACCATCAAAGGCAGCAGCTCTGTGTACACCACGTGTAGTCCCTTTACAGCGGTGTTGAGCACAGTGGGAAATCTTTGATAGAGTGACACTTTGTTGGCTAAAGGATACTGCACACCACCTTCCTCTATATTTTGCTGCTATTTTATGATCCGTTGACTTTACGAGCTCATCAGCATTGCTGGACTGCCAGCTCCAGGCATCCTCATGCCACAGGAGTCACCATAGAATCGTCTAGGTTGGAAGGAACTTTTAAGATGCAGGCCAGCAGATCCCCTGCAGCGTTATTTAGTCTCACTGGACCTCAGCTGTGCCCCACAGTGCTCTGAAGCAGTCCCAGTTACTCCGTCTCCTTTACCCTCCAGCACACAGGGAGCATTTCTGGGATCTCGGGTCCACATTTCCTTCAGCCCTACTGGTGGTCATCATGGCCTTTCGGCACCAAGAAACACCCATGTCCCAACCCTCTATCAGAGCTCCTCTTGGTATCAGTATTTTCTCTATGTAAAAACTGATCAAGACGCAGCAGCAAATGCTGTTTCTCAGTGGGATACACGTGGTCCTGCTGCTCTGCCCTCTCTGCCTGCCCCTGGGTACCCACCACCTCCCCAGCCCCCGGGGCAGCTCGACCATGGGCTGGAGCTGTGCTGCCTCCAGCCCTGGACCGCTCTCCTGCATTGATTGGGGTTTTATTATTATTTTTTACACATTTCCCTGATTATGGACTCCTTCATCGCAAAGGAAACCAGGTTTGAAGGTCCTCATGCACATTTTGATCACCTGCCTTGCAGAGTGAGGGCTACAGTCAGACGTGCTGCTTAACACTGATGGTCTTTACCATTGGGTCAAAAACAATCTCTGAGCTGATTCGGATCCCAGAAAACCAGGGAAAGACTCGGGAAAGAGAAGGAAAGATTACTGCTCGGACTGACCTGAGGGCATAGCTGGCTGTGGTCACCTGGAAGACCTTGGAGGAGTGGCGGATGCTGCCAGCCACACCGCGTGCTATTCCGACCACTGCTCCGATGCATCCGAGGATCACCTTCTCCTTCGCCCCTAAACCTAAATCTATTCAGGAACCTCAGTTCCTTGGGGAAACGTCTACGTGTGAAATTCATCCACCATGACAATTTCAGAGTTTTTGGTCCCTACAAGGTGCTCTGTGTCACCTGACAGATACCTTCAACTCTAGAAGATGCTTTTTCTTTTTTTTTTCTTTTTTTTCTTTAAAATGCAATAGAAACAGAGACTATCCATTGTGATGTAGGAACTGCTCAGTTACATTAGCTTTTCCCTCTGTGACGCTTGGTGGCTGTTTTCCAAATACCCTATTGTTAACAACTTAGGAGACCTTTGAGACCAAGGGTTGAAGATGATGTTCGTTCTGCCTGTAATACCAAGGCATTTTTTTTATTATTATTTTATTTAAGCACTACAGCTGACCCTCCGCCAGCAATAGAAGCTTCTCTTGCTACGACCGAGTTCCAGGAATCGCTTCCCGACTGCACCTTTCAAAAATTTCACTGGCACATAGGAGTTCATGCAAAATTCAGAAGCCTGGATCATCAGCTGTAGTTGTGCTCACCTCCCAAATCCCGCCCGGAAGGGTTTCCATTAGCTGCTGATTATAATAAATGACATGTAACACCCTATTGTTCACTCTAAAATAGTACATGAGATTCTTCCTGAATCGTCTGCTGAGAAAGGCATTTAATATCTATCAGTGTCTTTCCTCTATTTTGTTATTCTCTAGCACAACACATGAAATTATACAGTATTACTCAAAGAACAGCAGGGAAAGAGGAAAATCCGTAGCTGAGCACGGGTGCCTGCCGCAGCGCGCGCTCCCGGCTTCCGCTGCACTGCCAAACTCTGCTTAATCCTATTTTTCAACTTTGCGTCCCTATAAAGCTCTCACTTCTCTTCACTAAGGGCCATATATATATATATATATACACACGTTCTAGCAATATTTGCAACGTATCATTGTAAAGGGATTGGGGAGTCATCAGTTTTTTACTGTAAGGTGCCCCTGTTGTGGTTGACTCTAGACTTCAGAAATACAGGCTCATTGCAGATTGGAAGAGACCAGGATGCTGTGCAGAGGCAAGAGAGTGAAGCCCAAGGAGCCCAAGAGTGCTGGAAATTCAGGAGCATCAGAGCTCTCCACTCCTGGGGAACAGGGTCCCTCTTTTTTTTAAACCCTTTGACTTCTATCAGTGATTTTCTCTAACACTGACCATCCTCTGACCATCATCGGTGCCTGTGATCCATAGACCAAGCCAGCCAATAGCCAAAATCAAGAGATTATGAAGACCTTGAGACATGTCTCATCAAATTTAAACCAAACACAAGTTTCTTCATATGCAAAGACTGATCAGGCTCCTTAGAAACACAAAAGTTCATTAGGGGACTTGAGCGGAAATTGCATGAAGAATAACCTCGTGGTGGGCTCTAATTCTTCCTCCACCACTCTGCTGTGCAGTCTTTACTACGACAACACTCAAGAGAAGGATCACCCTAAGGTATCGCTCAGCCACGTGTAAGGTCTCCTGGTTTCTTCCAGCCTTTCTTCCAGAGCAAACCCGGCTCTGAGACAGCGGCTGTGGTCACCACGAGCAAACTGCTGCACCTTATGAGCTTCAGGGACAAACAAACTGCTGGAAACTTCTTCACATTCACACGTCCTTGTAGGTTAGGGACCAACCAACATGAGAATATGTCACGCCCGAGGAACGGCACGGTGTCACTTCACTGCTACCGACAGAGCATCTCTACCAAAGCCACTGCTGGAGGGAAAACCACGTGGCCCAAAGTCCACGCTGGTCCTGTTTCACAGCTTCCTACTAGGGAGGGAAGGTGCAAGACCAAGGGCAGGATGACCCGTGTCTTCGTTAGCAGTACCTAATTGCCCCCACGCCGCCCGGGGCTCCATGGCCGCACCAGGACTGCGCAGTCGCTGCGTTCTGGCTTCGCAGCCCCCAGCGGGGACAGGGACATCCCCCCACCCCTCACTCTGCCCCACACCCAGGTTTATTTTATCAACTGTTGACATCGCGCTGCGATTGAGTCGAGATCGGTGGGAGGCCCAGGAGGTGGGAGGACAACGCGCCTGCCAGTATTATGACAAGGTTTGATGGCATATTTTATAGCGGCGGCTGCCAAGATGAGCTCTGTCTAGTCTGGAGCGTTAGCAGAACGCGTGGAAGGTACCCTTAGCTTCCCGCACCCTCATTAATTTCTAATTATGCTATCGCTTGCTTTCCCCGTTATTGCTTATTTACCAAACACAGCTTTATTGTACCGTCCAGTTCCTTATAACTACCAAACCCATTGTTATGCTAAAATGAATGTTCTAAATGTTATTTATTATTTGATAAACCTTGTGTAACCCTGAACGAGGACATTAAATGGCAAGAACACTACTTCAAAATCCCATTTTAAATAAGTCACCGAGACAGCTGTGCCTTTATAAAACACATTAGAGTGGCACTCAGAGCACATATGGCTCAGGGATATATACAAATTATACAATTTCTGTCATTCGATCAAATAAGAGGGACGTTTTGACCCCAGAAATGAGTCAAATGTAAGTTGTAATTCAAGCCCCACCGGAGGCCCTGGTGGTAATGGATCCTGACGGCTGATCAAAGCGCCCTGACCATTTGACCCACCAGATCAGCGACTTACTGTATCTATTATGGCTAATCCAGAGCCGGGCTTGAAGATGTATGGAGATAAACAGATAAAGGGCAATAGGCGCAGTAGATAAATGTTGATTTATACCCATCCAAGACCGCAGATACATACGCAGATGGATTTCCCGCGCGCAGAAAGGGGCCGGCGCGTGGAACGCCACACTCACGTGCACACAGGGACGCATTTGAAGACATACGCATACGCGTGCGTGCGTGCGCATTACAAATACAATCCCTCCGCTCCGCCGCCCTTGCTGCATCGCCGTAAACCCAGCGCTCAGGTGAGCTCCCGCCGATTTGCACACAACCAGAGAAAAAAAAACCCAAACACCACCTATTTCACGCACACACTGCCACATACAAACACGTCTGTGCCCACGGCTCCACCTTCCCCGCAGTATAAATGTGAGCAGCTCCATCCATGAGCTACCCGGTCTCGCCCTAACGCCCGCGGCCAAACCAAAGCCCTCTTTGCCAGGGGTCACCGCCGCGGGACGTCTCACCAGGGCCGGGTGAAATGAGGCTTTTTCAACGCCACCGTGCAAACCCGCAGCCTTCCCGCCACGGCCAGAGGGCAGACGTGGCTCCTGCCGGCCGAGACCCGACGCTTTCGACACACGGATGGGCAGCAGGAGAGTGCCAGGAAGAGCCTCACGTAAGAAAAGCATTAGGAAGAGGAAATAGTGTGCAAATAACCTCCTGTCAATTTAATTACCGTATTGTCAACACTCACAGTTAAAGCAGTGGGGTCCTATTTGTGGTCCCAGTTACAAAGGCAAAGAGTTGGTTATGCCGACGCCTCTCCCCGGCCCGAATACACTACACCGATGTACAACAACATTTGCACAAGGGGTAACACAAATGAACTCAGTGGTGCAGGAACGGGCACGTGGCTCGGCTGGAATGAGCCCCGCACCGAGAGCTCCTGGTAAGGAACGGGCTCTTCCCTCCTTCGAAGCTGCCCAAAGCCCTGCCAGC
Organism: Anarhynchus alexandrinus; assembly: GCA_008711295.1. NCBI lineage: Eukaryota > Metazoa > Chordata > Aves > Charadriiformes > Charadriidae > Anarhynchus > Anarhynchus alexandrinus. Next base: position 3,343,792 of record VUYV01000064.1, on the reverse strand, counting down.
GGCCCGGGACGCGCGAGGGAGGGGGGAGGAATGTGCCAAACACTCCCCTGAGGTTTTCCACGATGTCCTTCCACGGACCGGGCACGGAGTCGCATCCCAACAAGCCGAGGGACAAGCGTCCCCAAACACGTGCCGTTGTTCCCACACCCTGCCCGAACGTCACACCAGCCCCGGCTGCCCGGCGGGGTACGTCCTACAATAGGTAAATTCCTATTAATTCACCCGTAACGGGGGATAACGATACCTTCTTGCAGGGCGTTCCCAGGCGCCATCACTTCGTCTTTATCAAGCACCCGTGGACTCTTCCTGCAAGTGCAAAACTCTGGATGCCAAACGCACCCAACCTCATTCCCGTCCAGCTACACGAGGAATTTCCCAACCTTTGCCTTTCCCGGGGGTTACTCTCCCTATCACAAAGGGAGAATAATAAATAAATGCCTTCTCTTAACGATTTTGCGGGTGTTTTTATTTCTTTTACCAGCACCGTTGTATTTTTAGGCTGCTAAGCTGTCCGTTCCTCGGGATTTTTGCATTACTTAATTCCATGGCTTTGTCGGGGGGGTGGGGGGAAGAAAGAAAATTGTCAGGGGTGAGGAATGATGCTCTGCCGACTTCATGAGACACAACAGACACCTCACTCATCTCGGGGGTCAAATGTCCGCCGCGGTTTGATCAGATGTCAAGTTGCATTTATACTCCGGCCCCTGTTGGGGGTTGAATTACATTTCACATTTGACTCACTTCTGGGGTCAAATGTCCCTCCTATTTGCTGGAACAAGAGGGATTCTTTTTCCCCGAGCAGGCTGTGCCGGCGTGAGTCTGGCTCTGTCAGCGCTCCCATTATGTTTTAGGCTCCTGTACTTCTGCGTTTCGTTCTCAGCTGAGATGAACCCTTTTTGGGTTGACGAGAAATCGCGCATAAGCGATCCCATCCGGGAAGACGACGGGCGGGAGCGGGGCAGTTGGCTTTCAGATGGTTTCTTTGGGGTTTTGGGTTTGTTTTTTTTTTTTCCCTTCTTCCCCCCAGTTCAGCAGCTCTGCAGGGTAGGGAACACCGAAGGAGGGGGAAGCAGACCCCGGTCCTGGATTTACCCCACTCTTGCCATGAGATATTGCAGAATATTTTAATGCTATTAAAATACTAGTGTTTAAGTGTTTTAACACTAATACATTGCTCAGTCATTAAGTAACAGTGTAGAAGGGGTAGTGACGTTGCGTCATAAAATAATTTGACTCGAATTCCTGCTTTTTATAGTGGTGATTAGCAGTCATATTCTCAATCCCCTCGAGACCTGCAGGTAACGGGATATCCAAACCAGGCAGAAATATAGAAGCGATTTGTCCTTGCATCACCCACCCCCAACCCCAAGTTGGATACTACTTGGTTTCTCTTTCTTTTAAATTATTTTGTGCTACTGATATTCCCCTCTACTCAGCATTGGTGAGGCCACACCTGGAGTACTGGGTCCAGTTCTGAGCTCCGCTGTACAAGAGAGATGGACACACTGGGGAGAGCCCTGTGAAGGACCACGAAGGTGATGAAGGGACTGGAGCATCTCTCCCGTGAGGAACGGCTGAGAGCCCTGAGGCTGTTCAGCCTGGGAAAGAGAAGGCTCCGGGGGATCTCATCAACGTCTACAAACACCTGCAGGGAGGGTGCAAAAAGGATGGAGCCAGATTCTCTTCAGCAGTGCCCAGGGACAGGACCAGAGGCTATGGTCACGCACTGGAATGCAGGAGGATCCCTCTGAACATCAGGAAATATTTATTTTACTGGGAGGGTGACTGAGCACTGGCACAAATTGCCCAGGGAGGTTAAGGTGTCTCCATCCCTGGAGTGTTGGGTGGTTGGACCAGATGAGCTCCAGAGGTCCCTCCCAACCTCAACTCTTCTGTGATTCTGCGATCAAAAACCGTAGAAGGGGCTGAGATAAGGCTGGTGTCAGAGTGCCACAGGATCACGATGCTCTCCAAGACCGCTCAAGCACAGGAGCTGCCCTAACCGTGCCCTCTCTGTAGCTCCAGTTGCAAAATGAGAATAATCTTGTCTGCGCGATGGGAAAGGATGACTCAAGAGCTTAAGCGGTTGCTGGATCTCTGGGCAGAAAGTGTAAAGCATTGCACTGACAGGCAGGAGCCACTGAAACCCTCCCGGGTTTAAAGCAGGGCCGGGGGAGAGACAATAAACTGAATTCTGCTTTCTGCCCAACTCCTTCTAGGTTTTTTGAAAGAAAAATCGCAAGGCAATGCAGAATTTCCTATACAGAAGACTACTGAACTTCTTCCATCCATGGACCCCTAAAAGTTTTCCAGCTGAAATGAGCCACACACAGAGATGGATTTCTCGCTCTCCCAGCCTTTCCCACCCAGCTGGAAGCACGGAGGGGCTGGAAGCCCTCGTGCAGGTCCGGGGGATATGGTGACAGTCTCACCCCAGGCCATCACAAGCATCCTGGTACCAGAGGAGCTCACTGTGTAGCGTGAAACAGGTAAATAAGCAAACGTGCCCTAAAACAGGCGACGTGAAGATTTGCCACCATTAATCACAGAATCATAGAATGGTTTAGGTCGGAAGGGACCTTGAAGATCACCGAGTTCCAACCCCCCTGCCATGGGCAGGGACACCTCCCACCAGACCAGGCTGCCCAAGGCCACGTCCAGCCTGGCCTTGAACACCTCCAGGGATGGGGCCTCAACAACCTCTCTGGGCAACCTGGGCCAGTGCCTCACCACCCTCAACGTGAAAAACTTCTTCCTAATGTTCAATCTAAACCTGCTGGACATCCCAGCCCCTGCGCCTGAGCTGGGCTCAACGTGAAGCTGCGTCTGCTGCCGGGAGCTGCAGATGCCCAGTGGTGCCCAGTGCAACCAGTTTAAGACAAAAATGGGGGGAAAAAACCCCAACCCACCAGCCTAATCTATTACAGTGTGATGGCTTCAGTAATTAGCGCGTACGATTTGCCGTGTCCCCAAGGATCCCCCGGGCTGAGCGATACCCGGCGTGCGCCGCACAGGCGTCTCGGGGCTGATGATTTAGCAGCCTCTCACGTGGGCTTGTGAAACCGTGCTCCTGCTGTTTAATGTACTCGCTCAGGTTACGACAGGTTCAGCAAACAATAAAAAACATCTGGAACCCCCATTTAAATAGAAGAGTTGTGTTAGTAGTAATAAAGCCGTGACCGGTGCTATAAAGCGCTCTCTGGTAAACAAGCGCTGATGTGCGGGTAAATAAACGGAGACGACAAACTTACGGTGGTGAGGGAGGAAGGCTGCTCCCCGTCCTCCTCGGCCAAAGCTCATGCTGGGTGTGAACCACCACGAACGTCCTTGCAGGGCATGAACTGGGACCCTCACCCTCCCTCCCTGCTCCCCTCTGTCCGTGCCGGCCGAGGTTATGGGGAGGGTGGGGGTATCATTGCAGCATCCCACGGGGACACCCGGCCTGGCAGAGCCCCAGATGCCACCCCGCACCTCTGCACCCCTTGGTCCCACTCCCAGCTCCTCTCTGACTGTCCCAAACACAGCAGCACAAGGAGGGGAACTGAAGATGCAACATGAGACAAACTTTCCCATCTATTTTCCGTGTCAGTCCCCACTCCACATAGAATCATTTTGGTTGGAAGAGACCTCTAAGATCATCAAGTCCAACCATCAACCCAGCACTGCCAAGTTACTATAAACCATGTCCCTCAGCACTGCATCTACCTGTTTTTTAAATACCTCCAGGGATGGTGACTCAACCGCTTCCCTGGGCAGCTTGTTCCAGTGCTTGATAAGTCTTTTGGTGAAGAAATTCTTCCTAATATCCAATCCTGGTGCAACTTAAGGCCATTTTCTCTTGTCATAGAATCACAGAATGGTTTGTGTTGGAAGGGACCTTAAAGATCATCCAGTTCCACCCCCCTGCAGGGCAGGGACACCTCCCACCAGACCAGGTTGCTCCAAGCCCTGTCCAACCTGGCCTTCAACACCTCCAGGGATGGGGCAGCCACAGCTTCTCGGGGCAACCTGCGCCAGGGGCTCACCGCCCTCACAGTGAAAAATTTCTTCCTGATATCTGATCTAAATCTCCCTTCTTCCAGTTTGAAGCCATTCCCCCTCGTCCTATCACTCCATGCCCTTGTCCTATGGCCTGTAACTTGGGAGAAGAGACTGATTCCCCCCTCGCTACAACCCCCTCCAGTTCCCTCAGCCGCTCCTCATCAGATGTGTGCTCCAGACCCCTCACAAGCTCCGTCGCCCTTCTCTGGACATGCTCCAACACCTCAATGTCTTTCTTGTCGTGACGGGCCCAAAACTGAACACAATATTCGAGATGTGACCTCACCAGTGCCGAGTACAGCTTTTGCTCCGGGAGATAAAGCAGCAGCACGGCCCCTGTGCACAAACTCATCCCTGCAACGGGGGGTATCAGCCCCGTGCCCACCCTCTGCCAAGGGAGAACTACTTCCTCCCTTTCCATCCTTAACTGGGATTTCAAAATAGGAAATAAAGGTCACCAAGTAAACAGAGAACAAACGAGCAAACTTCTATTTCCCAGGTTACAGCGATCTAAGCTGGTTTGGTTTGTCCTTCTCCCATGTTCAAACGATACACAAATCCTCCACCACGTGGTGGCCTCCAGTTTTATTTGGAGGTCAGCCCTCCTCCTCCTCACTGGTGGTGCAGCAAGTCCTTCCCCATCCCACAGCATCACTTCGGATTCCCCTCCAGCCGCCCTCCCGCGGGGGCAGCAGGATGCCCCGGGGGCTGCGAGGCGATTTCTGTCCATGGAGAGGAGAAAACACACGGAGTGTATGGTGGCCACGGTTCAGCCCCAGGCCAGCCCGATCCCACAGGCACATCATGGCCAGGGAATATGGCTGGACACAGCCGGTGCTGCCAGCCCTTCCCGACGAGGCTGGGAAATAGTCATCCCTTGGGAATTTTTAAAGGCAGAGCATCTAAGACGACTTCCCCCGTGCCCCAGGCCCACTTGCTCGTCGGCTTTGCACAGCCCTGGAGAACAGGAGGGGGGCACAGGGCTGACCCCCGGCCAGGGCAGTTTGGGGTCACCCCTCTCCTTTCTGCGTTTACTCTACCTCTGGCAATTCCCAGCTCTAACGATCAACCGCAGGCCGTTGTTGATTGACTAAATATTTGTTTCTGCTGAATCACTCGATAGCACAAAGTTTGCGGTTCCTCCCCCACCCTCTGCAGATCCTTCTCACGTGAGAACAGCCCTCTCCCCACACCTCGGCGGCCGTGGCCGCGCGCGCCCTCTTCGAAAGCCAGAGCGGGAGGAACCCTCCCGAGCGACGAGCCGAGGCGCTGCCGCGCTCTAAGAAGGCAAAGAGCAGGTTTTCATCCTGTTTCCAGTTTAATACGCGTACGTTTTCATCGCCGCCGGTGTCTGAGTTAGATCTTCCACGTGTGACTCACTAGCCTTGGAATTCACAGGCCAAAGCCCAGCCGCAGAAGCACGCCATAAGCTCGCCCTGGGGCACACACACGGGGTCCAGGGCAACAAAAAGCCGGCAGCATCTTAGGCTGGATGGAAATCATCGCACTTGCAAAGTTTGCAACACATCACCTTCACACGACATGGCCCTGCGCAGCTCACGATGCGTGAGGCTGTGGTCAACAGGGCCCCCCAACAAAACAGCCCGAGGCAGCCCAAAAATGGGATGCTGGTAAATACTAGCAATGACCTTGCGCTTTCCCTCGCGAGGCAGCGGGATGCGAGGGGATGTTCTGCCCCGAGGGTGCAGCATCGGGTGCCTCAAAGATGCATGGTGTCCCCAGATGAGAGATGGGACCATCTCTCATCTCCTGGTCAGGAGCACAGGTAAGCGTCAGGAGCACAGGTAAGCACGTGCTGAAGTTCCCCTAAGCATGGGCTTAATTTTATACATGTTTAGGGCTCCGCTGAATGGACACGTCTGTTTTGTGTGTGTATCCAAGCCCTGAGAGAGCCCTGAAGGCTCAGGCACCTGCGAGACATGAGCACTTCTATTCTGGTCCTCCACGTGTGGGTTTATAGCTCCAAAACAGGAAACCTTTGATTCCTTTTTCTCCCCGAGCCGGCTAACTGTTAAGCTATTTAGCTACAGGAAATACTACGTGAGGGAAGGAGACACCTGAACTACACACAATACTTGGAAACCTCACCGCGTCCAGAAACACCGATCGCACCTTCATTTCGAGTGAAGGATGCTGAGGGCAAAGCTTTTCAGCCTCGCTGGGGAGCTGTGGCTAAGCCGGGCTCCAGCGATACACAACAGCACCGGCACGGCACGCCAGCGCATCCCTCTCCCCGTACCAAGGGCATCCACCGCTGCTCCTTGGCTCTGGGTTGGCAGCTCTGACCTCCTCCGTGGACCCTCCCGATGCCTCAGGAGCGCAGATTCACGGAGAATTTGTGCTTAGGCAAAGCTTAAGTCCCCTAGAAAAATCCACCCACGCTGCCCACCCAAGCAAACCAACGCTTACCTGATTTGCCGATAGGAACTCCTGGGCGTTCTCGTTCATTCCCATGTACATGTTCTCCCCATCAAACTGCAAAGACAAGAGAAAGTTCGAGTTAGCGAAATGCCGTCTGCGCGTCAGGGTTACACGACTCGCAAACATTTCCCCGGCTCTTCACGCCAAGATGCCCAGAAGAAAATCCTGAGCTGGTCCGTTAAAACTTTCGAGCGTGTATGAGCACACGCACACGTCGCTGTTATTGCAGTGGGTCACGGCAGTGTAGCCCATTAATGTTCATTTTTCAGCAAAATAATGAATTAATCACTCCGGTTCGAACAAACCAAACCTGTGCGAAACCACAGATGTACCCAGCTGCCAAGATCACGCAAATGAATCACACAGAATCACAGAATCGCAGACTGGTGGGGGTTGGAAGGGCCCTCTGGAGCTCCCCCAGTGCCACCCCCTGCCAGAGCAGGGGCACCTCCAGCAGTGGCACAGGACGGCGTCCAGGCGGGTTTGGAGTGGCTCCAGAGGGGGAGACTCCCCCACCTCTCTGGGCAGCCTGTGCCAGTGCTCTGCCACCCGCACAGGAGAGAAGGCCCTCCGCAGGTTGAGATGGAACTTCTTATGGTCACATTTGTGCCCATTCCCTCTTGTCCTGTCACTGGGCACCACTGGAAAAAGACTGTTCCCATCCCCCTGGCACCCTCCCTTTCAGTATTGATAAGCATTGATAAGATCCCCCCTCAGTCTTCTCTTCTCCAGACTGAAAAGCCCCAAGTCCCTCAGCCTTTCCTCATCAGAAGGATGCTCCAGTCCCCTCATCATCTTTGTAGCCCTTTGCTGGACCCTCTCCAGCAGATCCCTGTCTAAAATTCCCACTAGACCAATCAATCGGCTTTAAAAAGCCAATTTCCATCGATGGGAACTTCCAAGACAAACAGGTCCCATTCAGTCCCTTTCCACACACCTCCGTACTCCCAAAGCAAACCAACACCAGCAACGCAGAAAGCCACTCCAGACCCTACAGGAGGGGTTCTCCGTGCAAAGCCTCATTCCCCATCCTGCCACTTTGCTGCCGTTTGCAAACTCGGGCTGCCAAAAGCCACGTTTTCCCCCCATTTCCCCTTCCCCTTCCCCTGGCCGGACTGCGCCTGGGTGGCCGGGCACGAGGCAGGACAGCCCCAGCCCAGCGCGTCCCCCCGTGCCCCCGCGGCTCCCGCAAACCCGCCTGCCCCCTTCGCCCCCTTCTCAACTGCTAATCCACTTATTAGGCTACAAAACCCCCACGGAGAACTGCAAAACTCTTCTCGTTAATTAGCTACAGCGGGAGCTTTTCACTTGCTCCGACTTCAAATGCAGGAAAAAAAAAAAGCCCTCCAGGATTGTCTCCGGCTGGAAGTATGGCTGGGGCAGTTCTCGAGGCTAAGTTCACAAATTAATTATGGCAATAAAACGGGCTCTGGCATAAAACACTCCCGAGACAAGGATGAAGGTTCCAGCTGTGAATGACACCATCTACTTAACAAGGGGAAGAGCCAACCCTCTCGCCCTTACGAGCCGGATGATGAATTGAAGATTGTTCACCCCTCGCGTGTCCTCTCGCTCTCCGATACGAAGCTGACACCGGTTACGCCTCAACAGAAACGAGCCGCATTAAGAACAATAAAAGAGAAATCTAAATAAAACCAGGTGAAGATTGCCGGCGTAGACTATTAATTACACTTCCATTTCTCAGAGTGCTACAGGATCAGCTGTTAAAGTCAGCAGAGTTGAGTAAAGCCAAGCGGGGGGAACGCAGCTCCGCTCGGCGTCGGAGCGCGCAGACACCCTCTAATTGCCAAACGATCCTGCGGGATAGCGCCGCAAACCAATTAACAGCAGCGAAATGAGAGCGGGTATTGTGACACTCATTAGCTAACACCCCTAGCAGCCGCAGCAGGGTGGAAGGGGATCCCGGCGCAAACGCAGGATTGCATTAAACCCGTCAGCGAGGCAGGAGCGCGGGACGCAGCCGCATCGGCAGCCCGACGGGTTTGCCGGGACCAGCAGCTCTCCCAGGAGCCAGGCAGGGGGGGGCTATCCACTTTAAACCGAATTTTCCTCCACTCAACCGGCTCCACCGCCCAAATTCCCTCTGCCAAGCCAGCGGAGGAGGCGGAATTCGCAGGAGCGGTGGGGCAGTTTTGGTGGAGCTGCTCAGCCCCGCGGGAGGAGGCGGTCTGCGGCTCGGCACAGGCAGCGGCGTGCTTTGCGGGGAGCCAATCTTTTTGGAACAGGCAAAATTACGGTGCTGAGGTCCTACTCCTGAGCTCTTTTTTGGAGGAGCCCACCAAAAAAAACCCATCAGGTGGATGCCTGTGTGGACAGGACCCGCTGCGCGGCACTGCGGGACGCTTACAAGCTATCGCGTCGTGAGACAGCACGGAGATGCGGCAGGAGAGCCGCGCAGGAGCTTCCCAGCAAGCAGCCCTGAAGGGAGAGAAAATATTCCAGCGGGGAGATAGTTCTGCCCATCCCTGGAACCAGCCAGGAATTTTGCACTGCAGAAATATTTGTTTCCACATCAGGAAAAGAAGAGCTCTTTCCTAAGTAAAAGTTATGCCCCTCTGAGAGATTTAAACGCACAGATGATGCGTGCGCATCCATCCATCCATCCATCCATCCATCGCCCTTCCTTGCAAGCACACACCTCGCTTTTGTCCTCCTCCAGCGCAGTGTTTTGCGGATCTAGACAAAGACCTGTTAGAAACAGCTCTTCTCCAGAAAACAAAAGTCACCTGGAAAGCTACACTGAGAAAATAAAAAGTACCGTTCCCTGGGAGGTCCGGGGCAGGACAAGCACTCTGCTTTCTATATACCATTCTGTTTGTCAGACTGTATTTTTTTTTTTTTAATGGCTTTCAACTATTCCCCTACCTCTGCTCCGTACTTCCTTCTGCCCTCGATGCCTTCGTAATAACGGTAATGAATCCTGCCTTCAAAATTACTGTGCCTCTGATTGCCAGCCTGAGCAGTGAGCCTGAAAATCAAGACTCGAAATGCAATGGAAACTTTGGAACTTCCCCACTGCTGATTGGATTTTTTTTATTTATTTTTTTTTGCATCTCCTCCAGGCTATGAAGGTGCAAACAAATTTATTAGAAATTCTCCCATCAGGATATTTTTTCAATTAGATGTTTGCCACTTATCCACCAGTCAGGTAGAGCAGATAAGTAATGTGCTCTCCCTCTTCTCATTATTGTTTCGCGACGGAATGCACTCCAAAACAATCAGCCCCATCATTCCAGGTAGATTTACGACAGAAACAGACATTTTAATATTTCCCTTTGGTTACGAACGCTTCCTCCCTTTTCGCTTTGGTCCAACCCCCGGTGCGTGTTCAGCCTCCGGGGCAGCTCCCGACCTGGGTGCATCCATTCATTCGTCACCCCCCGTGCCCTCCCCAGTACCGATGGAACCCGCACTGAACGGTGCGCGCGGAGCGGCCGGTGTCATTTTCAAGCCCTAATTTGAAAGGAACATACCCTCACGCACTTGTCCTTAATCACCCTTTGGCTCTTTAGTAATTATTTAGTTTCTGTTATTCTGTGGCTAACAGGAGCAGCCTATTAAAGGCACCAGTGGCTGTGGCGAACTCCCACCCTCTCCCAGCACGAAGTGAGTATGAAGGCGGGGTGAGCTGGGATCGCTCCCCACTCGCACCACTTGGCATCCAACACACCGTGTTCGCTTGAAAACCTGGGAAACCTGGGAGTCCTGGTGGACAACAGGATGCCTGTGAGCCAGCAACGTGCCCTGGCGGCCAAGAAGGCCAATGGCGTTCTGGGGTGCATCAAGAAGAGCGTGGCCAGCAGGTGGAGGGAGGTCATCCTCCCCCTCTGCTCTGCCCTGGGGAGGCCACATCTGGAGCACTGTGTCCAGTTCGGGGCTCCCCGGGTCAAGAAGGACAGGGAACTGCTGGAGAGGGTCCAGCAAAGGGCTACAGAGATGATGAGGGGACTGGAGCATCTTTCTGATGAGGAAAGACTGAGGGACTTGGGGCTTTTCAGTCTGGAGAAGAGAAGGCTGAGGAGGGATCTTATCAATGCTTATCAATACTGAAAGGGAGGGTGCCAGGGGGATGGGAACAGTCTTTTTCCAGTGGTGCCCAGTGACAGGACAAGAGGGAACGGGCACAAACTTGACCATAGGAAGTTCCATCTCAGCCTGAGGAGGGCCTTCTCTCCGGTGCGGGTGGCAGAGCACTGGCACAGGCTGCCCAGAGAGGTGGGGGAGTCTCCCCCTCTGGAGCCATTCCAACCCCGCCTGGACGCCGTCCTGTGCCACTACTGGAGGTGCCCCTGCTCTGGCAGGGGGTGGCCCTGGGGGAGCTCCAGAGGGCCCTTCCAACCCCCACCAATCTGCAATTCTGTGTGATTCTGTGAAATGCAAACCCTGTGTAACCGAGCCGGGAAACTGGAAACAGCGGGAAGACGCGATAAATTGCTTTTCCTTCATCTGAGACCTGGACCCGTTTGTACCCATCTTGCCCTGAGCGACGGTAGCGATGGCTGCCTGCGAGCACAGCCACCATCAAGGACCTCGACTTCAAAAAGGACCCAGAAAGCCCCACTTTGCCAAAGCCTGGCTCAGACTTGTCTCAGGTAACACAGAAACAACTCCGCTAGCCCAATTTAAAAATAAATAAATAAATAGATAAATAGATAGATAGATAGATAAATAAAAGATCAGAGGAAACTGCCCAAATTCCCACCAGCTCTGGAAACAAAGGCATGCTCCCCGCCACGGGGAATTTACTTAAAAATACAATTCTTTTCCTACAGCTCTTCCCCAGGAGCTGTAGCTGTCACCGCAGCTGCGGAGGCAGAGCCCGCGCGGGAACCTGAGCGCAGGTTTGATTCTCTGGCAGGGGGTGGCCCTGGGGGAGCTCCTTTTTTTTTTTTCTTTCTCCTACTCCCTTTTTTTTTTCTTTTTTAGTGCTTTGCCAGACTCACTTTGGTTTGTTATTTTTGCGATCCGACGTTCTTTTCAAACCTGTAAATGTGCCCGGAGGTCAGAGGGGTCCCGTGTTAGTGAGATGGAAATGAGTTAAGAAAAATAAATGCACGCCGCAAGCTGGGACGGACCCCAGAGCAAAGCAGCTGTGTGATCTCCGGCTCTGTGCAAACACAGAGAATAAATGTTTGTTAACTGGGAAGGACCCAGTGGAAAGAAACACAACCTCCTGCCAAGATTCAGAGGAGGTGTTACTTTCTCATGGGTGGCACTGCCAGCTCGTACAGTTTTCCTACGCATCTCCGCACATCCTTTTATTTCCTGAGAGTCCGGAGCTGAGATGTAAACCTCAACTTTGTAAGCAATATGTTGGCAGCGCTCATACCAGGAATGGCTTCAATGACACCTGCAAGATCTTAAAAATCTTCCAAACTTCTTATTTCCTTTTATTTTAATTTTTCAAGCATGGTGGGGTTTGGGTTTTTTGTTTATTTGTATTTTTATTTTTTTTTTCCAGGGGTCCTACTTAAATTTTAACACTCATTGTTGGCAGTACTGGACCAGAGCACCTTAACTGCAAATGCGCTGAGGATCTGGAGCTTTAACAAAGCGGCCTGTTAATGCAGCCCCAGCGGTAACTAAAACCCATCGTCATGAAGGAGCTATTAAACGCCCTGTGAAGAACAAACTGGATGCTTCCAGTGATTTCTACTGCTCGGAGCTATAAGCAGTTACCTCCCTGTGCCAGGACACCTGCAGCGGGTCCCTTCTCAATCCATGACTCCTCATTTCCAGACTGGATGCACTGGGGATATGACCTGTCACCGGAGATGTTTGGGATGTAGCTGGTTTCGGTGTCCGGGAAGCTACTCCTCAGCCACCATTACCATCACCACACAGAGGGACCCGCAATAACGCCGTGCAACAAATACCTTTAAGTTCTTAGTGAATAAAAGTTAGGATCCAATAAAAATCGCAATGCCATAATTAATTTAGTAAAAATAAATTATTGTAGCCCATGTGATGCTGGGGTTTATTCAGCTGCCTCCGATGGTACCCTACGCACCATGTCGAACCACAACTCTTCTCTAGAAACTTTTACAGAAGTAGTTTGCTCCCATGGCTCATTTTTATCAGGCAAGCACTATTTGAGCGGCGTAACCGCGTTCTGCTGTAACCGCCTTTTGGCCACGGTATTCCCGGCCCCGCATCCCCGCCAAGCTGTTCCCGCACAGCGCCAGGCATCCCTGTCCCCCAAGCTTGGCGCAGCGGGCGCCCACGCCGGCCCCACGCGCCCCGATGCTGGCGAGGAGCATGCGGGCCAGCGCGCATCTCCACCACGTCCCCCGGGATGCGAAACGCTCGCTCCAGCCCTCTCCCCTGTCAGCGCTGCCGCCGCCGGAGCTGCCGCCGCCATCTCCTCCAGGAGCAATTTAGCATCACGCCGCTTTGGGGAATACACGGCTGAGGTTAGCTTAATCTCTTTAACGGCAGTTTGCCCCATTAAGGTCTTTACACAACCTCTGGCCCGAAGTGATCTACTTAGCATTATTTATTTGTGCGCTGAAATGCTTGGGTAGCCCCTCAGTTGATCCTGTCAAAGAGGGTCAAGAGTTCAGCGATAGATTTACGACCCCCCCCTCCCCCCGACGCACACCAGGACCCTGATTGCCGGGAAAGCTCTGCATCTCCATCCCGGCCGCCCGGGCTGGCCACGTGCTGCTAGAGGCTTCGGGACCAACGTCATGAAAAGGGAGCGTGCCACCACAACGGGTGTCAGGGGCAGCGCACCCCTCAGCGCGGCGCCCAGCCGAGCATCGGCCGCAGTCACCTGGGCGTTACGGGGACCGGGTTCTCTGCACCCCCTCAATATTCTCCCGTAAAACCAGACTGACACAGGGTGAAGTCTTGAGGCTTAACACCGTATCGTAAAAGGTGGTTTGGTTGGTTTAATTGTTTGAAGAGCAATTTGCAAACAGGATAAAAGCCTAATAAGAGTTATTTCTCAAACATAGCAGAAGGAGGAAAACCTGCTGCAGAGCTGGTGGTGCCAAGGGCTGACCGAGGTACAACAGAGGCTAAAACCGGGTGGGAAAGACAGGAATGACCATAGAATCATAGAATGGTTTGAGTTGGAAGGGACCTTGAAGACCATCCAGTCCCACCCCCTGCCCTGGGCAGGGACACCTCCCACCAGCCCAGGTTGCTCCAAGCCCCGTCCAACCTGGCCTTGAACACCTCCAGGGATGGGGCAGCCACAGCTTCTCGGGGCAACCTGCGCCAGGGGCTCACCACCCTCAGAGGGAAAACTGTGCACTGGTTTGCACTCTGAAGGAGTTTTCAGCGGTTCCCAAACCGGAGCATCTCCCTTGGAAAGACCCATCTGAGCAGCTCCCACACTGGGACAGCCGGTAGGAAAAAATATAAACCAAACCAACAAAATCCTGAGGAACCCCAACGGCCAAGCGGCATTCACCCGGCTTCTCTAAAGCAATGCAAGGTAACGAACGCGGTGCACAGCCTACTGACTCCGCTCTGAAACACAGCGGGGTGGCAAGGGGAAGGTGCCAGACCAGCAGGGCTGACCCCCTCAGCCTGAAACCCTCTGGAGCTGCAACACCCCACCGAGGCAGCAGAGAGAGACCTGAGATGAGGGACATCATGCCTCGAGCCCACTTTAGTGCTTGCTGAAGTAAGTAGTAGGTACTTACCCTCTTCCAGGTATCAACTACCTAGAAGTACCTAGAAAAGTACCAACTACCTAAACCTGGTCTAGTGGGAGGTGTCCCTGCCTATGGCAGGGGGGTTGGAACTCGATGATCTTCAAGGTCCTTTCCAACCTAAACCATTCTATGATTCTATGATCTCTCTGGCTGGACTTCTCACAAGGTTCCTCAAAAAACCCCCTCTAAAAACCCAAACACAACTTGTCTTGGGGACAAAAGGAAAGGTTGTCCTGCTCACAGCCAGCAAAAAGATACTCATTAGGTTTTAGCAAGAGGAGGATCACGGTCCACCATCCATCCGCACTAAAATCTCTCCAGTTCATAACATAAGCGATCTAGAAGGATTCAAGTCTATTAATGAGACAAAAATTATTCAGGCTAGCCAAAACTGGCAGCCGCTTTCAATGGCCTTGCATTAAGGCTCTCACAGCACTAAGTGGCGGTGAGGAAATGGAAGATTAAATTTAATATCAATAAATGCAAAGTAATGCACTGGAGAAAAGCGATCCTAACAATACAGACACGACAACGGGCCTTAAAGTGGCTGTCACTGCCCAGAAGAGAAACGGTGCATTTGTTCTGGAGAGTTCCCTTTCAACTTTTGCTCAGTCCTCAGCAGCTGCCAAAAACGCCGTTCAAGTTTTAACCGCAATTAGGAAAAGAACAAAGCACAAAAGATCAAACACTATTTTACAATCTGCACAGTTCGGAGAAGGGGAGAGGGCCATCGCAGGGAGGAACCAAGGTGTGGAGTGACGAGGAAAAGAGGTGACAGATATAGAGGGACTTGACAGAGATGTACATGAAGTCGTGAGTCGAGAATGGGGAATGGCTCTTCTCTGGTTCTCATAGCCTAAAACCGAGGAGGCAGACGCTGACACCATTAGCTAGTGGAATTAAACACCTTCCAGAGAAGTTCTTCATACAGGACCCAACAGCAAAACTTCTCACCGCAGGCTGCTGTGGCACAGAAGGATCCAGAAGAGCAACTGGACAAATTAGAGGGGAACAGTAAATCCAAACGACTGAGCGCAAGGTGACCCTGACCTGTGGGCTGCTGGAAGCTCCGTGGGTAGATGTAAGCTCATTAAATCTTAGGAAAAACATTTTCCAGCGTATGGGTAGTCAAATATTAGACCACGAAGTTGTGGGATCTCCATCCCTGGAGACACTCAGAGCTCAGCTGGACCAGGTGCTGCACAACCTCGTCTGGTTGGCCCAGCTTTCCTCAGGGGGGATTTGGGACATGCAAACGTCCCTCCTGACCAGCAGTATTTGGGTGCTTCTGTGCTATGTGATCACACAGTGCTTAACCAGGCAGCCCCACGGACCTCCACCCCAAGAGCATCTCCAGCATCCCCTTTTAATTCTCCTGTACTTGAGGCTGGAGAGATCTTGAATGCCACCACTATTCAAGTGACAGCATTCATTTGTCTAAGAGACTGGCTGGTTCTCTGTGAACGCTGCACACAAAATTATTGTTATTACATTATTTGGGGGGAAATGAGGGCTTAAACTCATTTACCTGCACCTTTCAGAGCCTGCAAAGGAGTTTAAGCTCTTCACATACACACAAAAAAATCCGTCCACTGAAAGCTACAGGGAGCAGCAGAATTTAGTCTTAAGACTGACATGGAAATAGATTAATTTTTTTTCCCATTTCATATTCTAATTACAATTCTTCTCCCCCTACTATTTTCTGTTCTCATTACAGTCTTAAAATTGCTCTGCAAATTCTGTACCTTATTCTGCTCTTCCTACCATCTTTGTCATGGAAATGAGAAACAGAATGTAGAAGCATGAAAATATTGCCGAGATCAAAATTCTGCTTAACCCTTTCATGGGCGGCTCCAAAAAGAAGCCAAAGCAGCACAGCCCAGCTAATCCTCCCATCCAACCTTCTCTCCCTCTCCCTGCTCCAGTGAGGGCCAAGAACAGAACCCCAGACTGGTGGGGGTTGGAAGGTCCCTCTGGAGCTCCCCCAGTGCCACCCCCTGCCAGAGCAGGGGCACCTCCAGCAGTGGCACAGGACGGCGTCCAGGCGGGTTTGGAATGGCTCCAGAGGGGGAGAC
>VUYV01000064.1:3311750-3327231 GCA_008711295.1 Anarhynchus alexandrinus | reverse complement strand
CCAGGACTCCCAGGTCCCTTTCCACAGAGCTGCTCTCCAGCAGGTCAGCCCCCAACCTGTACTGGTGCATGGGGTTATTCCTCCCCAGGTGCAGTACCCTACACTTGCCCTTGTTGAATTTCATGAGGTTCCTCTCCGCCCAACTCTCCAGACTGTCCAGGTCATGCTGTAAGGCAGCACAGCCTTCCGGCGTGTCAGCCACTCCTCCCAGTTTTGTGTTATCAGCAAACCTGCTGGTGGTACACTCCATCCCTTCATCCAGGTCATTGATGAATATATTGAACAGGACTGGACCCAGTACTGACCCCTGAGGGACACCACTTGTTACTGACCTCCAACTAGACTGCACCGCTAACCACAGCCCTCTGAGCTCCATCGAGATGCTCAGAGAGACGCACTATTGATGTAAAGGCCAAAGTTGCTGACACCTCCGTGGTGCACAGAAGAGGGGGTGGGTTTTTTTTCCAACTTCTCAGACCTCGATCTAACACACTTTGGTCATATTCAGCCAATTGCATTTAGTTTTTTGCTTTCAGCCGAGGTAAGGCGGGCTGGGAGAGGTGTCGCGTGGTGCTTCCAGCAGTCCCAGTGCCCAGGAAATCTCCATCCTTCTCCTCTCCCGCGGCGCGGGCACCTCACCAGAGCCACAGCTTTGGCCACACCAAACCCTTTCCCGATTTCTCCCGAAGTTTGGGCATGGATGGAGGAAAAGAGGTTGCCTGGAGGCGAGGAGCACCCCCAGACACCCACCCTCCCAGCGCAGCCCTGCTTCCACCCCGGCCCTCTCCAGCCCATCGCTGACCGCGCTCAACGCTCATTCTTTTTTGCAAGATAGCATCGCGCCGCTGCAGCCGCAAGGCTCGGGGCATGTACATCGCTTCCTTTTCGAAACCGAACAACAAGCACATCCTGCGTTGTTTATCACGCTTACGCAGGTGCTCGAGGAGTTTATCTGCAGAAAAAATATAATAATTACATAAATAAACACCGGCCCCTCGCTAAGCTGCTCCTTCTCCCGTCGGCAGCTGAAGGACCCGGCGAGCTGAAGGCTCACCACCGTCAGCGCGCGCTGCTGGGGAGGGAGGAAGGTACATGAACGCAGCGCATCTCCTGGCACCGGGCTGGTGTGTTGCCAGTCTGAAACAAACACAGTTAAGTGATAATGAGACTGAACTGCGCCGCCCGCTCCACCGGTAACGCTTGTAATTCACAGGAAACCGAGAGAGGCAGAAAATGTACAAAGAGCTAAAAGACGCCCGCAGAGGGTCTGCGCAAGGAACGGTGCCGGTGTCAAAGGCACCCAGGAAAATTGTTGTTTTTTTGCAAGATAAAACCTCAGGGTTGAGTTAAAAATAGAGCTTATACCTGTCTGCCTCAGAAGCAGCGACAGCGCAGCTCTGCTCCGGGAGGTTCTCATGGAGATGCTGATCTCCACGCGAGAACAGCCCTCGCCGCAACCAGGGACATCGCTGGAGAGGGACCACCCGCGGCCACCGGCACCAAAGCAGCTGGGGAAGCAAGGGAGCGCTCGGGAAGCAAGAAACCTTAAGCCTGAAAGTTTTCCCATCCTCTAATATATATAATTTTGCGCCCCCGGCCCAGGGAGCGGAGCAGGGACTCCGCGCGGGCAGCGGCGTTGGGACGCGCACCCCAGCGCGGGGCTGGGAGCGAACGCCGGGATGGGCTAAAAATCAACGGATGGAAGAATAAAAGCAATTCACCGGCGCGAGCGAGGAACCCAGGAGCTGCCGCCACCACCGCGGCCCCGCACCAGCGGTCGCTGGGGTTACCCCGGGTCTGACGTAGGCGCAGGAATTATTTTGGAAATCCCTATTTATCTTTTTCTCAACTGCGAAGTAAATAAATAAGTGAGTGCACAAGTGCACGTCGCAGAGCGGGAGAGAGCTGTCAGAGGAGCGACGCAAAGATTGCTTAAAGCTATTCACTTTTTAAGACCATGTATTATGCTTCCGATCCCGCTGCCTCGTTGACAGCTGTACAGGTTAACAACCTGGCTCCCAAACATCTCCTAACTCCAGTTAACTCCAGTTTTTGTGACTCCAGTAAGCCACAAAAATCACAGGTGCTACTCGATCGCCACTCAAGAAGAAAACCAGCAACTCCCATTCTCTCTCCAGCCACTGGTCCTCCAGCAAAGCACAGCCCCGCGCCGCCGGGCACTTCGCTAAACACTTCCATCATTTGAAGCTTTGCCCAGTAGCGAGAGCAAAAGTACATCTCTGCCCCCCCCGAATTCAAGATCATGTGGGTTTTTTTCTGTTGCAAAGCATAAGGGAGATGAAGAACTGATTTTCAAGTCAACTTTGGTGAGAATGGGGAGCGTTATGCAAAAACAGCTAATCGGGAGGGGAAAAAAAATAATAAATCAGAGAGCTTCCACACTAGGCATTTAGATAATAGTTTCCAACACACAAATATTTGGCACCGGTGAAAACCTTCCTTCTGTGGTTCTGCGCTGAACTGTGTATGCAAATAACCCTTGCAGCGGCACACAGCATGACTTGCAAAAATAAAAAATGGGCTGACAATGTACAATCCATTTCACAGTTTTATCTTAGACTTTTGGGCACATTCGTGATTCAAATAAACAAAAAAACCTTAATGAAAAGTGAGATCTCACAGAATAGTCAGGGCTGGAAGGGCCCTCTGGAGCTCCCCCAGTGCCACCCCCTGCCAGAGCAGGGGCACCTCCAGCAGTGGCACAGGACGGCGTCCAGGCGGGGTTGGAATGGCTCCAGAGGGGGAGACTCCCCCACCTCTCTGGGCAGCCTGTGCCAGTGCTCTGCCACCCGCACAGGAGAGAAGGCCCTCCTCAGGTTCAGATGGGACTTCCTATGCTCAAGTTTGTGCCCGTTCCCTCTTGTCCTGTCACTGGGCACCACTGGAAAAAGACTGTTCCCATCCCCCTGGCACCCTCCCTTTCAGTATTGATAAGCATTGATAAGATCCCCCCTCAGTCTTCTCTTCTCCAGACTGAAAAGCCCCAAGTCCCTCAGCCTTTCCTCATCAGAAAGATGCTCCAGTCCCCTCATCATCTCTGTAGCCCTTTGCTGGACCCTCTCCAGCAGTTCCCTGTCCTTCTTGACCCGGGGAGCCCAGAACTGGACACGGTGCTCCAGATGTGGCCTCCCCAGGGCAGAGCAGAGGGGGAAGATGACCTCCCTCGACCTACCAGCCTTTAAAGATAAAAAAAACAAACCCACAAACAAACAACAAAACCCAAGGATGATAGGAAGTTAATTCCTGAAATGACATGCTGGAAGTCTGGGAGCATCTTCACTGCCCACTTCTCATACAGCTGTACAGCACTCGGCGTTTTCCCCTCTCTTATTTGGCCCTGTCTTATTTAAATCACAGACTGCACGTGCATCTTCTGTAAGTGTCTTTACATCCCCTAACCCTAGCGAGAGTTGGGAAGGTCCAACGTAAACCAATAATCAAGAATAATGCAGGACACCGCTCCCCATATCAGAGCACTGGCTTTATCCCACCAGCACCACAACCCTGCTATTTTTTTCTAAGCCCACACCACCAAACCGACGGGGACCGCTCACAACCTCAATGTGTGTTTTGACGTACACAGGACGATGGTGAGCGCAGCCCGGCACGCTCGGTGGCCGTGCCCTGGGAAGGATGTGCAGGGCAGCCCCAACCCCAGGCTGAGACCGGGGAGCAGAGGGACTTTACCCAAACCTCCTCACTCTTCAGATGAAAGTCTTGATGTCACCTTGATGACAGATGAAAGCGGGCTTGAAGGTGGCCAGATTTCAGATCCCTACTCTGCTAGAATGAGCATCATCTCCAGCACATGGGCTTCCTTTTGACCGCGCTGATGATTCTGCCTTTTGACAAAAATTGCAATTATCCTCTTATACAAAGAGCAAGAGCCCCCCAAGCCATCCCAGCAGCATGGGCTGCACCCAGGGGACCCCCCTGCCACCCACAGCCCCTGCAGTGGTGGAACCAAAGGAGCAGCACAGGATTTTCATCACCAGAGGCTTTGCATGTGAGGTGTTTTTGTGGGGCCGGGGAGACGGGGGCCGAAGCTGCGAAGGCAGCACCGGTGTCGCGACTTCACACGCCGGAGACTCAAGACGTGCAAAGCCATGGTTTTACAGAAGCTGAAGCTCAGCAACATTTCACACGTGGCAATAAAATCACATCGGAAAGGTACCTCCACAGGCAGCATCACCACATCCTCCTATGTCCTATTTGATGAAGTGCTGAGTTGGGTTTGTCAACCAAAGCTGTGGGGCTGCGTTTCCAAGGGGTTGGGCACATACACCCCCCCCCACCGCATCGCCCCGGCCTCGGCCCCCCTGCCGGGTCCACGCGTCGTACCCAAAGCTTCACTCCCAACCTCAACTTCTGGTTATTTTAAAAAATTAAAAAATAAAATAAAAGCAAATCAACAAACCAGCCCTCCCAAGCACTTCTAATCCCAGCTCTTTTCTTTTATAGACCTCTCTCTGTTCACCTTATTAATCTTTCCAGCAAATTTTACTGCCGCGTAACTGCTTTTCATGAGGGCGAGAAGGTAGTTCGTGCTTACCGCAGCCGAGCTGGCCTCAGGTTTACTCGTTAAAATACACACCTGAGCGTTGAAAATGCTCAGTGTCTTAAAAAGACAGTTGAAAGCGCATTAAAATTAATGAAACTCATCAGAAAGAGGCACCTCTGATGATTAGTATTGCCCCCGCCTCACTGTAAATAATTGAATAGAGATATTATTATTACTATTATTATTATTATTGCTATTATTAACCCTAACAAGGAGTTTAAAGCATGTTGATGAGAAAGAGGAAAAGCAGCCAGAAAAATTGCCCGACTAATTAACGACTTAAATAAAAATAAACAAAGGGAGTCTTCCCGATTTTAGCAAAGTCCTGCCTTTTTCCAAGCAGCTAAAAGCAAGACTGACAGCTTTACAGATAGGGAAATGGGCAGATAAGATAAACACGCACAATACAAACTTGTCCAAAGCTTTTACGGTCCTTCTCTGCACCACTTCCAGCTCATTGAATTACAGTATTACTATAGATTTGCAGCAAAATTATCTTTTATCTCAGCTTCTTTTAAAGCTTTTTGGCATTTGCTAGTATTTTCTATTATAAATCTAATTGCAGATTCCAAACAGACAAGGGCTCATTAAGCCTTAATTATGCACATGTTGTTTTCAACAAACATTTTCATTTGGACTGCTGTGAGCTGTAATTGTTCCGAAGGCACCGCAGCCTCCGATTTACCCACTTCCCTGGGATGGCAAAAGCTACTTTCCAGGAGGGCACGGCTCGGCTGAACGCACGATTTGCGACCTGTGGAATTCGGGTTGTGCGGCTCCGGCGGGAACGCCGGCAGGGCAGCGCCGTCAGACGCCGGCAGAAGCAGCCAGGATGCTCGCCGTGGTACCTGCCCTCCCTGAGCCCTCCTTGTGGGGTGAACCGTGCCCCACTCGTGGAGGTGGAGGGGAGCAGGGGGGAGCCCAGGGTATGGGATGGCAAACGGGGCACGGCCACCCTTCCCGGGGAGCAAACAGCACGTGGAGGTTGCTGCTCGCCTTTGGCCGGGGCTGGGATGCGGGACTCCCGCTTGGGTACCTCCAAGGATGCCGCCGTCTCAGCCCAACATCTGCCCACGTTCTGCCAAGCAGCTGGGTCTCCAGCCCAGCGCCCACCCTCGGTCCTCCTCTGGCCACGTCGCGCAGCATCGCCACAAGCACGGCGGGACAAACCCATTTCAGTCCATCCCAAACTACACGGGGGTGGGAGGTAGCCCTTTTCGCCTCTCGTTGGAGCCACGGTTGCGTTTGCCCTCTGAAATACGAAGTAACCCACACGAACAGCCAAGCTTTTATTAGAAGTTCAAACTTCCTTCTAACAGCACGAAAGCTGCATCTGCTCAGGTTGCAGCAGCATTACCGGAGCCGGTGTGAGCCGCAGGACGACAACATCAAGGTCCTGGGTCCTTCCAAGTCCACCCACCCCCGTGACTCCTGGGTTAGCAGAGCACGGCTTTGCTCCATCCCATCTCTCCGGTGAAGAGACCCATCACACGCAAACCTCACCAGCCTCCCTTGAGCCTCTTTCGGGCAAGAAAAGCTCCTTCTGATATATAATTTCCCCCCTAATGAAGCGTTAGGGCTCCAAAGGTTGGCTGCAGGTGCTGGAGCCAGGAGATGCTGGTGGGTTTTAGCCCTGCTGGGAACAGCAAGGTGTTAGCACCATCGGTGTTGCAACTTCCAGCCTAAAATCCTGCCGGCCCGGTATCCGACGTACTATCTCAGGACAAGAGTGGCCAGAAAAGGCAGAGTTACATTAAGAAATTAGTATCCCCCTTCTTCACATTTCTTTCTCTCTTCTCAGTGTTGGAGATGACAAATTCTCTGCCGTGGCCCCAAGTCTCATGTTGCAGTGTTCGAAGGAAAACGTGTCAGAGTAAGCATGAAATCTTCTGGCTTTGCCCTCGAAAAAGACAACTTTTCAAGCAATAGTTTGACCTAGAAAGGTTTTCTGGGTCATTTTGACTTGGCATGTAGATGTCTGACCTACTAAATCTAACACAATAAAATTACAGAGTTCGTTTCAACCCGTCGGTGTCAGATCATTCATAAATTCAGATGCGCTGTTTACAAAACTGCTATTCATATATTCACAACTAAGGTCTCGCCAGGCTCCTTCTGGCAGGGAAGGATTTGCCCCGTTCAACATTCGCTCGTGCTGACAAAGGGAAAAATGTAAAAACTCCATGACAAGCTGAGTTCCCGTCTTCCTCACATGGCCCTTCCCCTCAAATCCCGCAGGATTTATGGCTGCGCTGCCCCTTCCACCGCTGTTGAAATTCCCTAAAATGCCCTTGCTGCCGGCTTTGCCGTGGGGTGGGAGCCCCGAGGCCGGGCCATTCCCCTTCGCATGGGTGCAGCCCGCAGACCGGCGCAGCTGCGCTAACGAAGCAAAGGGAAACGTCAGCCTCTATGGAGATCCTCATGCTCCAGCACCCCACATCCCTCCTGTGAAGGCACCAGCACAGCAGTGCTGCTACCAGAACGGCCCTGAAGAGTCCGGCATGGACTTTGCAAGAGAAGGAAAAGCTCGTGCTCGGCCTGCTGGGACACACAGAGGAGATGCACCTCGGTGGTGGCACCTCAGCGGTGGCACTGGCAGGCACCTCCTGCCCTGGCAGGCAGTCACGATTCCTGACACCAAAGGGTTTCCTTAAATCCAGTTTAATATTTATTAATTCCTGTACATAATCCAGGCAATGCCCGTTAAAGGAATGATTGTGAGAGGTATTACGGAGCATCGCTCTCCGTGTCTGTGTGGGTCAGAGCAGCTTTATCCTCAGCCTCCCACAGAGAAGCAAACATCATCTGAAGAACCAAAGTGACTCCAGGGCCGGGTCCTCACAAGCATCCCTCCTCGTCATGACACGCTTCCCACTGGCACACTTGAGGGGTGCTGTGCTGATCCACAGCCGGTTTCCCTCCAGATCCCCACGCTCACAGCCCTGGCACGGATCCTGGTCCCCAGCACGCTTGCAGCCAACACCATCAAACCCAGGCTGTAAGGCCGGGTACCGTGAAAAGCCTGAGGAGCGGAGTACGTGGTCCTGTTCACACCTCCCAAGCTGTCCACCCTGTTTGCACCAGCTGGGCCAAGCACCAGTGACTGTCCCAGAACTGGTGTGCCCAGCCAGGCACCAGAAGGACTTCACCAGGCACCGTACCAGGGGACAAACCCTTCTGCAAAGAGCTCACACTCTTCTTTTGGAGACTCATTCTTAGCTGGTCAAAACCGGGACAGGCGGGGTGATGAGGTGTGCTTGCACAGCAGCATCTGCCTCTTCCTTGGCTGCAATTTTTTCCTGAGCCACAGGATCAGGAGTGTATCTCCACAGGCATATCCAGCTCAGGAAGGCCACCAACCGAAGAGCCGACAAAGCAGCCGTGATCTGCACAGTGCTGCCATGAAGCATGGCCTTGGGCAAGAAGTCGCCCACGAGGTCAAGGTACGGGTAGGAAAAGTTGATTTTCCTTCCTTGCTGTAGCAGTGTGGGAGAAGAGGGACCTGCTTATGCATGCCACCCCACGAGTGTGTAGGACCATGCCAATGGATCTGACCAGCAGAGCTGCACCTAGTCCTGCTGCTCCCCAAATCCTTGATGATGCCCATTAAGGGCACGTGAGGGATGGGTACCACCTCACAGGCTTCCCAAGCTGGGCTGCTCGAAGCCTCACAAGGGGTGATATGGTCCTTCTGCAGCAGAGAAGGATGTGCTGTTGAAACAGATAATGACTTTACACCTCCAGAAATGGGGTTTTAATGAGAGGATACTCAAGTTCAGCTTTGATGTTGCACAAGTTCTTTTTGAACCACGTTTCCAGAGACTGGGAACCTCTACTCAGGTCCTCACAGTGTCTAAGTCAGACACCTAAACAAAAAAAATAATAATCACATTTACCAGCGAACAAGATTATTCTCTCATGCCTTATCCAAAAGCATTTAGTAAGGGAAAGTGATTTCCACCGAACGCTCTGCATCCCAATTCTGGAAGTCCTGCCAAGATTTCAGACCCTCCAGTGGATATATTTCATTTAGATTTCAGCTGCACCTCTATAAAAGATATATGGGTGGTTTTTTTTTTCCCCCACTCTCAAATTTTTCATAACTGTTAAGAGAAAGAATCCTCCTCATTCTGAAGCCACAGGGAGCAGCAGGAATTATGCCAGTGCCACATGCCACGTGGTACAACAGCCGCAGACTCTGCTTCGGTTAAACTCCACCACATCGATGAAGGTATTCTTTATTTGAGTTTGTATTATAAAGATTTAAGCGTCCTGGAGAGATGAAAACACTTAATTTTTTACTGCCTGGCCATAATCTCTTGTTTCCCTCGGTTGCCCTGCAACCTGTCCCTCTGCAGTCCTCTAACGCTACATGTGCAGCATCTTCTCCACCTGCTAATTATAGGCTCCATTGTACCAGATAATTCAGCCCCAGCGAGGCTGAGGGGCGGTTGTGTATCGCCAGACCGCGTTTTGCTGTTGACTATAAAACCAGAAGAATTAATCACCTTCTCTAGTCGGTACGTGGGACTGGACACTTGTGTGCTCAGTGGAAAGGAAAACAAGTTTGGTTCCTTTAAACAAAACATAATAAATCTCCCCAAAAGCAGAAAGCTCATAGTTTGTATTTCTTGGAAAAAAAAAAAACAAACCCCAGTGTATTATTATATTAAGTGTAAAAATATATATATAAATCTGCAAGGCAACCTGCAACATGGTTGGATCTGAAGGACGCTGCGAGTGCTGACGCAGACAACCCCCAAGCAAACACTTCATGTGCAAATCGCGTTTACCTTTGCTGCTCGCCGGGGCTGTCGTTTTAGTCTGCACGGAGATATTTACTGCAGGCAGCAGAGAAACCATCATTTTCCTACATCCCATCCATCCATCCACGCTTCCACCTCTCGGGTCTCAGGGCAGCCTGGGACACGCTGCCCACCAGCCCTGCCTGCACCAACAGCCCCCTGACCCAGCACGACACCTAAGCCTATTTAATTATTTTCCTCTGAATTCAGCAATTAGGGTCACTCTCGCCCTCTGAGGGAGTTTCTGCTCTCCCACCACTAAGCCGTGGCACGATGAGCCAACGAAGAGGACGGCATCAGCTGCACCGCTCTACCCTTCCCCGAGGCTCCCCAGCCGGGGTCTGCCGCGACGCTGGGGGAGAAGGACTGGGGCAGCACCAGGGCACAGGATCTCCAAATTCAGACCAACCACCCCGAACATCCCATCAGGACAAGATTTACGGCAGCATTTTATCAATGCTTGAGCTCCAGCTTAGGCCACAGTGAGATCATCTTTAGCTTTTCCTCTCGGGATACAGCCCTCGAGCTACTGGGTCAAAGCCACAGGGAAACACCAATACCAGCATCTCCAGCCCGAGGCGTATCCCAGCGCTGAAATACTGGAAACTTCAGCCTGGAGCAAAGAGCACGTGCTGAAACAGCAGGAAAGAGACTGACATCCACATGACGGAGAAGCCCAACCCGGGCAAGCAGGAGGCATGCCAGGAGGAGCAAGCCAGAAGACCTCGCTGGGACCACAGGACACAGGGAACGCAAAGAGACCGAATGAGTTTGTTTGCAGCAGTCATCTTCCCCCCCTGCCTCCCACAGCGTAGAGAGATACCTGTATTAACTTCTTTTTAGGTACTAAAGAGATGGTCAGGGATGAGACAGCAGAAGCGGGGATGGATTGGGTAATTCCCAAGGAAATGTGTCCCCACTGGCTGCTGGGGCCACAGCAGCTGGTTTGTTCTCCGCGTGGTGCCCAGCCCCCAGTCTCGGGACTGCTTGGGCCAGTGAGGGCACGTAAGTAAAAAACTTCTAGTGGGCATTAGCCTCTCCGTTATCTTCACCTTGGGCCCAGCAACAAGCGCTGAGGGAGGTTCCTGCATGCACAACTCATGGCTGACCTCAAACAGCAGCTACAGAGCAGGGGGAAACACGGCTGGCAGCAGAGCTGGCGAGGAGATCAGGCTGTCGTCCCCCAGAGGACGTGAGCACAGATTTCTTTAGTCTGTAGATACACGAGGATTAAGACATCAGCTCTCTCAGCTGCCAAAGGTAAAGCAGTGTCCTGTTGCTACAAGTCGAAACCTATCAACATTACTGCCCAACAGTCCCAAAGGAACCTATAAAATGTCACAGGTACAAAATCTCCAGCGAAATCAGCTGCTCTGCAGAAGAGCTCCAGGTTGGCAAACGCTACATCTGTCCCTAAGAGAGACTCAAAGCAAAGCAGCAAATCGGGACAACGTAAGCCTTAGCGCAGGGCGAGGAAGACTGGTGACAACGAACCGGACCCAGAGGACGTGTAAGATACTCCGACGGCCCCACGCTGCCACAATTGGCACGGCGCTTCCTAGAGGGCAACCGGCACTTCTGCTGCAGCTCACCCTCAACCACTGAGGGTTACGAGAGAACCGGCTGCTCAGGAGTGTTGACGCTTCCCAAGGCTCCTTCTCAGAGCTCTCGAACAAAGACTTTCAACCTACCCCAACTCGAGGTTCAACCCATTCCAATAAATTTGCCTTTTCTTTGAACCAACTGGCGTGGATGCTCTCAACTGAAATTTCACTTAAACACAATTGCTCTGGGAGGAACTGACTTACGATTAAGTTAATACAAGACTGATCCCAACCGTGTGAAGAATTCCCATACTGAGCTGCGCTTCGGTTTAACCAAACTGGGGTTTAGATGCGGGTGACGCTGTGTGCAGACCCGATGCTGCCAAGGGCCACGACAAGATGAAGCACGCGACTCGTTTTTCAAGACAGAAATATTAACGACACACCAAGAGAAGTATTTAACCAGGTCTCCTGTTGCTTAATATCTTTATTAATGACCTGGAAACTAGGCTGCATCGCGAAACAAAGTTTGCAGATGAAAAGAAAATTATTTAGGTTAAATACAAATGAGGAAATCTTGGGAATTCGGAGCCACCTAACCGAGCAGAAGGCAACATCTGAGCAGGAGAAACCCCGCGCTGACAAATGCAGAGCAGTCCACGAAGGAAGGAGCGGTTTGAAATCCTTCTGGATGTTTAAATTAACTGAACATTAAGCGATAAGACCGACTATCACGTCAACCGCCCCATGCAAACCTCTGCTGAAAGCACAGCAATATCAAAATGACAGAGCGCAAAAATAACAGGTCAGAAAATAATAGAGAAAATACCGTAATGTTGTTGTCCCAACTGTCAGCACAACACGTGCTTCAGGTGCCGAATTCAGCCCCTTCTCAGAGGAGAGGGATGGGAAAACAAGGGCGGAAAGCTGGGAAAACAAAGCCCTGGGGCAACAGAGGACATTCGAAACGTGGAGATATGGAAGAAAAATGGAAAAGGCCCCGTTTTGCCAAAAAAAGGAGGCGGAAGAGACCTGATGATGACATACAAACCCATTAGTTTGGGCAAATGGCTGGGCGCAGGGATGCGGGTCCTGCGCTCCCCGGGGAAAGCGCGGCGGTGGGACCCCAGTGCACAGGGGAAAACTGCTCTCATCCTGCCCAAAATGGGCTCATTTGGAGGCTATTGGTTTCCTCACATGTAAAATCCACATAATCGCACTCATCTCCAGCACAGCAGCGAGACGTTTGACGCCGCTCCTGCAAGGAGGGAAGGACGCGCGCCCGCTGGAAGGAGAAACGCTCTGCAAACAAAACCGTGTCCTGCCATTTCAGCCCCGCGTCCCCAAATCACAAGTTTTGTCACGCAGACGCAGCTCCCACCCGGGGCTGGGGCAGAGGGGCGATTCATAGCGAAACAAATGAAGGCTTTGATCACGGAAAGCAGATTTTCATAGCATGCCAGGGTGAAAAACACATATTGGTCTCAAAGCAGAAGATAATACTTATAGGAAAACTAAAAGGGGACAAATTCACCCCTGGCTTGAGGGTTATACATACGAGAAGTTTCGCTCCTCC
This sequence comes from Anarhynchus alexandrinus, assembly GCA_008711295.1. NCBI lineage: Eukaryota > Metazoa > Chordata > Aves > Charadriiformes > Charadriidae > Anarhynchus > Anarhynchus alexandrinus. The sequence continues at coordinate 3,314,724 of VUYV01000064.1, read as the reverse complement.
TGCCTAAACAAGCAAAAAAAAACCCCACAGTGTTTTCAAGACAGTTCAGTTCAGGGCACTAAAAGCACGTTCTGAGCCGAGAAGCATGAGAAACTCGTCAGCACTATAAACCCGTCCCCGCTTCGGGTTGTTTTGGGGGCTTTGTTTCCACCGCTCTTTCCTGAGCTTCAAGGAGACAAAGCTCTTCCTTTCCACCAAGCGATGGTGCACCTCAACGGCCTCAACCAGGGAGGGGGGCAAAGCCTGGCTGGGAGGGAGGGGAGCAAATCCAGGCGTCCAGCAAGGAGACATGAAACCCCACCGTGAGGTCCAGATTCCTGGTGCTCAGCACCGGCTGCTCCCCCAGTCCCAGGTACGGTGACAGGCAACGCCACAGCACATGGTCCTCGGGGACCAGGGACAAGGCAACTGTGGTTGCACCAACCATGTATAAAAGATGAGGGGAAAAACTGGGTGTATGGCATCGTTCTTTGTCTTAGCATCGTCCATCACCGACAAAGTAACTGGCAGCAGAAATGTCTTCCTTCGAAAGGGGTGGCACAGCTCAGCCCTGCCAAAGCTGTTCACCGAAACACCAGCTCCACTGCTGCCCCAGCCTGTGGGACAGGACAGACCTCCCCACGCCACCAACGCCAAGCTCAAGGGGCTGAGAGAGAAGGTCGTTAACTGCTGCTCCCTCCTTGAACGCATCCAGCACCGGCGCTGATGGGCGCAGGGCCAGGCGATGCGTGGCCAGGCTCCGGCAGCCTGTGGGGTGAGGAGCAAGGGCTGAGCCACAGCACAGAGACAAGAGGGCTGGAGCCCCTCTGCTGTGGGGACAGGCTGAGAGAGATGGGGGTGTTCAGCCTGGAGAAGAGAAGACTCTGGGGAGGCCTTAGAGCCCCTTCCAGTGCCTAAAGGGGCTCCAGGAGAGCTGGGGAGGGACTTTTGACAAGGGCATGGAGTGATAGGACGAGGGGGAATGGCTTCAAACTGGACGAAGGGAGATTTAGATGAGATATTAGGAAGAAATTCTTTACTCTGAGGATGGCAAGATGCTGGCGCAGGTTGCCCAGAGAAGCTGTGGCTGCCCCATCCCTGGAGGTGTTCAAGGCCAGGTTGGACGGGGCTTGGAGCAACCTGGGCTGGTGGGAGGTGTCCCTGCCCAGGGCAGGGGGGGTGGAAGTGGATGGTCTTCAAGGTCCCTTCCAACCCAAACCATTCTATGATTCTACGAAGATGTGAGGCAAAAAAAACAGGTTTTGGCCAGGTTTCCTTCCCCTCCTCCCCCTTCCCCCAACTGCAACAGCTCTTCCAGCTTCACCCCAGCACCTTGCAGCAAAGTGAGCCACAGCAGCGGGGCTTCGCACCCCTGACAGCAGCAAGGAGAAGGGGCAGGAGGAAAGGAGCAGAGCAACACAGCTCCACAGAGCCGAGGCGGTCGCTGGCCGCTGGCCATTCATGGTTGCAGGGACTGCAGGCAAACCCGTCCTTCCCATGCGCTGCTGCAGTCCTGGCAGACTCCTGCCAACTCTGGGTCCAACTTTCCATTGAGCAATGACTCGAGCATTTTTAACAGACACTTCTGTTCGAAGATGAAATTTTGCAAAAACAACAAAACCAACGGCAACCACAAAAAAAAAACAACAACAAAAAACAACAAAGCACCAACACCCCGAGGAAGCAGCCCCAGGCTCAGCGACTGTTCAGCTCCGCAGCAGGTGAAAGCAAAGCCCATGTTTCCAAAAAAAAAAAAAACAAAACAAAACAACAAACCAACCAAGAAACCAACACCTCACCCCTGTCATTCAAATGGTATTTGAAAGTGAATGAGAAATGCCAACCAATCAACTCCACGGCAGGATTCAAAGAACAATATATCCAAACCTCAGTGCTGCGGCCAAGAATATATTTGCGATGCAGGAACGCTACAGCAGCAGCAACAGAAGCCGTTTGCAAGAGTAAATGAGGTTATTTTGGCAGCGGAGCGGATGTAGCAAACAAGCCACTTTAACTGAATATGGTAAACAGAGATGGAGTGATTATAGCAAGAATGAATGCAATAGGGTTCTGAGCCGCTTTGAATTGCCTCGACTGACCACAATATCTGATAAAACCAATGGAAAAAAGTTCTGGTTTCCTCTTGCATATAATTGATTATCTTGCTGAGATCTACTGTTTTATATATACGCACACACACACACTCACAGCCCTCTGAAATTCAGTTACTTGGCCATGCTGCCAGAAATAACCCAAGACCGGGAACAGTTAGATGGTATTTATTTTTGTCTGGGGTCACGGACTCCAGAAGTGAGAACGGATGCGAAGCCCTCTCCCAAAATAAAGCACCTGGGAGGTTTGCTTTGAGTAGCCGAGATGTAACTGCTTCTGATCCACGCGCAACCAACACAGCTCCCCTACTTGCTTTTAAACCAGGGAGGGAATAATCCCTGGTGGGGGGGGAGATGCTGTGTGCCATTAATCAGGTCCGCCTTGAGGCTCTCTTCCTTGACAAAGAAACACCGGCTTTGATTTATAAAAAAAGATGCGAAGGTGTCACTGGAATTTCCCCAGTGCCAAGAGGTGGCAGGTAAAGATGGTGATGCGCAGACGGGAACGGCCCCGGTGCAGCCCAGTGCATGGGGAGGGCTGTGGGATGCAGCCCGGTGAGTGGAGAGAAGTGATTTGGGATGGAGAGAGGGGACAGGAGCGACGGGTCCATGCTCTTTCCCACTATCCGATTCCTCCCGCCAGAAGAGTATTGCACAGGCCAGTTTGGATCTTTGCAGCATCCCGTGGCCGCTACCACCTCCACCACCCCCCCATGCCACAAAAGGCATCTCTTTACCTTGGCTTTTGCCAGAAGTTATTAAAAAATGAAAAGAAAACACAAACAAGCGAAAGAAAACCCACCGGGACCTTGCAAGCTCTGCTCGCTGCAGCGCAGGCGAACGCCGCAACCAAAACGTGCCAAAAAAGCCGGGCGGGCGGGCGG
>VUYV01000064.1:3296818-3311154 GCA_008711295.1 Anarhynchus alexandrinus | reverse complement strand
CTGCCGGGCCCCGCTCAGGTCTCGCGCTGCCCTCATCCCCAAAGCGCTCACGGGCAAATAAGCGGACCGGGGTTTCCAAGGGACCGCTCCCGGCTGGAATAAACCACCAGAAGAGGGTTTTAAATAACAGCTTCAGCAGCACAAAAGCTCCTCTCGGGAAAGCTGAGAGCGGACACGCTGGGAGAGGGTGCCAGCCCCGGGAGGGGACAGTGGCACGGCGCCCGCGGCCGCTCCTGCCGCAAAGGATGGCTGAGGACAGGATGCTCCTTCCAAAAACCGTGTCCCTCTCAACCGGTAGCTTATCACCCAGCGCTACGTCTCGCTTTTCTACAGCTCGGGCTTTCTCCGCAGCGATGGAGGGACCTGCGGGGAGGGAAGCGCAGAGGGCTCCAGGCACAGCCCCTGTGTGCAGGGCTGCCCCCAGGGCAGCACCGTCCCCGCAGGTGTCCCCCGGTGTGCTCAGAAGGGATGTCGGGAGACGCACAGGTGGATGGGGAAAAAAAAGAGAAAAGTATTGCTCCTACCTAAAAACAGACAGTTGTCTTGAATTGTGTTTACAGAGCAAGTGTTTGAGTAAATCATTGCTTAAGTTTTCCAGTGGACTTTTCTCAAATTTTCATTTTTCTCTGCAGCTCTAAAGCACAAACGTATTGTGGTTCCACGATTAGAGAACACAGCAAGTGAGGTTGACCTCACCTCGTTGCGGAAGTTATATATGCGTATACACACACGCAAATTCACACGTTATTATATACTTGTGTCCACATATATAAAAAAATATATATATATGGTTAGATATGCAAGTGTGTGGTTATACATATATAAATATATATATTCCACCACCCCCCCCATGGCAGGGGGGTGGAACTCTATGATCTTCAAGGTCCCTTCCAACCTAAACCATTCTATGAATCTATGATTTTTCNACAGTGGCACGGCGCCCGCGGCCGCTCCTGCCGCAAAGGATGGCTGAGGACAGGATGCTCCTTCCAAAAACCGTGTCCCTCTCAACCGGTAGCTTATCACCCAGCGCTACGTCTCGCTTTTCTACAGCTCGGGCTTTCTCCGCAGCGGTGGAGGGACCTGCGGGGAGGGAAGCGCAGAGGGCTCCAGGCACAGCCCCTGTGTGCAGGGCTGCCCCCAGGGCAGCACCGTCCCCGCAGGTGTCCCCCGGTGTGCTCAGAAGGGATGTCGGGAGACGCACAGGTGGATGGGGAAAAAAAAGAGAAAAGTATTGCTCCTACCTAAAAACAGACAGTTGTCTTGAATTGTGTTTACAGAGCAAGTGTTTGAGTAAATCATTGCTTAAGTTTTCCAGTGGACTTTTCTCAAATTTTCATTTTTCTCTGCAGCTCTAAAGCACAAACGTATTGTGGTTCCACGATTAGAGAACACAGCAAGTGAGGTTGACCTCACCTCGTTGCGGAAGTTATATATGCATATACACACACGCAAATTCACACGTTATTATATACTTGTGTCTACATATATATAAATATATATATATGGTTAGATATGTGAGTGTGTGGTTATATATATATAAAAATATATATATTCCACCCCCCATGGCAGAGGGGTGGAACTCGATGATCTTGAAGGTCCCTTCCAACCTAAACCATTCTATGAGTCTATGATTTTTCATTCCTTCACCCTCTCTGGGACCCTGGCTATGGGATAAGCCCCACTGGACTTTTATTTTTAGGTAGAAAACATACAAAGCTGACGGAATATTTCTAACCATATCTAACCATACACATGTACGCACGCAGACATTGAGCCCCCAGTTCCCCTCTTGCTGTACAAGCCCAGCCGGCACAGGGTCGGGGAATCGGGGACTGGGGAGCGCTGGGGCCGGGCAGCCCCCCTCACCCCACCAGCCCCGCACAGGTACCCAACCGCCTGCAGCCCCAAAACCTAGCTCACGAGCCGCAGAGTGGACCCCAACGCATGGCAAAACAATTGCGAAAACAAGGGAAGAGGGAACTATTAGGAAAAATAGATGAAATTTTTAAGAGTATTCCTGCTCCTCTCTCTTTTTCCCCCAAGAGTTGACACGGTCTGGGAACAAGCACAACCCATACTTGACTCACGCGAATAAAAGCATCTGCTGATGCATGTTCTCCTCTGCGAGGGTTGTGCGAGGCAAGGGGACATGTCACCGTGACGGCTTGTACTTTCACTAATGACTCCAAGATCAATGGCACAGAAGATGAAGAAGAAAGTGATTTAATTTTCAGATCAACAGATTACACAAGTACACAAAGTACTCCCTGTCAAAGAAATGTGTTACCTTGATTTCTTCCATCCTTCAGCTGAGGTAGCAGAAAAATGCTATCACGTTGCCCATTTTCCTTGCTTCTGCATTTTTCATGTTTCTGCAGCCCAGGAGGCCAACTGCATCCTGGGCTGCATCAGAAGAAATGTGGTCAGCAGGTCAAAGGAGGGGATTCTGCCCCTCTGCTCTGCTCCGGTGAGACCCCACCTAGAGTACTATGTCCAGCTCTGCAGCCCCCGACATAGGAAAGACATGGACCTGTTGGAGCAGGTTCAGAGGAGGCCACAAAGATGGTGCGAGGGCTGGAGCACCTCTGCTGGGAGGACAGGCTGGGAGAGTTGGGGGTGTCTCTGGAGAAGAGAAGGCTCTGGGGAGACCTTATTGTGGCCTTCCAGTCCCTAAAAGGGGGTACAGGAGAGCTGGAGGAGGAGTTTTTACAAGGGCATGTAGTGATAGGATGAGGGGGAATGGCTTCAAACTGGAAGAGGGCAGGTTTAGATTAGATACTAGGAAGAAATTCTTTACTCTGAGGGTGGTGAGCCCCTGGCACAGGTTGCCCCGAGAAGCTGTGGCTGCCCCATCCCTGGAGGTGTTCAAGGCCAGGCTGGACGGGGCTTGGAGCAACCTTGGCTGGTGGGAGGTGTCCCTGCCCAGGGCAAGGGGGTGGAAGTGGATGGTCTTCAAGGTCCCTTCCAACCTAAACCATTCTATGAGTCTATGATTTTTCATTCCTTCACCCTCTCTGGGACCCTGGCTATGGGAAAGGCCCCACTGGACTTTTATTTTTGTGTAGTAAGCACACAAAGCTGATGGGATATTTCTCTTGATAGTAGGGCACTTTGGTTGCCCTGATAACTGCCCAGATTTGCAGAACACTCCGTAGAGGAGCACAAGGAAAGAAGAGGAAGGAGATAAAAAGCTTCTAAAAAACCCGTTATAACTAAACCTTGAGCCATGCACCGGGTCGTGAGGAGCAGAAGGACCAAACCTAATAATCAGACGCAAACATGAAAAAAAGGGGAAGTAGCAGGGCAAGACTGCACCGGCGAGCCCAGGAGAAGAGCGGGGTGATGAGCTTCGCTCCCTCCCTTCGTGAGACCTTTCAGTGCTGCTCTAACCCACCCGCAGCCACAGGACGGGGAGCAGCGAGGTGAGGAACACCGCTTCCCACCACCCTGAGCTTCCGCTCATCCTCCGCGGGCTTTACGGAGGCCTCATCCAGGAACCGATTCAGCTGAGAACATCAGCTTCAGCACCCAACCCTTCCAGTTAGCACCGATTTCTACTCAACATTGGGTTAGGAGATTTTTCAAGCTTGGTAATTAAAGCCCACTTAAAAGAGTTTCCTCCATCCTCAAGAGCCTCATGATTTACTGTATCTCATACTTGAACTCATATACGTCTTGTATTTCCAGACATTATGTAATGAGGTTTTTGTGGTCCATAGAGCTTTCTCACCGATCCTCTGTTGATGCAGCCAACAGCAACGGCTACGTGCACAAACATTCATAGAAAAGTTTTCAGTATTTTATACTAGATACTCCAAAACCTGTCACATCACACACACACAAACAGAAAAAAACACAAAACCCACAAAGTATCTTAAAAGTTAATGGCAAGCCGAGGTTAAAATGACCAGAACACAACAGGTCTATGTTCTGGTGGACCCAAACTGTAGGAACTGCATTGGCATCGTTTCTCACACCCCTCTCAAACTGTGTTTTTCAGCACTAATCGCTTATCTTGACAGAGAAGTTGTGGCAGATCGCACTGAACCAGGAAAGTGATGGGTAACCCAAAGGGTCCTGTGACCATTTAATGTCACAAGGAGCTAGGGAGAACCGTTTCACAGCTAGCCCTCTCCAGCAGCACAGCTCCCAAGCCTGGCAAGGCCACTGCTTCAGTGTGGGCTCACAAGGAAGAGCAGAAACTCATCTAGGGAGGTGATTCTGCCCCTCTACTCCACTCTCGTGAGACCCCACCTGGAGTACTGCATCCAGCTCTGGAGCCCCCAACATAAGAAGGACATGGACCTGCTGGAGCGTGTCCAGAGGAGGGCCACGAGGATGATCCGAGGGCTGGAGCACCTCTCCTATGAGGCGAGGCTGAAAGAGTTGGGGCTGTTCAGCCTGGAGAAGAGAAGGCTCCAGGGAGATCTTATTGCGGCCTTTCAGTACCTAAAGAGGGCCTACAGGAGAGCTGGGGAAGGACTTTTACCAGGGCATGTAGTGATAGGATGAGGGGGAATGGCTTCAAACTGGAAGAGGGAAGGTTTAGATTAAACTTTAGGAAGAAAATTTTCACTTTGAGGATGGTGAGGCAGGGAGGTTGGAACTCAATGATCTTCAAGGTCCCTTCCAACCTAAACCATTCCATGATTCTATGATTCTATGATCTACTCCACTTTTAGCAACAGCTGCTTTTTCTCAGAAACCACCAAAGACTTGAGGGAAGCATATACAACTCAAGACTTGCCTTGAGTCTTCCAGGTTACAGAAGAGGAGAACACGAACACAAAAACATGGGGTGATAACTGCAAATATCTATTGATACCAAAGGGTGGAATTCAATTTTGCCAACCTTTCCGCACACAACAAACACTCGGCTCCCACAGATTTCCACGTGGTCCCCTGGAAACCAGCATCTGACGCATGGAGATACCTGGGCTGATTTGGTCATGATTAAATTGTGCTGAACTTTCTGCATCAAAACCAATGACATCATTGCTGTCCGACAGGGAATGGGCCAGTTTTACCTACCCTACAACATACAGCTTGTGTGAGGTTGCTCATCTTTTTGCTAGCGCTAAGAAGGATCTAGTTTTCATAAGTATGAAAAGTTTAAGCTCCCGCTGAGGCCAACAAGCACAACCAAAGTTCCTAATATCTGGGGAATTAAAGAGGTGCCTTGTCCTGGCATACCCAGTTAAACCTCCAGGCAGAAAGAAGAGGAGTTAAGTCAACTTAACTCCATCTGTTTGTGCCTCCATGACCATGTGTGGCCTCAGTACTATTGCAAGTGGAATGCCCAGGCCAAGGGTGTGTACTGCAAATACGAAAAGGGAGGCCAGTGTGGCACTTTTGGCCAACGTCAGAAGGGCTCGCACCCACCAACAGACTCAAAGAACCACCAGGCTCATCATACGTCACCTTGCACTGGCCAAACTGGCTTGTGTCCTCTGCTCCATGCCTCCCCTTCAGCTGGTGAAAAGCAGCTCTGACTATAACTTTCCTTTATTTATGCATTTATTGAAACAAAGTCCTTCACACGTCTCCCTGCTGGAGGAATAACCGAGCTAATAGCTCTTTGGTGAAAACGGGAACGTGGTGCCTCTGCCATCCCGGCCGTGACGGCTCTAACCAGTATGGCTGGTGTCAGGCCATAAATCAGATGCCCTTTAACTCCACAGCTGAGCTGCGCACACACTACGGTCCTGAAAGCACGATCTGTAACCACTATTTTTACTGACAGGTGATAAATCACACGCCCTTTAACTCGTGCGTACCAGTTGCAAATTTAGTTAATTAGAAATTCATGCTCGCTTCTTTTCATGTATTATTTCCTGCCCGATTTACATGAGCTGCCGTCGTTTGAACGCTGGCTGGGGTAAAGGCTCTCGGCTGCTGAGCGAGCGCGAAGCACGGAGCTTCGCTGCAGAGCCCCACCACCTCCGGCGCTTTGCAGCCCGGGGAGACTGTCGGCAGCGAAAAGAGCAGCAGCAACGACGAGCAACCAAACCATTTTACGGACATATGAAGGGAAAGCGGTCCTCTCCCTGCAGGCTTACATATGTAAACCCAGCGCTGCCACCGGGAACCATCCCTGAGAATATAAAAAAAAAAGAACAGAAAACTCTTTCTCAAGCCTGTAGAAATATAACTTTTGCATTGTCACACGTTGCATTGCAAATAGCTTTAAAAAGCTCCTTTCTAATTGTTTCTGGAGGTCTTTCGCTACCCCCCCTGGGTGCCCCCGGCCCCTCCGAGCAGTGCCACTGCAAGCCCAAACCGCGCTCCTCGGGGCTGGGGACGGAGAGCTCGCCGGTGCCCGCCTGCGTCCCCAGCGCCCGCCGTGCCACCCGCTCGGCAAAGTCCACACCAGAATTTAATATTCTCCTTATTTTGGCAAATTATACCAACTCTCATTTCCAGCTATTTTGCCCTTATTTTTCCACGGATATTTTTGTGCTACCGATAGTATTTTCAGCTCTGCTACAAAAGGGCATTTGTTAAAATATTCCGTGACTGCAGAAGATTCATAACAGATTCAGAAACCCAGCGATAATCATAATAATTTTTTAGCACTTGTCTGCCAGACAGAATTATCAGCAAAAGCGGGGCCCTGTTATCTGCAGGAGTGCTATGTGATACGTTCATTATTTCCCCCCCCCCCCTTTAAACTTCAATTATTAATGACGGAAATTTTTCCCTGCCTATTCTTCCCTTGGTGGGAAAAACAGCCATTACTGACATTTGCCGATTTAAATCTAATCCTCCTCATCTGCATGTAGACGAGGCTCTGTTTGACTCTACCCATTGATCCCGCCAGGAAAGGGTACTCTATAACTTAATCTGATGTCAAACCGTGATGTGTCCTGTAGGAAATCGGTGCTGTAGATCTCCGTGCTATAAATATGTCACCAGAATTAACTGAAAGCACTAATAGGTCACTCAATGAGCTCCGCGGTGCACAGAGGGCACCACGAGGCTGCTGTCGAGGTACTTGTGATTGATGACACCAAAAATTAGCCACAACAGAGGGTTGTCAGCCAGCCTGGAGACAAGGGACTCGCTGACATGCTTTGTTCTCCGCGTGTGCTGGGTCCCATCCCAGCCCTGGCGCTTCTGAAACATTTAACACACTTTACATCAAAAATAAACTAAAATAAAATATCTGTACTACAATTTAAAACAATAGAAAATAAGTAGGATCCCTTCCAGCTCTCTCTTTCTGCAGTTCTGTCCTCCTGCACCCACCACGGTGAGCACCGAGAGCCAAGAGAGAGATGCTGGAGTCTTGTCGCAGGCAAAAATCCCCGTGGAGGATGGCAAGGAGGACGGCAGGCACACTCTGCCTGCACGGGGACGGTGTCAGGTCCTCAAAAGGCAGCCCACGCCGCTCCGGGGATCAAAGTGATCACACCTCGCTCCCTCCAAGCCACTTTCTGCACACTGTGCTGCAGCCAAACGCCCCCAACCCGGGCAAGAGCCTTCGCTGTCTAACTGTGTGCCTTCACTCGCAGTTCACACCCTCTCCTGCCCACCATCTCTCTTTCTTGACACACGTACGCATACTGTGGGTCTTCACATAAGAGGTTGCAACCTCCCACGCTCAGGTATTTCTAACGCGATTTCTCATCCCGGTTGGTTGAGCCCCATGACCATTGCTGTTGGGTCGCTCGTCATGGCCAAGACGGCCAAGCCACGCTGCACCAGAGCTCTCCAAGGGATCCCATGGTGTGTCACCTTGCCAGGGACTCTATGGCTACCAGGGATGGCCACCACAGCCTGCAGGGCCCTGGTTCTCAGCAGATCCAGAGATGCACTACAAGATGCGTGACATCTTCAGAGAGGGAGTTCCTGCTTCATTTTCTCCATCATCAGTCCTGGCACCGAGGGGCTCATATCCATCACGAGCCAAGATTCACCACGGAGCTGTTGCCACCCCCATTCATTAGGGGGGACAGGGCTGCACTGTTCACTTCACCTCAAAAGACCACCAGACTAACCCCTGAAACTCAAACCTGTCCTCAAATCCCCAGGAAGTCCCCGGGAACACTCACGGCTCCCAGGAGCACAGCAGAGCTGCTTGAATTTCTTTCCACCGTGGTCCTTTTCAGATGACGTTGGACTTAGTGCCTGGCCCAGGCCCACCTCCTGGTCCTGCTTTGGCTCACTGTGGCCATGTCCACCCCATGCCAACTGCTGGAAGAGGTGTCCACCAGGGCTTGAAACCTTCCTCTCACTCCCCAGGTGGAGGAATACCCCCACCCCTGCAGGAATCACAAACATTTTGAGGACAAAAGCTGCTGCTTGTCGGGGTGCCGGTGGGCACAGGACCACCCGAGCTATCGCTCGGAAGGTGGCTCCAGCAAGCAGAGGCAAAGGGACGGCTGCGTTGGGGCGTTGGACTCGTGCACAGCGCTTCCGGTGCAACGCCATTTCCCTTTACAGATGAATGAGCCTCACACATGAATAAAGCGCTGGAAAAGCATCCGGCTCAGCCCCGAATAGCCGCCATCCCCTGCGCACAGGCGTCAGCCCGCAATCTTCTCCCTGGCCACCTCCAGCCAGGCCACGCTGCTGGAGTGGTGACACAGCTTCACTCTCTGGCTGGGAGGAAACTCAGACCAAGTTGTCATTATTTTCCTGTATCAAATCAGTCGCAACAGCGCCAAATTTGCCCTTTATAGCTGGCACCATGGTATATCACCAGGGATGGAAGAGGCAAGCCTCTCCTCCAAACACGTACAAGCTCCCACACGTCCCTGGAGGAGTCGGGTCTCCAATCCACCTCCAGTTATCTTCACAAAAGTCAAAGCCAACCAGAAGACCTCGGCGTCAACAGGACTGCCAAGTCCAAAGCTAGCCTGACCCTCCCAGCTCTCCTGGGTGAGCAGGGCTCCTTCGTAGGGTTATCTTTACGGCTATAAATTATTGGTGCCAGATGCCTACAAATTGGAGATGTTGAATCAGCCCCTCCACTTGACTAAGTGCAATCAAAGCTGTCTTCACAGGGAGTCTTTTTCAGCTCATGAGCTGGGCCTCCTCATTAAAACCAAACCAAGCCAACTTCAAGAAACAGAGGACCAAAACTCGTTCGGATTTAAAACTCCACCAGAAACAGCCGGGTGGAGCAGCGAGGAAATTGGAACAGAATCCACACTTGAATTTACTGGAATCTCGCCCATTTTAGAGGGCTCAAACACGACAACACTCTTCGGCAATCTATCATTGCCAAAGCCAGGAAGGCGGGTTATCCTCCGAGCTGCCGGTGCGGGAGCGGCTGCGGTGCCAGGTGTTCAATAATCCCCGACCACAGAGAATATGATAATTGTTAGCACCGTAATGATAGCGAGCGATTTTAACAGGCGGCCTCTATTAACGGGCTCACCTTAAACAGAGGAGCAGGCAGCATTTCCAAACAGCAACTGGCTGCCTCCTCGTTATTTACCTGAACAGATGTTCGCTGTGATACTTCCCGAATCCTGGAGCTGGGATATTTGTCAGCGTTAATGGGATTTCCAGGAGCTCGTTTGCTTTAGGAGCTCGTTTGCTCATTCAAATTGTAACCGTCACCATTTTCTGTTTTGTGTTGCCTCTTTCACTCGTGATTATCTTCCCCGGTTTTCACTTTTCTCTGGGTCACTGAGTGCAGATCCGTTCTAATTACTGTCACTTCGGCTTTTGTGCCGCCCCCCGTCACACCAGGAGCCGGGCTGCGGGAACGAGTCGTACATCTGCTCTGCGTAGTCTTTGCTAACCCGGACGGAGCCCTCCTCCAGCGCCCACCCCGGCCCCGCCGGCCGGCTCTGCCACCAGCCCACCCCAAACACAGCCCCGCTGTGGAGGAGCTGCCGCGAAACCTCGGCCTTCCCAGGGGTTTTCGCATCATTTCATTCTTCTCCGTTTAGCCACGGATGCCCTACTTCCACCAAACCCCCCCTTGGTGCGGATGCTGATCTGCTTGCCCGAGGGTAGGAAGTTATACTAATACGGATCACAGGGCAGCAGGCGCTCCAAAGGTTTGCTAAATTAACAGTATCATGGCAAACACCTCGTGCCTTAAGGAAAGGCTTAAATCAACACGGAAACGTCTGCTCAGCTCGGGAGACCGCTGCCCTCCGAGTCCCACGCTGGTCCACAGCCACGTGCCACGCGCAGAAGCGTAAAAGCTAAGTGTCTTTAAACCCTCAAATCCTCTCCGATTGGGAATTCACAGCCCTTTACCACCAGATCTTGCATTTCGCTCGCTATCGGAAGAGGAAGGCGGTGGTTAGGGGACGTGATAGAACTGCAGGATAACGATCTGCAAGTGATGACTTCAAGCGCTTTGTGTGTGCGGTGGCCCTGACAATGAGGGTGCTGCGGCCCCGGTCCCTCTCGCGGGGCGCATCCTTCCGGCTTCACGAGACAGCACGTGAGAAAGGCAACGATGCGCTGCCGCACCACGAGCTGTAGGGACACGCAGCTCCCGTCAGGGCTAACGCACACCAGAGGCTATAAGGAATGCAGATGGACCACCACCCCAGGAACAGGGGAAGGACCGGCAGAGGTGGCTTTGAACCAGACCCAGGTCCCAAGGACAGGAGGACAAGCTGTTTGCGAGCGAAGGGATCAGAGCAAATCTCAGCAACGGTGAGGAAGATGGGACCTACCAGAGGTAGGATGGTCAAATATTTGGTAAGCAAGACAAGGATGGGCATATGCATAATGTGATGGTCTCATTACCACTAAACTTCTTTAACATGTTTTTCTGCTATCACAGAATCCCAGAGTGGTGGGGNATATATATATATATATATAAAATCACCAACAAGACTTCTTAACGACACAACTATTTTTTTCTCTCTCCTTTCCTTTGCTTTCACCTCTCCTGATGTGGTTCAGGAGGCCGTCGGGATGCAGAGCACCGCTTGCGGCTGCTCATTCGAGCCGGCTCCGAGCTGCATCTTGCAAAAACTCGAAGGAATGCGCATTCGCTTATTCAGCTGCACACCAGTCCCACAAAAACCTATAAATAACCCCACCGAATTGCTTGCAAACATCCAAANCCCTCCCTTGAAGTATTGATAAGCATTGATAAGGTCCCCTCTCAGTCGTCTTTTCTGTAGACTAAAAAGACCCAACTCCCTCAGCCTTTCAATATGCTGTAACAAAGAGCATTTCCATTAAGAGAAGCTTCACGGGGCCAGCACGTGCAGGCACCACTCCTGAAGTGGTACACAGCTCTGCACCAAGTCGGATGCTGACCCGCAGCATCCCGGGCTGGCAGTGGGACAGCCACCACCCAGGGGCACCAGCCTGGGGCAGCTGGCAGCAGCACACCTCTCACCACAGCAGGCATCCCCAGGAGAGGCCAGCAAGGGATGCAGGACTAGGAAGCTGTGTCAGGAGCTTTAAAATAAAGTAAAAAAAAAAAAAAAAATATATATATATATATATAAAATCACCAACAAGACTTCTTAACGACACAACTATTTTTTTCTCTCTCCTTTCCTTTGCTTTCACCTCTCCTGATGTGGTTCAGGAGGCCGTCGGGATGCAGAGCACCGCTTGCGGCTGCTCATTCGAGCCGGCTCCGAGCTGCATCTTGCAAAAACTCGAAGGAATGCGCATTCGCTTATTCAGCTGCGCACCAGTCCCACGAAAACCCGTAAATAACCCCACCGAACTGCTTGCAAACATCCAACGGGTTGGAATCCAGTCACACAAAACTACTGCTTAAACGCTACCTCCAGGCAAACACCTTCAGTAAAATATAACGGCGTCAACACCCAACGTGTGAGCAGAGCGAAGAATCGCCGTCGCGCAGGAACCGCATTCACAATGGCAAACTTGGCCCGTGGTTCTCCTGGCACACAAACAGACTGTAATTCAGCACGGCCTTCAGTTGACATCTGCGACCAGTCTGATGTGCAAGGACTTTCTGTCTTGTATCACGCGAGAACGGTGGCTGAAAACCTTCAAGAATAAGCTATTTTCAGAGATGCCTCATAATTCAAGAGAATCTTATCTACGGACTTTGTCTTTATATCCTTATCAGAAACATTCTCCTGTTTATCTGATAACACAGAGATAGACTTCTTTGTAACGAGATGCCCATGACAACAGGACCTGACATCTCTTAGGGTGAGAGCAAACCCAGTCAGCAGAAGGAGCTGCCCCCAGGGCCGCACACATATATACTGAGCACGGCGTCCGTGGCATGGAATATCCCTTTGGCCAGCTTGGCCTGTCTGTGCTCCCTCTCAGCTTCTATGGGAAGCTGAAAAAGTCCTTGACTTAATAGTAACATTGCTTAGCAACAACCAAAACGCGAGGCACGTGGATGCCAACGCAGAGATGGAGCAGCACCACTGCAAACCCACGAGCGCTTCTCCCCGACTTCAGTGCCAACCATGAGTAACGACGAACACTGAGCGCATCCTCACCAGAAGAAGGCCAGTGCCAAAACCCCAATCAAGTGTTAGAAGTATTAAACTCAGAGTCATTAGTCCATCAGTCCCTGGCAATACCAGAGTCAAAGGTTTAGACAGGACTTACGCATTTTTAATCCATGTTTCATTACACTGGTAGTTTGGTACCGCCACTTAAAGACTGTGTGAGGCTGCAGAGAACAAAGTCGCCTCGTAAGGATGACCCCACCTAGAGTATCACTTTCCTGCATCAGCAAAAGCTGCTAAACCCCCTTCTCAACAAGATCTACACTGGCAACAAACTCTTCCATTGAAGAGTATCACCTTGTTACCACCATTTAACAGCAGAATATCAGAGACACCACACATCACCCAATTTTCCAACTCCATCAGATCTTGAATTTCATCTTCCTGTCTGCTCTGGGATTTCGTCTCGACACCCACATACCAACTTAGTCAAGCAGGCACGTCGTTCTAGTTTCATAGAATCATAGAATGGTTTAGGTTGGAAAGCACCTTGAAGATCACCGGGTTCCCACCCCCCTGCCATAGGCGGGGACACCTCCCACCAGCCCAGGCTGCCCAAGGCCACGTCCAGCCTGGCCTTGAACACCTCCAGGGATGGGGCCTCAACAACCTCTCGGGGCAACCTGTGCCAGTGCCTCACCACCCTCAAAGTGAAAAACTTCTTCCTAATGTTCAATCTAAACCTGCCCTCTTCCAGTTTGAAGCCATTCCCCCTCGTCCTATCACTCCATGCCCCAGTAAAAAGTCCTTCCCCAGCTCTCCTGTAGCCCCTTTAGGGACTGGAAGGCCGCAATAAGATCTCCCCGGAGCCTTCTCTTCTCCAGGCTGAACAGCCCCAACTCTTTCAGCCTCTCCTCATAGGAGAGGTGCTCCAGCCCTCGGATCATCCTTGTGGCTCTCCTCTGGACACGCTCCAGCAGGTCCGTGTCCTTCTTATGTTGGGGACTCCAGAGCTGGATGCAGCACTCCAGGTGGGGTCTCACGAGAGTGGAGGAGAGGGGCAGAATCACCTCCTTTGACCTTTCAAGTAATCCTGCGCTGTAGCATTTGCTGCAGCTGGTCAGGCTAATTAGTTCACCACTTTTCCTTTGGAAATAGCCATTGTGTTGGGAAGCTTCAAAAAAAAAAAACCACTCAAAACACCCCACAGCAGAAGCCAACATGTCTGGATAATGACACAAATTAAAAATGTATACTGCAAACAGCTGAAACAACACTGCGGGGGGGGCGGTCGGCTCTGACGGTCTTGCTGGGTGTTACTGGTCCCCAGGCAGCACAGCACACGAGCAGCAGTGAACAGGAACAGTGAGTCCAAAGGTACAGAAAAACGAGGAGAAATAAGTACGAAGCAGAAGGGTTCATGGTAATGGCCAAAAATAAACCCCAAACCCATGTATCAGTGACTGGTTTGTCTCTGAGCTGCACACAGGTATGTCTCTCTCCAGTATAAAGAGTGACTCAACATTTATTTAACTCTTAGCAGCTATTTAACTCTTAGAAGAAGACTGGATAGCACCTTATGCCCGTGCTGGAGGTATCCGATTCCCACAGGCACTTGGAAATCCCAGCCCAGCCGACGGGGCACGACAACCTGCGATCCTCACCCCGCAGCTCACCTCATAGCCAGCAGTCAACGCGAACACCCAACCAGCCATGTGTCCCGCCCACGCTGCTGCGGAAAGGCTTTCACAGTCATCTCACACCCTCGCTGGAGCTCGCATTCAGACCTGGCACGTGCGCGTGGACGCGGAGCGCGCTCGCTCCCACCCAGCGTGAACCCATCCGCGAACGGCACGAGCTGGGAACAGCAGAGTTACAAACCGGCCGGAAAAAAAAAATAAAATCTGTCTTCTTTCACGTGGGGAAAAGAGAAAAAGGGGGGAAAAAAAAAAAAAA
>VUYV01000064.1:3268099-3291464 GCA_008711295.1 Anarhynchus alexandrinus | reverse complement strand
CGGAGCCTTCTCTTCTCCAGGCTGAACCCCCCCAACTCTCTCAGCCTCTCCTCCCAGCAGAGGGGCTCCAGCCCTCGCAGCATCTTTGTGGCCCTTCTCTGAACCCACTCCAACAGGTCTGTGTCTTTCCTATGTTGGGGGCTGCAAAGTTGGACATAGTACTCCAGGTGAGGTCCCACCAGAGCAGAGCAGAGGGCAACACTTCTAGAAATTCTCTACATTCTCTCTCTTGACCTTGCCTGATTTTAAAAAATCGAAACGTGGCCTTTTTTGTACCTCCCACCTGAAAAAATAACAAGAGACAGGGCCGGACAGAGCACGGAGCCTTCCTTCCTCCTCCCCGTCAGCGTGTTATCACCGCGAACACCTGCCATGCAAACAGCCCCGGGAGAAACAGGAGGTTGGTGGAACTGCCTCGGCAGCAACACGCACACCACAGGAAACCAAACGGCCTGCTCGCCGAGAGGAGCCGCGCTGCAGCGCAGGCCGCAGAGCACAGTTCCGCGCGCTCCGGAGACGAGGCAAATTCTGCTTTTGCTTAACGAGGTGGGGGGGGTGGGGGGGTGCGACCGCTCCGTCCCCACCGATTTCAGTTCCAGCTTCTGCAAAGGGCCTCGCAAGCGGTGCGAAAGTCTTCTCCAAGTAGGCTCAGCTGTCGGGGGGTTTCAGTGGTAGGCAAAGGCAGAGGAGTCACTCCCCGCACTGAGTCACCGGTTTGCAGGTTTGGCGCTGGGAACCTCCCTGTGAGAGCACCGAGACTGGCAGCGAGGTGGTGCGTGGGGACGAGGGACATCAAAGAACAAGAAACGTGGGGAATCCTTCATGGTTTCCTCTGAAGGATGCAAGATTCAGCTTGCAAGAGCTAATCAGTCCCCCCTGCCTGGGTAGGAAGTATTCATCACCTTTCTCTTTCTTTTTTTTGTTTTTTTTAAAACCTTCAGAGAACAGCACCAAGACACACACACAAAAAAAATTAAAAATATTACTATCAACTTTAACTGTGCAGGAGACATCCCGATTCCTGCACCTCATCCGTGAGACCAGCGCTCCAGGACGGCAGCGCTGCAGCCGGGGTGACACCCCCGGGGAAGTCACCGTTTGTTTATTATAGAGCCGGGCAGGGATCGGCGAGACGGGAGGTTATTACTGCTGTTTGAGATGTGATTTCAGGCTGTGAGACAATTTTCGGCTGCACAAGCCTGAAATAACTCCCTAGGCCAAATTTATAACTTGTAGCAGTCGGAACTATCATCCCCGCTTGTCATTTTACTAAAGACCCACATGACCCCCTGACTTACATACGCTCTGGAGCTGTCAGCCGAAACCGAAAGCATCAGTGTCAGAGGGGCCAGGCCCCCTTCTCACAGCATGGCTTTGCTCTCAGTGTCATAGAATGGTTTGGGTCGGAAGGGACCTTGAAGATAATCCAGTTCCAACCCCCTGCCCTGGGCAGGGACACCTTCCACCAGCCCAGGTTGCTCCAAGCCCCGTCCAACCTGGCCTTGAACACCTCCAGGGATGGGGCAGCCACAGCTTCTCCGGGCAACCTGTTCCAGCGCCTCACCATCCTCAAAGAGAAAAGTTTCTTCCTAAAATCTCATCTAAATCTCCCCTCTTCCAGTTTGAAGCCATTCCCCCTCGTCCTATCACTACACACCCTTGTAAAAAGTCCTTCCCAGCTCTCCTGTAGCCCCTTTAGGGACTGGAAGGTATGGTTTATAAGCCATTAAAGGCCTTATTGGGATGGCTCTTCTGCATGGCTGCATCCCCCCGGCTAGCCGGTGGAGCAGCATGGGGTCATGCCCAGAAATGGGACCCCACCACAAAATCCAAAGCACCTCCAGGTGGTGGTGGGCAGGAGGGGAGACAGCATCCCCTCCGGAGCACGTCAGTACCCACACCCCCGGGATGCTCCAAAGCCTGCATCTCCAACCACGGAGGACACAGTGTGATGCACATTCCCACATCTTATCGTGGGTGAGATGCTGCACAGCGCCTCATTTAGTCATAACAATCTCTCCTATCTCTTTGGCTTTCCCATCGCAACTATCCACCTCGACGGTTCCCCCCCAGCCTATCGTCGTGTCTGGTGTACGCGGCAAAAAACCATCCCCGCTTCAAACAAAGTTATATAGAGCGGTGTGACAAATACCAGATCACGTTCTGCCGATACGCTGCACACTCACGAGTGCTGATAGGAGGTTGAAAGACCATAGCATGTTTTGAGGAGAAACCTGCCCTTTTCTGGCAGGTTGTGCTTCCCAGCACACAGCCTTGTGTCACGACTGGAGCCATTTCACTTGCGGTTCTGTGCAGGCTGCGAGCAAAGACTGGCCCACATGGAAGTGTCTTCTTGGGTCCACCATGAAGATACGGAAAAGTCCCTCCTGATTTATGCTATTTATTTTACCTTCTCTAGAAAAATAAAACCAAACATGAAGTTGTGGCCATCGACCGCATTAAGTCCATCTCCAGCGGGAATTGCCGCCGTATCTGTGATGCCCACCCTCCCCTCGCCGCTTGTGGGGACAGACCCTTCGCCACCGCACCGTCTCTCCCCAGGCCGTGCAGCGCGGGGGCGAGACCGAACTACGCTCTGCAGGAAATATTGAGAAATCCAGTCCCTTCGGTGAAGCGCTCCTTCCTAAGCATGAAAACCGCACGCCCATGATTGATGGAGCGGCTACGCTTTCAAACAGTTAGCTCACGCAGACAATCCCAAAAGCCAGAAACAGAGCCCATAAATGAGCACGTACAACCGTCTGCAGAGACAAGGG
This sequence comes from Anarhynchus alexandrinus, assembly GCA_008711295.1. Lineage (NCBI taxonomy): Eukaryota > Metazoa > Chordata > Aves > Charadriiformes > Charadriidae > Anarhynchus > Anarhynchus alexandrinus. Next base: position 3,288,687 of record VUYV01000064.1, on the reverse strand, counting down.
TTAACAATCTTATCTAGGGTCACCAGAAGAAATTCCAAGTAAAACCCACAGCACGCAGATTTCCTGCTTTCTAACCCAATGCCCTATTTATACCTCTCTTTCTTCACAATGCCAGTGACAGCTTTTTCCTCGCTTACAGGCACGTTTCCTGCTTTTTGAGTTGTGACTTTCATTTGTAGCTCATTTCCATAACCTCAGAAATATAGTTTCAATGGAAGTGTTAAATGTACTGATAAATGCTCCGCAAATCTTAAAGTTATTGGCAGAGAGAATGGGGGCAATTTACCCTGTATCAGCCAATTGAAAATTAGGTATTTCAAAACCCTTTAACGGAACGCAGCAAGGTTTATCTCCGACCGATAAAGCAACGCCTTGCTGCTGGTGAGAAAAATAACAGAGCCCATTTCCAAAATACGCAGCCCTCAACGTGACGGCAAATAGGCTCATCTGCGCCCGGTGACCTTCACAGTCTTCAGTGTTTATCGCAGAGCGCAGCGGCTGACTCCGCCGTCGCGCGCGGGCGCTGCACCCAAACAGCCCTCGGTCTTCACTCCTCCACCCCTCCGCCTCGGCCGGCTCCACTTTGATTAACGCAAGCATTTTTCTGCGTGCCGCTCGGACGCTAACCAGGCACATCGCACGCTCCTGCTGTACGCCACTCCTATTTCTCTATTTTAAAAAGTGAGAGAGAAAAAGAAACAAAAAAAAAAAAGAGAAAAGACAGTCTCATCCAACCCTTCCCCCTGCCAGAGCACAAGCATCTTCAAAAACACTGGCTGAACGAGTTGCACTAAATAATTAGGACACATGGGGGACTAAAAGTAAAGAAAGACCAAAGCACTGATTTGCTGCAACATTCCCACTTTGCTGGAGTTAGAAACAAGACACCAGTTGCCCGTTCTGGAACCAGACGTGGCTGTAACCGAACAAAATGATATGGTCAGGACGGGAGGTGAGCAGGGAAAAAGAAACCCCACAAAAATCATCACGATTTAGGTTAGGATCTGAAGGTGGGATATGGAAAGAAACTCCAGAGTACAGCCCACCTTCCTCAGAGGGGATGCGGGGAGGGAGAAACCAGGGATGGAGGCATTGGAAATGAGATAAAGTGCCAGAAGCATCCTTTAGGAGCTGCTGGCAGCAGCCCAGGCCAGGCTGAGGGATGCGAGAGGACTCTGCTGTCTCCTCCTCCATCACTCCAACACTGGATGCAACTCATTCAGAATCACTCGTGGACAGCAAAGCCCCTTGAAAGCAGGAGAGGGACTTTTCAGAAAGCTGGGGAGGGACTTCTGACAAGAGCATGGAGTGATAGGACGAGGGGGAATGGCTTCAAACTGGAAGAGGGGAGATTTAGATGGGATATTGGGAAGAAATTCTTCACTCTGAGGGTGGTGAGGCACTGGCGCAGGTTGCCCAGAGAAGCTGTGGCTGCCCCATCCCTGGAGGTGTTCAAGGCCAGGTTGGACGGGGCTTGGAGCAACCTGGGCTGGTGGGAGGTGTCCCTGCCCAGGGCAGGGGGGTGGGACTGGATGATCTTTGAGGTCCCTTCCAACTCAAACCACTCCATGATTCTATGATTCTAACAAAAGCTGCAGGCAGGAGGTACGGTGGGGTGACACGTCCTCCCGACGGGACATGTCCAGAGCAAGGGGTGAGCAAGTCAGCCGCGTGTCCTCAACCCTTCTTCGAAAGCTTTTGGAGGTTATAAACCCACGTACATTCACCACAGTCACGCGTCACCAAGACCAAAACAGCGTTATTTCAAATACTGAGTTGAAAACGTTAACACGAACGAGAGGAGCAAGGACGGGAGGACAGAGCAGCCATCTGACCCCAGCAGAGCCGCCTCCAGCGCCTGCTCTCCTACAGAAACACCCGGAGCTCTGTGCCCCATATAAAATATTTGTGCATCCTACATAATTTAGAATCCTATTAAATAACTTGACTCCCCTGTTTTTCATAGCAGCAAATTCCATGAATTTTGCATTGAATAAAAATTTAGCAATCATAGCAGTTGCTAATTTCTGTGCTGTGCTCAGAGCAGCCTTTCACTTCCCCGTAATGATTTTAAAACATTATCCTGCTGTTTCCTTTTTTCTGTGCCTGGCATTGAAGAGCTCTGCAAACTATTTGAATAGCGCTGCTCTGGAAAAAAAAAAAAATTCTGTAAGGGAGAAAAAAAAATTAAATTCAATCATCACTCTACCCTCTGTGAACTGTGAAAGTCTTGGGAACATGAAAAGGTGCTTTCTAAAGGATGTTAAGCATTCAAAAGATTAGACTGCAATGTGCAATTAAATGTGTTCCACAAACCTTTGTCAGAGTACCCAAAACCTTACTTCGGCGTGAACTTAAAATCCTCCCACTGGGAGCTTGTTCAAGTGGTTTACTTTAAACCTGTACTTCAGATATTCCATACCTTTCACTTTTATAATTCTTCAACATATGCTAACACTGGCAGAGCTAATAGTAACTGACTAATTTTAAACCCTATGATTACTGGAGCTGATTTATATAGTAGCTTCACTTCACAATACTGCGAATCATGCGCGCGGTAATTGCCAAGTTCAATTTTAGCTCTGTCATACTGAAGCATTAGTTTTTATGCCTCAGCTGTTGCCTCCTCCATGCTATAGAGGTAAGTTGATAATGCAGCAGGTTTTGCTGTTAAATATCATAATATTATGATACCCCGTGTCAGATTCTTGCAAGCTTTGTGAGCTATGCATCATCTATTAACTAAATACTTTATTAAAGGAACGGTTTGAAAAGGTTTCTATTCTAATTTAGCTCAGAACACTGAATACCAGAGGGGAAAAAAAAAATAACGTAATGATTTAATTCACCACCAAAAGTGATTTGGTGGAGAGAAGCGCTCACCGTCATCAAGGTTCCGTGGTAGGAGCTGCCAAGGGATCACGCTAAAGCCTGTGAACAAACACCCTCCAGGCGAAGCCCCTCACCCTGGCCTCGCGCTGCAGCCCCCTGCCACCCACAGCAGCAGTGCCAGGAGCTGGTCTGTCCCCAACATAGAATCCCAGAGTGGTGGGGGTTGGAAGGGCCCTCTGGAGCTCCCCCAGTGCCACCCCCTGCCAGAGCAGGGGCACCTCCAGCAGTGGCACAGGACGGCGTCCAGGCGGGTTTGGAATGGCTCCAGAGGGGGAGACTCCCCCACCTCTCTGGGCAGCCTGTGCCAGTGCTCTGCCACCCACACAGGAGAGAAGGCCCTCCTCAGGTTGAGATGGAACTTCCTATGGTCAAGTTTGTGCCCGTTCCCTCTTTTCCTGTCACTGGGCACCACTGGAAACAGACTGTTCCCATCCCCCTGGCACCCTCCCTTTGAGTATTGATAAGCATTGATAAGATCTCCCCTTAGTCTTCTCCTCTCCAGACTGAAAAGCCCCAAGTCCCTCAGCCTTTCCTCATCAGAAAGATGCTCCAGTCCCCTCATCATCTTTGTAGCCCTTTGCTGGACCCTCTCCAGCAGTTCCCTGTCCTTCTTGATCCGTGGAGCCCAGAACTGGACACAATACATGAGAAGCTTTGGGGCTGCAGGACCCCGGCCGCGTCCAACAGCGGGTTCCTTCTTGACCAAAGCACAAACACCTCGGGGCAGCCTGTCCCCACGGATGCGGCTGGCGGGGCTCAGGGAGCAAAGGTGGGACACGCAAAGGGAAAAGTGTGGAGGAGATGGGAGAAAGCAGAGGCTCCTCCGACCAAGAGACGGGGCTCTGCAGCCCGAGGACGAGATGCACTTGCAAGAGAAATGAGACAAAGCTGCAGAACTGCGGCTGCCTCTTGGCTGAATCAATTCATACAGCTGGGCACTAGCAATAATCTCTTAATAGCACTTAAATTCACCCATCTCTTGGGCTTCATGTTTTAAGATTATTTTTTTTTTAAAAAACACAGTCTTCTCATATCAAATCTAACAAATGTGGGCAAACTAGAACTGCCTTCTTTTCCCATTCGCAGGTGCCATTGATGCCCAAGGTCAATGAAAATGGCAATGTGAACTGAAGTCCCCGAGCTTCAGAGAAAGCTTGNTGATGCCCAAGGTCAATGAAAATGGCAATGCAAACTGAAGTCCCTGTGCCACCAAGGGATGCCCCAGGCACAGCCCTGGGGGCTGGAGACCAGGCACCCCCTCTGTGCTGGGGGGGGACTCCCCATCAGGTGCGGACGGGGCAGAGGAGTGGGGTCTCTGCAGTGGTCTTTGCAATCCCTTGAGTGGAAACAGCACAATGCAACAAAAGTCTGTGTTCCTTATCACCTACGGGCTTACGCCTGAATTCATTTGAACCCCTTCCTCTCCTCCACAGCTCCCCCATCCCCAGGCAAATGCCGAGACCCCAACCCAACACCGACGTGCTGGCCCCTGATGGGGACCAGGGAACCCCCTTCTGATGCCACCGCTCAGTAGGCGCTCGGCCATTCACCGGGTTGGGGAAATTGCCTCTATTCGCACTATCGTCCCCCCATAAACCACAACTCTTACGCACACAGGACAGATGAGCAATTCAGAATATTCACCAACAACACAGATCTTGTTCCAGCTCTGAAGTTCGTGCATTAGGAACTTGACTAAACCCATGCAGACAGCGGTTACCACTTCAACTGTCACCTTTCCAATCAACCCTCTCACCAGCGTAGCAAGGGGATGAGCATGGAAGTGAATAAGATTCTCTTTTACCACTTTTTTCCGCCCCCAGTTTTCCAAAAGGAAGCGAAACAAGACGGCACGCTAAGCAGGGAGTGCCTTGCAAGCCTGCGGAGCTGCAGCTCCGCTCTGCCGCGGCTCAGAGCAGCGCCGGGGCTCCCGTACCGCAGGCAGCCACGTGCTCGCTGCGGCTGTTCGTCCGAGGAGGTGGGACATTTCACACAGAGAGAAAGAGGAAGGAAGAACACGAAAATTTTGCCAAGTGTGTGGTCACTGGGAGGAAGGAATAGGATTCCTGAATTTTTTCGGCTTTCATGATGTTGGTAAAACCATAAACCACGTGCCGCACGCTTCAGGAGAATACATCACCCATTAATCGACCACAGTGCCCAGGGAATTCAGAGGTGGAATAGATTCTTTGATGTCTTAAGTCCTATTTTTCCGACTCACCGGGGATGTCACAGAATCACACAGAACCCCAGAGTGGTGGGGGTTGGAAGGGCCCTCTGGAGCTCCCCCAGTGCCACCCCCTGCCAGAGCAGGGGCACCTCCAGCAGTGGCACAGGACGGCGTCCAGGCGGGTTTGCAATGGCTCCAGAGGGGGAGACTCCCCCACCTCTCTGGGCAGCCTGTGCCAGTGCTCTGCCACCCGCACAGGAGAGAAGTCCCCCCTCAGGTTCAGATGGAACTTCCTATGGTCAACGTTCCTATGTCTGACCAGTCCCTTTTGGTTTAGAGTCTCTTCTGTAGGCAGTGCTGCTGAAAGCCCACAGCCTGATGCAAACCACTGGTGGCTGCATCACACTCTGCGTGACACAGCTGTAGGATGCTGATGGCATCTACGTCTCCAGAGGTCTTCTGGAGCTAAAGATGAGCTTAATCCACACTTTCTCACTGCCATCACACCTGTACTTTCTTACGATCGTCCCATGATTTCCCAGAGAACAAACTCCCCATCAAAGTGAAGGAAGGAGCCGCAGCCCAGTGGCAATCTCACCAAGCGTATGACTTGCAAGAGCGATGATTTCCCCAGCAGCAGACCAGGAAGGACCAGTCTCGTGCCGGACAGTAGCATCTCTCAGCCTGCAGAGCGCAGGACCACGGTCTCGGGTACCACGTACCAGACATGCCAGTAATGCAAAACTTGCAGCACTGAGATTCTTCTAAAAAATAATCCTGGAAAGAAATTCTCTGGTAGCAGTATCATTTCTCTCTCCCTTATATACACACTCTTTGTCCATCTTTGCTATTTTTTTTTTCTTAGGACCTTCCTTTACCAGGTGTTTGCTCAGTAGAACCCATTTCAGCTGGGGCCGCGAAACTCAGCTGGACCACACGTAGCTGCAATAATAGCCAACCTTAATTTTTGTGATCTCCTAAGTTTAAACGAAGCCTTGTACCCACAGGAGCCACAAAGGAAGCCAGCAGAGCTCATCCGTCCCCTCTCCTCACGCAGACCTGGCACCCTCCGCTGCCACCACTACGCGCTTGCCTCCAAAAGCAGCAGGGGATGTTTGCACCCCATGGGCACATCCCTGCTGTGTACCCAAGGGCTGGAGCTGCCACAGCACCGCTACCACCCATGGTTTCACGGCTTCACACCAGCTATGATCACTTTAGGACAGAGAAGGGACATTGCCACATCCAAGCCTGGAAAGCCACCTCCTGGGGGAGACTGCAGGACAGGAGCTCCGGACCTGCACCGGCAGCGCACGGCGGGGAGAACCCCTCCGTCCAGAGTCGGGAGCTAATCCCTCCGGCAGGATATCCAAGTCACCCCCCTCCTCAGGCTTTACAATTTGGAGATGATAAACTAATGGCCACATTAAGCTTAAAAATAAAAACCTCGACGCCACCTTTGCACAAGCAGATCTTGACTTCTCTTTCGAATGCGCTCAGCTGCTTTTTGAAGTGTCACTTACTGCATTGGAAACAAAAGCAAACACAAAAAAACCCAAACAAACAACCCCTTCCTCGTTCTTTTATGTGAAAGGAGAAGAGGCAAGCAGGTGGCCTTGGCTGCACGAGCCTCTCGCCGCACGGTTATGTGACCAAACCGAACGTTTACACAGGGCTGAAAACTCGCTTGCAACGGGCACGCAGGCAGCAGCGCTACCAGATGTTGCTCTCCTAATATTTGCTATATTACATCATCGGATGCTGCCGGAAAACCAACCTGTGCCAAGTTTTCAGAGGCCTCACGCTCACTCGCTTGGGCGCGCGTCGGCGGTTGCGGCGAGGCGGCTCCTGGATGGGGCTCGGACACGGCTGCGGATGCTCCGCGTGCTCCCCTCGCGCCCCCACCAGCTACGTCTGCCGTCGCCGGCCCGGGCACAGGCTCAGCAGCCGGCACGCTCCCGCCGTGGCCCCGCGCGCGCTGGTGCACGTAGGGATAATCAGGGGAAAAAAAAAAAACCACACCAGAAAACCAAGAAATCCCCCCCAAACTGCGAGTGTAATTTGGTGCTCAGCTGAGGAAATAAAAGATGTTTCCACCGAAGTGGCACGTGGGCTGTGAACTCCGTTATCCCAGCGCGGAGCTGAAGCCACTGGTAGTTATCTAAAAATGTTGTTCCGTTCACAGCCAGTTCTTCCCTCAGAAAGAACTTTGGCCCAGTTTGGCATATATTTTAGCTGTATTTTTTTCTGCAGGAAGGTTTTGCCTTAGTGTTTCAAACCCCCCTGTGTATGCACGCGGGGATGTTTATTGCCGTAGTCGCTTACTGTCAAATATGTGCAGTTTGTTCAAAACATGGGTGAGTATATAGCATTTTGGGGTGATACTTCTGATACGTTTTCTGATGGTCTACAGTAATTGCCTGCTGTAATTTCTCCTCTTCTGCTTTCTGTATGTATTAAAAAAATCACAGAACCATAGAATGGTTTAGGTTGGAAAGGACCTTGAAGATCATCGAGTTCCAACCCCCCTGCCATAGGCAGGGACACCTCCCACCAGCCCAGGTTGCCCAAGGCCACGTCCAGCCTGGCCTTGAACACCTCCAGGGATGGGGCCTCAACAACCTCTCTGGGCAACCTGGGCCAGTGCCTCACCACCCTCAAAGTGAAAAACTTCTTCCTAATGTTCAATCTAAACCTGCCCTCTTCCAGTTTGAAGCCATTCCCCCTCGTCCTATCACTCCATGCCCCAGTAAAAAGTCCCTCCCCAGCTCTCCTGGAGCCCCTTTAGGGACTGGAAGGCCGCAATAAGATCTCCCCGGAGCCTTCTCTTCTCCAGGCTGAACAGCCCCAACTCTTTCAGCCTCTCCTCATAGGAGAGGTGCTCCAGCCCTCGGATCATCCTCGTGGCTCTCCTCTGGACCTGCTCCAGCAGCTCCATGTCCTTCTTATGTTGGGGACTCCGGAGCTGGATGCAGTACTCCAGGTGGGGTCTCACGAGAGTGGAGAAGAAATCACAGCTACTTCGTGATTTAAGCACATGAATGCTACTTTCGGTATTCAGTGTCTGCCCTGCATGTCTTCTTTCTCATTTCCCATGTGCTGACACACGGTTTTAAAACCTTTAAAAACTTTTCTTGGCTCCCTCCACCTCTGGTCAGCACCGCCATCCATCCCCCCCTCCCCCCCAATGCCGCCCAGCACCTCCCAGTTTCAGATGTAAGTGCTTTAACCGATTTGCTGGGGCGAGATGCCGCGTGACGGAGGGGAGGGAAAGGGGGGAGGGAAGAGAAGGAGCATGAAGAATTACATCAAGAACCGGCCCCCGGAGACCTGTCTGCGACGCACATCCCCACATCAAGCTGTCAGCTCCCAGCGTTCAGCCCCACCGGGGTTTATTTGCTCCAGAGGAGGAATTCATTTTGCGCTCAACTAATGCACCCCCAAAGTGCTTTAAAACAATATTCCTCTAATAGAGACGTTACAACAGCCATTATTTTCCTGTTTAGAGTTAAACTAAGCAAATACAAAGGTAATGTTATTTTAAACAAACTACCATCATCACACAAAAAAAAAAAACCACAAAAGGATACCAAATATTCTCCTCCATCATATGGTGAATTTAACTTTATTTTTTGCTCTTCTTGAAGGAGACGCACTCGTTGGCAAACACCGACCTGTGCAGCAACACGAGGAAGAAACTGGAAAACACTTCCCTCAAAATCTCAAAGTCCTCTTGCTTAATGACAGTTAAGAAAGCTCTGTTTAACAACACATTTAATTTCAAGCTCTTCTCCCCCTGCTTTCTACAAAAGCGCATATTCCAATGACCGACTAGGAAAAAAACAAATAAAATCATTTCTAAATTATTCCCGAGGATTATGTACTTGGAAGTATTCCTACCTGTCTGTGACTTACCATCGGGCTTCATTTTTTCCTCCCCATCCCACCAGCACTATAATGGTTGGGAGGGGTCTCTGTTTGCTGCTACAGCTGTATAAATCCAAAGCAACTCCGAGGGAGCAAACGGATGTGCTCCACAGTGACCAAGCCTGATCCTTGCACCCTCCTCCAGCCCCCAATACTACTTCTTCAGCCCATCTGTGACTTCAGTCCTATTTTACAGAGCCGGGAACTTCAGATGATGCTCAGGATAAGTGCACCTGGACCGCGCCAGCGCGAACCGCGCTCGCCGTCGTGAGACACACGGGTCATCAAATCGCAGAGAGCAAAGAGCTCCGCCGCAGCCACCAACTTTCCCCGGGTTCCCGAAGCAGCTGCAGCCTAACGGGCTTTGAAGCGAGCGGGCACATCCGACACACACCAGCTGCCTCTTGGCACCTCCAGAGTTACCACAAATTTATCGAGCGATTACTGTGAATTTGTATGTTGGGTGCGCTGAGGTTCCCCGGGCTTCCACGGCAGCCTCTGCAGGAGCACCTTTGATCTCTTTGCTCAAAAAGGTCTACGTGCAAAGTCTGTGTTACATGTCAGCTTCGCTAAACAGCATGGAGATGCCTGCTGCCTACAGAATGCCAGGCTGGTGGGGGTTGGAAGGGCCCTCTGGAGCTCCCCCAGTGCCACCCCCTGCCAGAGCAGGGGCACCTCCAGCAGTGGCACAGGACGGCGTCCAGGCGGGGTTGGAATGGCTCCAGAGGGGGAGACTCCCCCACCTCTCTGGGCAGCCTGTGCCAGGGCTCTGCCACCCGCACAGGAGAGAAGGCCCTNTCTCCAGACTGAAAAGCCCCAAATCCCTCAGCCTTTCCTCATCAGAAAGATGCTCCAGTCCCCTCATCATCTTTGTAGCCCTTTGCTGGACCCTCTCCAGCAGTTCCCTGTCCTTCTTGACCCGGGGAGCCCAGAACTGGACACAGTGCTCCAGATGTGGCCTCCCCAGGGCAGACCAGAGGGGGAGGATGACCTCCCTCCACCTGCTGGCCACACTCTTCTTGATGCCCCCCAGGATGCCACTGGCCTTCTTGGCCACCAGGGCACATTGCTGGCTCACAGGCATCCTGTTGTCCGCCAGAACTCCCAGGTCCCTTTCCACAGAGCTGCTCTCCAGCAGGTCAGCCCCCAACCTGTACTGGTGCATGGGGTAATACAGGCACACCTTCTCTGAAGCATCCCAAAGCTGCCGCTGGTACTGCTCCGGTGGTTATTTCTTTGCAGGGAAACTCGAAGCCGAGGTGGGCGCAGGTTTGCAGGCGGTATGAAATCCTGTGATGGCCAAACCACTCCGCAGCCCTCTTGCACGAGAAGTGGCAGGACCAGGGCTCCAAACAGGGCTGCAGGTGGGAGGTCTTCTTCTCCAAAAGCCAAAAATGCCACAGTCGCTTTGCACAAAGCTTTTTCCTCTGTGTGCCTCATCATCTCCCGTGGATGCCATGGGCAGTGCAGATCTCCAGCAGCAAACACCCCGGGGGAACTGCCCTAGTTTATAAAGCTCTTCTGGGGCAGAGGCTCCACCGCTGCACTCCCTGTGCTCCCAGCAGGTCTTTTTGGTCCTCAAAAATTTAATTTCACTATGTGCAACACAGAGAAGTAGTAGTGAAGACTATTATCCTTTCCTACCACCAGGACAGTTGCTCGGTGCCGTTGCTGAATGTTGTGCCAAAGATACGCTTGGAACTGCTGCAGAGCCACTCTCTCCTGTGGCCCCAGCAGAATGCACCACACATGGCACTACATATTGCTGGTGTGAGTCACGGCACTGGTCCTCGGCCCAAATGGCCACACTGCAGGTCCCAATGCTCCTCTGAAGACAATCTTTTTGATGCCAGGCCACCTTACAGGAGCACGTTCTGGAGCCCCACCATCCCTGTGCTTGTGCTGTAGGATGCATGCAGATATACCAGAAGGTCCAACAGCTGCTGGAGGCTGCCAAGAACATCCTCTTTAACCTCCAGTCCCACTGCAGTGCCACCACAGAAGAAAAACAGCGGCCAGGACACCAACACAGCTTTGGCTAGATCTAGCCCCTGAACCCCAATACATAGCTACACCCATTCCACTTCATCCCTAGTTTGAAATGGCATTTTTTAGCCGAAACTCAAGTGACACATGAACATGCAGGTCGGTTGTTGCAGAGCATCTCACAGCCATTCTGCAGTGCAGCACGAGCATCAGGCCAGTTTCCCCCAGCCAAGGAGCCACCCTTTAATTCTGTGGCAGTGCCACATCAAACTTCTGAAGGTTAATTCATCAGCCTTTCTGCTCCAGAAACAAGTTCTGCCTTCATTTACACCTCTGCAGATTCACTGGCTCAGAGAAGGTTTCAGAGGTAACCTGGGCAAATTTTATCAATGAATTCAAATCTTGAGCGAAATCAGAAGGAGGAACAGATTTACCCTAATCCCCCCCAAACATTCCTCAGCATCACCTGCCAGCTCAGCAGGATTTAATCTCTTTTTAATCTCTCAAAAACAGTGGAGTATACAGGGAAGAGCTTGGGCACACAGCAACAGTGGATCTCTTTCTCTTTATTTTTTTTTTTTTAAAATAATTCTGGCTGCCAAATCACATTAAGCAGCACTTGGAAATTCATTAAGATTTTTGCTAATATCAGTTTCCAGGTAAACAACCGGTTGCCACCGAGACAGCACGCACACTTCAGAGGAGCGCCCGCACCATTTGGCCCAGGAGAAGAGGTGCCCATCCAGCAGCCTCCGCAGGAACACAGTATCTCCACGAAGATGCTCCAGGAGAGCTCAAATCCCATCGGCGGCGAGCACGGGGACCGCACAGGGCTTTGCCCTGGCGCGTGGGCAGTGATGGGGTGGAGATGCAGCAAGCCCCATTTCGGGAACCCCACACGTAGCACCCACCAACACTGCCGCAAACCCAACAGCAGAATCATAGAATCATAGAATGGTTTAGGTTGGAAAGGACCTTGAAGATCATCAAGTTCCAACCTCCCTGCCATAGGCAGGGACACCTCCCACCAGACCAGGTTGCCCAAGGCCACGTCCAGCCTGGCCTTGAACACCTCCAGGGATGGGGCAGCCACAGCTTCTCTGGGCAACGTGGGTCAGCACCTTACCACCCTCAAAGTGAAAAATTTCTTCCTAATGTTTAATCTAAACCTGCCCTCTTCCAGTTTAAAGCCATTCCCCCTCGTCCTATCACTACATGCCCCAGTAAAAAGTCCTTCCCCAGCTCTCCTGTAGCCCCTTTAGGGACTGGAAAGCCGCAATAAGATCTCCCCGGAGCCTTCTCTTCTCCAGGCTGAACAGCCCCAACTTTCTCAGCCTCTCCTCATAGGAGAGGTGCTCCAGCCCTCGGATCATCCTTGTGGCTCTCCTCTGGACACGCTCCAGCAGGTCCATGTCCTTCTTATGTTGGGGACTCCAGAGCTGGACGCAGTACTCCAGGTGGGGTCTCACGAGAGTGGAGGAGAGGGGCAGAATCCCCTCCCTCGCCCTGCTGGCCACACTTCTTCTGATGCAGCCCAGGATGCGGTTGGCCTTTGGGGCTGTGATGGCACATTGCTGGCTCATGTTGAGCTTCTCGTCAATCAGCACCCCCAGGTCCCACACCAAGAATCCCACCTCCCGGTGCCAAGTAACCAAGCTTTGCTGTGCAGGTACCCCACACTCTACAAACAGCTTAATCCCAACCCCGAGCGACTTCCAGGGTGGTTTTGTGCCTCCCACTAAAACTATCAGCGACGAGGGCGATACGGGCTCAGATGGCTGTGGATATGGCAACCGGTGGCATCCCACCCCCCGGCGGGTGCTGAGCCAAGGGCACCCCCCGCCCCCGGCACAACGTGCCCGACGGCAGGGGAGTCCGCGCGGGGGCGAATCCCACCCAGCGCGTTTGGGAGCACCCGGATCAGAGCGTTAGGCGTGTGATTCTAAGTTTACATAACACCACCAAACGATTTTGGCAGAAACAATTGGTAGCAGCAAGGAAAACGAAGCATCAGGAACAGCCGGCGGAGCAGAGAGACACCTCTCGCAGCAGCCCCCCGGGCTAAAAACAAAATAAATAACGAACGCAACAGAAGCAACACATGGACAACAGGGAGGAAGAGGGGAAACGAAACCTGAATCGCAGCTGAGATGAGAAGGGAAATGAAGCTTTCCTTTTGCAGCTCCTTCCCATCCCCGTCGGACTAAGTTTTCTTCTTTATTAAGGCACATGTGGCAACCCCGCGCCACCGACACGCCGTTCCGCACGGGGCTCCAAGCTGTGAGGTCTGAGCAGCTCCCACCGAGCTGCCTCCTGCCCCAGGACACTAATTGTGGAGCTCGGCGATGCCCGGGCAAGGAAGGACCCAAGGCACCGACCAGCCTGGCACCGCCTGGCTCTGCCGCCGCATCGGGCAAAGCACCGACGGCGAGAGGCATCGTGCTCGGAAACGGTCCGTCCCACAAACTTCACGTTGCAATTTTTAAGTCGATTCAGCCTGGGTGTTGCTGGGTTAGCAGTATTGGAGGGCTTCTTTCTCAGAAACCCCAAAGAACGCTGGATCTCCCCCTCCGTCTCTCCGGCTGCTCCAGCACTGGCCAAAGGGATGAGGCCACCAGTTTTGAGTGGCCCCATCCTGCTGTACGTGCCACACTGCCACCAGGAGCAGCCGTGACACACACGCCCATGCTCAGAGAGCAGGATGGCAACCACCAGCCCTATTTTACAGCATCAGAGGACGCCTGGTCCCTCGGCACTCCGGCCTGGTGACCTCGTGCTGAGAAGAGCCACAGCAGCTCTTCAGAAACCTCCAGGTCCTGCAGCCTTCCTGCTAGAACTGCGCTAAGCAAGGAGGCAGCCTGCCCTCGAGACCTTGTTTGGCCAAGGAGAGGATCCCTTCCAAGCTGGCACCGTCCCCATGCTCATGGCACGGTGACAGTGACACAGGCTGAAGCCCCCGATGCAGCAGCGCGCTCTTCCCGCCTCTGCACTACCCAAGATTTCCAACTCAGGGGGAAAATGAGAAGCCCCAGTTGAGCTTCAGAACATCGTAAGACAATTCCACAAGACAAGAGGATGGGGAAATCCACATTTCTCAGACAATTAACTTAGAGCAGCGCTTTCCTGCAAATGGGAACTGGATTATGGCTTGATGTGCAGCTGGAGAAGGACAGCTCCGGATAGCAGGACTTAAAATGAATCAAACTTGGTCCAAATCAGGAACAAGTTTCCATTCTAACCTTGGATTTGCCCATTATACGAGCATCCTATTTTGATAATGACTGTCGCATCTTTACATTTCGATCCTGCCTATATTCCCTGAAATTCAGTACTCCGTCTCTGCCCTGGGACCTTACAGAGGACCCAACAGAGTTATGCCCAAAACGGGGCACGTCCTTCTCTATCACACCGGTTTAGCGGGCAGCGCCTCACCTTCAGGAAGTTACCCCTTAGATGCTACCAACACCAAATTGAAAATGGGTTTTCAGCCCAGCTGGACCTAGCAGGAATATTGCAGAGGGACTGTGTGGCTCCAGCGCAGCCCGGCACATGGTGACATCCCACTGCCCCGTGGGGAGGTGCAAGACCAGGAGAAGCAGAGGACAATTTTGGACGAGGCTGCCCTTGTTTCCAGCTCTTCATTAATTTCCTCTCAAACTTGCACACCATGACTTTTCCAGGCAAAAAAACCCCACAACAAAATAAACGAAACACTGCGCTGTAACAGGCACAGTCACCCAGGCAGGGAACGGACGCCGGCGCCAGCGCTGCAGCCTGCAATCTGGAGCCCCGCTCCTACAGGACGTGTTTCTAAATCTCAGTCAATACCGCCTGTTTTCCAAGGAAAAAGGCCTTTCGCATTTTATTAATTCTAACTAAAGCCCTTTTTATTACAAACTTCCTATTTAGCATTTGATTGCAGCCGTCACCGCTGAGACTCTCACCGTATCGGAGCAAAAAAAAAAAAACCCACGGTGCGTAGTTGGTGCAGGCGGTATATTAATATTTTTCTCTCCTGCCATCTCAATCCCAGAAGGTACTATCGGAATTATTTTACCTGCACTTCCAGAGGTCCCTTCCAGCCTGAGCTATTTTATGATATTAAACGCATATTTGTTCCTTTGGCACTCTCACACCAATTTGGTACCCCACTTCCACAGAGGGCTGAAGTTCCACGTTGTTATTCCCACCAGGGTTTGGCCTCCCCCAAAAGAAGGCCACCACGTGCCAACCACCCTACTGAAAGGGCTGCGAGTTTATGAAGCTAAACAGACCATTTCAGTAATATTGTTCCCCTTTTCAAAGCCCAACTCTTAAGCGGAAAAAACGATTTAATATAGTTTGTAAAAAAAAAACCCACGCTCTGGTCTGATTTAAATCAAAGAGAAACACTCCACACGTACCGTTTGGCGCAGCCACGACAGCTATCTGCTTGGCAAACAGACGGCCACCCACAATTAATTTGCCACCTTGACACAGAGATGCAGGTTGTCAATTAATTAAAAAACGCACGCCACTAGTCTTCAGCTGACTTCGTGACCCGCAGTCTTTCCTCCCGGGCAGAGTCTTTATTTTAAGGGGGGGGGGAAAAAAATAACAATAAAATATAAAGCTACCACCTAATAATGAAAACATGACTCTGGTTTTCTTGGCATCTAATAAGTGTTGTTCTCAGCTGTAGCGGCTTTATCAGGTTTAAAACCCCCGTGTCGCCGACATCCGTCTGGGGTAGAGGAGAGCAGACCGTGGCCCCGGCGCGGGTTCCTAAACGCACGCGGAGCCAAGGCGGGGGGACCGCAGCGCCTGGCTGCGGGCTCGGACCCACGGCGCTTCTCAGAAGGTTTATTCTTCTGCTTTCAAGGGCTGTTTGATCTTCAATCAACAATGCTTATCAGCGGGAAAGTCTGCCAGCCATCCCCAAAAGTTTGATATTTTTAACAGCACATCCTTCTTCTGCTTTGAATGCTATTTAGAGACAAGATAAGGCATCAGGGGAAAAGTTGCCTCCCTGGGTTTAACATGGACAAGCAGAGCAGGATCCCACTGGGGGAACATGTATTTCCCAGTGCTACAACAAGCCCCAGCTTCTGTGATTCATGTCCCCCCCCCCCCGCTTCAAGTATTTCTGCTTTTTCTTTTTCAGATGACACCCAAACTCTTTTTTTTCCACCCATCGCATAAGCTTGGACGAACCACGATCATTCAGTGAAGGGTTTCCATACAAAACTTCCTCTAAAGTTTTCATAAATTTTCATTTCCACGCTGTCAAAGTTTCTTTCCCTTTCGCTGAGGCCGCCGGGGCACACCGCCCCTCTTCTGCCACTAGGGACGGGAGACTGAATTCCCTAAAAAGACATCATTCTGCCGCAGCAGGCACGCTGCGCGGAGGTGCCTCACCGCATAAAAACCCACCGCTCAAAGCAGCACCCACGAAAAATGAGAAATGGATCTAAACTGTTAATTTTTGACAGAGAAAAAAAAAAAAGCAACAAAACCAAAACAAAAAAAACACCTTTATTTTAGGATTCAGTAACTGTAAGAGATGAAACAAAAAGTCTTAATTCAGAGCTAGCAAGCAGCGTCAGCCAGGGAGACCCCAAGCCCCTGTGGGCACAGCAGGGCTGGGCTTGGAGAAGCCACCCTTTGGCAGCCCAGAGTGTCCCCCCCTCGGCGGCAGCACCCCGACGGGCCCTGGCAGCATCTCCCCCATGGCGTAAAGGAAAGATAATGGAGGTGGAATGAAACAGCTCATCACTGACCCAGCAATCGGCTTTTGGGGGAGAAAGGAGCTCAGCCCGGACTCTGGTAGGAGCAGGACTGAGGGCCACCAGCTCCCCAGGTGGCCAGCGAGCTGCTGTGGGGCTGGCCCCACCTGAGGGCAATTCTCCATTACCACCACCCACCCCATCTCCTGTCCTTCTCATTAAAACTTGCATTTGAGGGTTTTCAAATGGCTTAACAACTCCTAATGAGCCGTACGGCTCTACCACCTTCCCAGGGAGAGGGAGGAGATGCTCAGGGTGCATCAGGCTGGGAAGGTGAAACTCTTTCACAGGTGGAGATCCACATCTTTGGAAGAGAGAAGCCTTTCTGGTTGCCCCGGCCTCTCCTTGCACCTCTCCAGGCAGCTGCATCTCCTGCAATGGATGCTCAGCGCTCGGGATGGCTCAAATTGTTCCTAAAAATAACCCCCAAATGCCTGGGGTACCCCAAAATGACCCGCTGCTCCTGGGGACAGAGACCTACGCTGGTTCCCTCAGAGGATAAACGGCAGAGTACCACCACAGCCCTCATCTCCCAACCCTGACCACAGGCTCCACCCCGCAAGCAGAAGGAGATGAAGATGAAGATGATGGTGCTCTCGAAAGCCGAGAGGAGAGGGGGAGCGCAGGCAGAGAGCCGGGGAGCGAGGGGACGGAGCCTCCGCCACCGGCCCGGCCAGGAACGGAAACTCTGAGTCATCAGCAGGTTTTGTGGGAAGAAAAACCTGCTAATGTGATCCAGCTAATCCCATACAAAAAAAAAATAGCTCTCCTCGCTGCCACAAAAGCCGAAGGGGATCCACAGGGCACGGGCAGCCCGGTCCACGGCGGGGAAAATACAACCTGGGTGACAGAGAGGATGGTGGCACGTCACCAGGGGCAAAGGGTGGCACACGCCAGCTCACTCCCTCATCTCGGTTTGGAGCAGGAAAAAAGATTCCCGTGGAAGGGATGGGTTCTGTGGAAGCGAAGGTGCACGTCGGGAGCTGGGGGGAAAGGCTTGGGGCAGAGCCGCAGTGAGTTTTACCATCGACCCTGCTTGGGAATAGGTCCCCATACTGTCACCCCCCTCTTCTAGCTCCGGCTAAGTTATGAGATCCTTAGNGGGGGGGGGGGGGGGGGGAAGCACCACGAAAGCAAGAGGTTGGGTCCTTAAACCAACAGAGAAAAAACCTAAAAAACTAAAATATCTACATTTTAAACACTCGCGCAATGCAGCCTCCTGCGTCCAGGCCATAACTCCAGGTCAAGACACTGCCTCAGACCAAGAGCCACCTGATTTCTGCAGATAAGGCTCCCCAGAAGCCGCGCGTGGCAACCAGCATAAACCGATGCTCAAATAATCTCTCCATCATAACACTTACTGGTCCGGGGCCCTGTTTTAACACTTACCTAACAGTTACGTTCGCCACAGAGCCGAACTGAAATCGCGCGGTCGTCAGGAAGAGATTTAATTATATCTGCGGAGGTCAACCAATCTACGCGAAAGATTACGGCGGCGGAGAGAGAGATTCTGTGGCATAATGCAAAGATTTCGCCTGCAGGCGACGCAGCAGCCAATGCCATTTTTCAAAGCAGAAATGGCATCCATCAGAACAAAACCACCAGAGGGAAACAATNCTTTTTTTTTTTAAGAGTGGTTTTATTTGTGCTTGTTCCAGTAAGTTTTGTTGCGAGATTTATCCCCCCCGCCCCGCAGCTGAACTGTGCATCCCCAAGTATAAGCTTTAATTATATGAAAACGTGCGCGTAAAAGCACGAAGGTGGAACATTAGAGCTCAAACCTCTAATTAGGAGTTAACGGTAGGAAAGCCGGAACCACGCAAACACTTTACCCCGACTTCAGACACGCAGAATGAAATACAGAGAAGAGGCAGAGCACACGCTACGCAACGGCTTCAGACAGCGGCTTTGCACCCGCTGGATGGAAAATTGTCAAGGAAAACACATTACCAGCACAATAACTTATTTTTAATGTAGAGCTGTTAGGAAAACACAATTATATGCTTCATTTATACTGAAAGATATAACCCAACTTACGGCAAAAGCATTTAGAGCTCGTTCTGTAAAAAAAAAAAATAAATAAAATAACCCAAACAGATGAGCACAAAGGTAATAGGGAAAAATTGTGCACCTAAAGGGGATAACCCGGCCAGTCCACAGCCAGCGGCGGAGCGGTCCTCACCTCCGCTCCTCGCACCCAGCAGAGTGAGGTGCAACATGAAAGCTGAATGAAAACAGAGATTTTTATTTTTTTTTCTTCAATTGCTGCAGAAATACTGTGACAACCACCACCGGGAAAGGCACCGGCAAGCGCCCGTTCTTACAGCCAGCCAACACTGGGAGAGCTCCGCAGGGGTCAGAGGCGCTCTCCCCACCGCCCCGTGGCCACGTGCTACTCGAGTTATAGGATGCTCCGGTCTGTTCCGAGCAAACTACAATTTATCAGTGGAGTATTTTCTCTGGTACAGATGCACAAACTGATCCCGGTGCCTGTTGCAAGCTCAGGCAGATAGACTAAGTCCAGAGCTGTTTGGGGATTTCATAGACTCATAGACTGGTTTAGGTTGGAAAGGACCTTGAAGATCATCGAGTTCCAACGATTTGCCCGGTGGTTACGGCGGTGTAACACGCGATAAGCTTTGGCCCACTGATTGAGGGGATAATGTTTATAAGCGATTTGAAGCATCATAAATAAACCGGAGAGACTTGCAAAATATCGATGCGGAATTTTGGCATCTGGGTGCCTCCTCTGCTTTTGTGGATAACGCCGACAAGGTTATGCAGATGTGGCCCAAACAAACACGTGGTTATATACAAGTCAGGCCGGTCTTCAAAACATCTCCATTGTTCCCAAAACAACCAGATTAAAGCCTTCCCTCTGCGCATACAGAGAGAACAACAATTTCTATGAATGGACGGACATTCATTACTTCGCTCCCGATCCCCGACTTAAAGCCCACGGCAAAACGGAGCTTCAAACGCTTTCTGCTCTGCAAACCCAACAAAGATCGCTCCGCAGAACACAGGGCTGTCCACCGAGTAGCTCAAACACTTTTCGGAGGAAGCCCTTTGCCCATATTCAGGGCCTAAACCCCCCCCACACTCGCAAATCAACGGGAGCTGCCTGCCAAATGAGAATAAAGCCGGCCCCAAATTAAAAATTTGCCTGACTTTGTTCCCCATCCAAAATCCTCCATCTCCAAAGAAAGATTTATGCCGCTTCAAAACAGGGCCGGCTTAGAAAGTAGAAAGGAAAAGAATCTATTTTATCTTCCAGAACGGCAAAGCAGTTCTGGAACGATGGAAAAGGGACCGTGTTTATCACTGCAATGTACAATTTATGGTAAAAGTCAAAACAAAACAGAATGTTCCACAGGAACGCATTTGCTGCATCGACCCGGGCTCATACCAGCAGCTCAGATCCCATTTCTGAAGGGTTCTTAAAAGAAGAAGAGAGCATCGGTTGCAGATTAATACCCATCTCATGACTAGTAGATTTTAATTATCCATAATTTATGATGGTGTATTGGCCAAATAGGTTTTGTCAATTTATCAGCCTAAGAGGCAAGACACGGGGTGCGCTTGGAGATGCAGAGCCACAGAGCCCTATTAGAAAGATCCGGGACAAGTTTTGACGGTGCTGTTGTATCCTACAGAAATGCTACAGGGTTAAGGGGGCTCTCCGGCACATATCTCCCATTAACTGCCGAAGGTTTCCAAGGACCGTGGGCACTCCCAGCATCCCAGCAGCGTGCTTGCTCTGCAAGGATTAGGTATTCCCAGGCTGGGTCCTCCTCCTCCTCCTCCTCCCCCCCAATCAGCAGCATGCATCCCTCTCCGCGGAGACC
>VUYV01000064.1:3243774-3255597 GCA_008711295.1 Anarhynchus alexandrinus | reverse complement strand
CCCCCCCCCCCCCCCCGCCCCATCGCCAGCAGCGAAGAGAGGGCGGAGAGGGTGCGACACCCGTTCCCGCTTTCCGGTTGGGGACCCTCAGACCTTTCCTCTGCCCCCAAACCTCACCGAAACACCGTGCTCGGTTTTACCCTCCTCCCGACGCCGGACCTCAGCCCCTGGAAGGAGGGATGCTCTCCATCATGCTGAGCCACCCTAAATACCACACCGCAGCACCCAAATGCCCACCCCACAGCACCCAAATGCCCACATCTCCCCATGCGCTCTCCCACCCCGGGGGGGGGGGGGGGAAGCCCCCCCCCCCCCCCGGGGGGGGGGGGGGGGAAGCCACCCTCAGCCACTGGTGGTGGCCTACCTGCTCCCCAAAGCGTGGAGGCCTCCAGCCTCCCACCGCCCCTCTTCCTCCACTTCTCCATCATAGACCCCACAGTTGGAAAGGCAGCACCCATCATCGGCCAGCCGGCATCCCTCTCTCCCTGCCATCCCACTCTGGCAGGGCAGACCGCCATGGAACCCCCAAATTTAGCGGGTGGGGAGGGATGATGCTCCGAGGTGGACGGGCTGAGCCCGGGGCGTGCGGGATCACCCCCCTTCCGCCACCCCACCGCTGCCTCCTGCACCTCTCACAACAGGCCCCGTCGGAAACCAGCCCAGTGGGAGAGAATATTATATATGGAGCGTTTTTGCAGTATGTTATTCCAGTCCCAGATACGGGGAGTTACCGCAACCCATCCATATGCTCGCAGACAGCTAGGACAGGGCTGATAGAGTCAGTTTTCTGGCAAATCTCCGATGGAAATGGCCTTTTTTTTTAAAAAAAAACCCCGTCATGACGATGAAGGCACATTCGCAACACGCGCCCCACAGTATACTCCCTTTAGCTGGAAAACTGAGCGAGATAAATGCCGAGTTCTTCCACAAGGCTCTTTCATTGCAAGAGTGGGGCCGGCTCCTGCCAAATTCGGGAAGGGGAAGGCAGGCTGGGGTTTCGAGGGAATGCCAGCTCCAGGAATCAAGTGATTATGTAAAAATTGTAGCTCTCATTTAAATTAAAAACAAGCTTTTAGCCCTCATGATGGGGGGGAAAAAAAATTGATCTGAGGGTAAAAATTGATTTGGGCACAAAACCGACTTCACATTTATTATTATTTTTCAAACGGTGTGATTTTTGCTGGAGAATCAGCATCGATCCTTCTGTGTTCAGCAGAGAAGCAGGTCGGCTTGCGGGAGTTCTCCACGTGGCGAGCGGCTCCGAGGGCTCCCGGGCAAAGGCGTTACAGAGATGTGTAATATTTGGCGTTACAGCTTCGAAAATCTGCGTTCAACTGCTCTGCGCTCTCCCTGATCCGCACCCATCCAGAAAGAGCAGCTTTTCCTCCCGCCCCGTTTCAGCGAATGCTGAACCCACATGTCAAATTATTAGAGCTACGTTCTTTTTGTGAAACCCTCCCAAGTATATTATGAAGGATAAATAATTAAAACTAAACGAGAGTTGTCAAAATAATGGAACAAAGTGTGTTTTATGATGCATTATTCTAGCTTGTTTATCCACAAAATTCAGTAATTAGTAAGCAGCCTCTGAGTCATTAGTATGAATTAGCAAGGTTTTACTGTATTATTATCTTTATTAATTATCATAATTATTATATTTCATATATTGTGGAGTCATTGCTAGCAGCTTCACAGTTAAGGCTGAATCGGCTTTTTCGCTTAAAGCAGGATTTAATTCTGTTGTTTCCTCCAAAAATGAACACATTTTGTCACCAAACTCGCAGCGTCTCCCTGGCAGATACGACCCAATTGCTTTTCAGTGCCCGAGACTCCACAACGGTCCCATTCAAACCATTTTAAAAGCTCCTCTTGCCCAAACGAAGCACCGTTTTCTTCACGCCTCCCCAGATCCCCCGCGCACGGGATTTACAACCATCAGCCCCATCAAACTTTGCACGTTCATCTGCCTTCGTTAGACCTCAAACAGAGACTGAGAAACCCGTCGTTACGAAGTGTTATTGCTATTAATATCCATAAATGCTTTTTCTTTCTTTTTGTGATACATGCCAAAGGGAAGCCAGTGGAGGAAACGCTCTTCATCAAACAAATGTTCTTCCAGCTCACCTCGTGTCTTCAGCATCTCTACTCGTTAGACTTTCCGAAGAAGATAACGTGGTGGAGCCGAGCACCGGTCAGCTTCCCAGCACAACTCCTGACCGGGACCCGGAGAATAACATGTCACAAGGTGCCTCCAGCCTCTGTGGTGCTCTGCCCCTGTGTCAGCAGCTCCTGCTGCGCCGGGGGGGACCTGCCTGGGCTCGCCGTGTGTTCAAGAAGCCACCAACTTGTACCTGCTCTTAAATCCTGCTTCAGCCTGGTTTTACCCATGTATTTTGTCCCTTGTGGCAGTTTGGTGTCTGCCCTATGGAGTTCATGTTCAAGTGGGGATCCACCAGGAGATACAGATTTGTCTGGACTCCTGCTTTCCTCTAGCACTTTGGTGTCCCTCTCTACTGAGGACCAGCATCATACACACTGAGAGAGTTGGGGTTGTTCAGCCTGGAGAAGAGAGGGCTCCGGGGAGACCTTGGAGCACCTTCCAGTGCCTAAAGGTGCTCCAGGAAAGCTGGGGAGGGACTTTTGACAAGGGCATGTAGTGATAGGCCGAGGGGGAATGGCTTCAAACTGGAAGAGGGGAGATTTAGATTAGATATTAGGAAGAAGATTTTTCCTCTGAGGGTGGTGAGCCCCTGGCGCAGGTTGCCCTGAGAAGCTGTGGCTGCCCCATCCCTGGAGGTGTTCAAGGCCAGGCTGGACGGGGCTTGGAGCAACCTGGGCTGGTGGGAGGTGTCCCTGCCCAGGGCAGGGGGGTGGAACTGGATGATCTTCAAGGTCCCTTCCAACCTAAACCATTCTATGATTCTATGATCATACAACCTCTCCCCACCACGGCAGAGGCATGAATGGTGCAGAGCTTCTTCCTGGCAGGTGTAGGACACACCATAGACCTCACATGAGCAGCATGGCTTGCCAGACTGCCCTGAGGGGACTGCAAAGGTACAACCAGCGCTGGCCAAGTGTGGGGTGAGGATGACTGCATCTCCTGAGCTCCACGCCAGACAGGGTGTGCACACAGCAGATGTGCTCCTGCCATGTCACCCACACCTGGATTGCAGCAGAGCTTAAGAAGGAACAAGGTGCCCTTGTGCCCCTGAAAGGTCCCTCTTTGGGATCTCTGTTGTCCAAATGGAGGGAGTTCAATGAATTCAGGCATCTACTGGGTTTTTCCCAAGTGGGGGAATTGCCCGTGCCTGGGTTTGAATGCAGGTATCTAAATTCCACCCAGACCCCACTTTTTGGTATCTATCTATACTGCCTCTGAGTTCTTCCCAGCAGGTCTAAGAGAAAGCAGGCTTGCCTTTTTCAGAGCCAGTGATAGCAGAAAGAAGGCTGAGCATCCCCGGAAAGCCCAGCTCTGCAGGAGCCGTTGGAGCAGGGGGATGCTGAGCCTCCCGATGACAACACGCTTGTTCTCCTCTAACGATGCCCACATTGGAAAGGTCATGCCCACATTGGAAAGGTCTTACCCACATTGGAAAGGTCTTACCCACCAGCCCCAGAGACTCAGCTCACTTGGCGTTACATACCATCAGCCGAGCAAGGAGCATCCCAATGGTGCAAAGACTTGCAGGGATCAGCCCCAGCCCATGCGCCTGTTATTGGCTCCAACATAACCTGTGGGAATAATTCAGGTCAGTTAGACCTCCAAGGACCACCCCAGGGGGTTGTCTCACTGCAAGGACATCTAGTGCAGAGGGAAAATAAAGGCCAAACCTCCAGGCAGGTGGAGAGTACTCACCTTCCCGACACCACACACGTCCCCTGCAGGCACAGATCTGCCTGCAGGGCTGGGGCAGAGGCTTTTTCCCCTCCGTGGCACACCACGGCCATTCCTCTGGGGCTAGCTGAGCTCCAGCGACGCTGGGTGGTGTCCTCCATAGGGAGGGCTTGGTGCCAAAGGGGGCAGGGAGAGGTGGTGCAGACCCTCGGCCCAGGAGCAGCTTTCACTTGGCTCAATGGATGAGCCATCGATCGGCAAAACCCCTCCCGGATCCACAAATGGAGGACCCAGGGAAAAAAAAAAAACAAACCAAAAAACCAAAACAACGAGTCAAGACCTTGTGTTTTGGCCAAACGTCAAAAGGCGAGAGGGACGGTCCAGGATGGTGGGAGGGACAGCAAAGCCCATGATGCCACCTGGGCCACAGCATCCGCAGCGGAGCCAAGCCGAGCAGCTAAATGCAGCCATGAAAAGACACTGGTCTTTCCGTTCTTTTCACAACCGGCTCCTCACGAAACGCAGAATGTTTTCAGTTGCTTTGGCCGGGTCGTTGAAAGAGGAGCTCCCAACATGACAACTCACATTTCATGCCTAACATTAGCCCTGGAACAGAAACAGCGGAGTGTGATTATCTCAGCAATCCCATTTAAGCCACACGGACTCCTCACAAAGAAGAGAAAACTCTACAGTGAGTATTTCTAAATATTAGACTAAACCTGCACAATCATAATTTCAAAGGCACCTTTTAGAAGCAGGGAAAAGTGCCTGAATCTATCAGTTTCATTATTTGTTTCAAAGTAGTCCCCCTCCTCTCAACGCGCCGTCTAAAATGCCTGCTGAAATTATTTTTAAAAATAATTTAGCACAACGCAGTTTATTACTTTAAAATACTGATATAATTTTTGCACTGCATTATGCAGCTATATTTTGACATTTTAGTCTTATCCCCTGTTTATGTCTGAGAACTATTTAATTCAGAGCTGCGCTCCTCATTCCTGCGAGGAAGTATACAGATCTCTAAATATTCAGCAGTTTCATTGGTCATAAAAATGCTGAACAAATGGATAAACCCAATTGCCAATAAACACAATGCAAATGTGTACATTAAAATGCAATGAAATTGGATTAATTAAATCCACATTGCATCTGGATTTACATGTAATACAAAACAAAATCAAATGCAACTCAAGAGCATCCTATTACTTTAAAATGGGTCTGATTGAAAGCGCCTTCGTTTACCTGCGTGGGCTCTGGGTCAGGGACTGTGCTAGTAAATAAAAACATCCCCAATCCAGATAAGCTAGACTTGACCCACAAATCAAGGTTATGAATTTGGCATTTCGTGTCATTTAAAATCTAATGTAAAATTGCATCTCCCTGCTAACAAAACAGATGGTATTAGGCCTTCTTGTTGGCATTGGGTTTTGGTACCTGTCCAAAAAATCTTCTTGACATCCTTTAAATGCAGCTATTTAACCACCTGTCACTTTGCTTTAGATGCCCATTGAATTTCTGACAGGAAAAACATTATTTTGTCTACACATTATTTCACGACACAAGAAACGTAGCACATATACAGCAAAGTTTACACATTGTGTGAAAATCTATTTAAAAAAAAGAGGAGAGTTGTTACATGCTACTAAGGCAATTACTCCGTAATTAATGTCATTGATAGGATAAAACACTCTAGAAACCCAAATAGAACAAAACAAAACAAGCTCAAACATGACGGAGAAGCATTAAGGACACTCACACATCAATGTACATTGTTCTTCTGCCCACATGAAGGTATCTGCTCTCCTTTGGTCAAATATCTGCTCCTCTCTGGTCAAATACCAAACCGGCTGATGCTTATGAGCAAACTATTTTCCCAAAAAAAATCTCTGTTAAAGCAAATACGCTGAAGACAAAAGTTCCCAATATAGTGAAACACATCAGCAAGTTTCTTCTTGTGTCCAAGGTGGCACAAGTGCTTGGACACCTTGATACATCGAACCCCAGCTCCGTGCCTCCTCCTGACCTTCAGGGTATGACCCAAATGGAGTTGCGAGTAGGTGGAACCCCTAAGATCCTCACCCGACTTCCTTTTTATGAAATGAAAATATAACAAAGGTCAAGTTTAGCACGTTTCACAGAGGCTAAACATAGGAAACACGGCTGCACCCGTGACCTCGTTGTTTAACTCTATGAAGAGATTTGGCAGCAAACACCAAAAACCCCGCGCGGAGCAGCTCAGGTCTTTGCGAGGTGGTGAAGCTGCCACGCGCCGGCAGAGCTCGGCGTGGTGGGGAGATGGCAGTGCTGCTTGGAGGCACCAGCCTTCGCGTGAGGCCTCCTCTTCTTGGGTTTCTGAGGTAAATCCCTTCTCTGGGGCAACATCAACAGAGGGGCTTGAGGACGACAGGTGATGGTTTGCAGAGCCAGCTCCGGACTGCATCAATAGTCTCTGCTTCAGAGTGCCACGCCGAGCTGGGCTCAGTTTAGGAAACCCGTGACGTAGCAGGAGGAGGATATTTCATGGTTTGTTAGCAGACCTGTCCTCTCAAAGACCGTATGTATTGTTTCTATGGGCCAGAGGTTTCAAAACGTGAGGTGAAATCCGTTCACTAATAAAGACAGAGCAAGCCTTGCCTTTAACCTCACCTATCCTTAACCTTACCTCAAACCCGTTCCGAAAGACACTCCTGATTTTTCAGAGCATCGAGTGACCAGCAGACCCTCTCCTCTGGGCTGTGGGGCAGCACTTTAGAAAATGGATTTACTGGCCCGATGCAGAGTTGGGAAGCCGACTGCGAGCAGCTTGACTGCAAAGCCCTCACCACGGGCTCCGTACTGCCGTCTCTCCCATGTTTGTGTTTCACTTTGGCCATTATTTGCCTGTTTGGGTGCCTGGTATCCTTGGTTCACAGGGAGGCGTAACGGCTCGCCCCCCTCCCTAGTGCTGCCGTGTGGGAGGTGAAGACTGTCTGAACGCTAAGTTCTGGCTTAAACCTGACCTGGCCGGTGATGCTCGTGCAAGTTTGGGACAGGAAGATAAGGGGGGAGACATAAGAGAGAGGAGGTACACACCAGGGAGGAGCGAGTGCCTGGGGTTGTTTGGTGATGAAGACCAGACCTGTCTTGGGGGGGTTTGGACCAGCGCTGCTCCAGCTGTCACCTCGGCACGCTGGCACAGCGAGCACCCGCACGCCACGTTTAGAATTCCTCCGGGAAAATGTAAGCTTTCCACAGGCACACTGTAAGCAAAGACGTGGGTTACGTCCAGGAGCATAAATACAGGCATGGTCTTGCACAGATTGAGTTTACGAGCTCTACCCCAAAGGAAAAAGAGATGTCCTGCAGGAGCCGAGAGAGGCGAGCTCGCTCTGCCGCCGCCCGGGGAAGGTGCCACAGGATGAGCCGAGAGTTTGGGGAGGTGATGCTCAGCTCCGCCAGCGACACGCTGGTCCAGGGCAACGAGCCCATAATGCAGTCCCCAAATCCAGCAATCGCTCAAAGACCTGCCCCTTCACCGAGGCGGGCACGCCAAGCCCCACATTCCCTCCTCGATCACCAATCACCCCATGGGGGGGGATTTTTTTCTCCATGAGAAATCAGAGAATTCTAGTGGCTTCCTGCCTTTCGCCCACCAGAGCGGGACAGGAGTCGCAGCCGGGGTGGGGGGCTGCGGTCAGTCCAGTGTCCATCCTCAGCGAGGCGGAGCTCAGAGCCGCTCGACTTCGCGCACATGGGACACTTAGTGAATAAGGTTTCTGTAGCTAAGTGCTGCAAAAAAACCCCATTCAGAACAATTTGTCAGGGGCTTGTGCCACTTGTATAATAGAGGCAATTAATCCCAGGTGCCTCCCCGGCCACTGGCAGGAGTATTACGCCAGAGATGCATTTGGCTTCGTATCTTTAATTTTACTGTGCAGTTGCTGTGAAGAAGTATTGCTTTTGATTTCAAGGATGTCACATACTGTGACCAAGTTTAACAGTTTCTTCAGTGTTCTTTCTCCTAAAGTAAAGGAGTCATTTCTTATAGCGGCGCTTTGAGTGAGTGTCTCGGGCTCCCGCTCCGAAAGTGATGCGATTGAATCATCTCGCCGGTTCATTTTGAGGGGTGAAGCCAACGGTCCCCTCCTCTCCCCAGAAAATTAATCTTTCCGAGAGCATCTCTCAGGCTCTTCAGTGCAGCGGAGAGCTGGGTTTTGTTTTATAAATGATCTCCTGAGCTTGCAATAGTCACCTTCTTTCTCTAAACTTATTGAATATTTCGGCGGCGTGAGGCAGCTCCTGTGCCCACCCTCAGCCCAGCGAGAAGATTGGCGGCTGATCTTAGAAATTAATTTTTTTTTTTTTTTAACCAGTTTCACCTGGCTCTGCTTTGCCAGGGAGACAAGAAAAAAATTATCTATTGTGAGATTTGCCAATTGATCTAGGATTAAATGTCAAAATTCATTTTAGCTCAGTTTCATCGCCACATTTTGTTTTCCTAATGTTTCCAAGCCTCTGCTTTTGCTTTCACCCAACCTGGCATCGCCGGGCATTTCGTGGCGGGGTGGGAATTTCCCAAGGTAGCCTCTGATCTGAAATTAGGCACACGTACTACACTTCAAAAACATTTTTTGCATGTATTCCCACGCATCAACACACGCTGCGCCTCTACTTGATAACCCAAAAATACTATTGCCCTAAGAATCACGGCTAAAATTATATCCCAGCTTCCACTTGCTATGTGTGTATATAGATATATGTGTGTGTATATATATATATTTTATATTTTCCTAGTGACAGAAATTTACCTTTTTTAAAAACAAAAATGTTAATGAACCTGGAGATTATGAGGGGTTTCGAGCTATTTCAGCCTGACCTGGGATGACTCCTGCTCCTTCAGAGGGTTTATCATCCTCCTGGCAGGGCTGATGGAGTGAGGGAGAGGAGAGGTTTGACACGAGCCTAACATTAGGCATCTGTAATGGCATCGCTAAAGCATCTGAGAGTCTGAAGCTTTGAACACGAAGAGGAACTCTGACTCCCCGGGGCTGTTGGCAGCCTTCCTCCAGGGTTTCTGCCGCCCGTGGCAATGCCGGTCAGTGTTATTAGCTGAGCCGGACACATAATGGATTTTCATTTCAATGGCAGAACTAAAGAGTGCGGCAATGCCAGGGAGGGTGCGGGGAATTGTCATGGACTAACCACCCCCCCCAACATCCTCTGCCTGAAACAAAACTTTCGGCCGAGTGTCAGGTTACTTCCTGCCCTCTGCATCTTAAGATAATGATATCAGGCATGAAACAGAGCCCTTCTTTCAAAGGGAAAACTGCAGATGTCTCATTTTTGAAAATGCTGAAATTAGATACTTTCAATATTTTCAATCCGTTCCTCCCGCCTCTCTTTCTCTTGCGAAAAGGAGTTGCAAAATTCAGACAAATCACAAATTGTTTAAGTCTGATAAATTCAGTTTTCACCCAAACGATACCTCCTCCCATCGATGTCCAAGGACAAACGCTGTCTGCTCCAGGCCCAGCTGCAGAGACTTCGATTCCCAGCTCTGGGCAAAATACCCCAAACCACAACTCTCCCTCCCTGTAGTCTCTGCCCCTGTTCTTCCTCCCCTACCTGCTGTCGCAGTCCCAGTGCCCTTTTTGCCCTGAGAGTCCGTCAGTGCCCGTTTCTCCATTGTGCCTTTTATTCCTGCCTCCTCTCCCTGGTCATCTGGGCTTGCCTTTCCCCTCGGACAGCTTCTATTCATGGCTGTACAAGACCTCCACCCCAAAAATATAAGCAACAAGTAGCACAAGACTTAGGAAACTAAGAAAAAGAAGCATTGCTAAGTAGTTCTGCAGGCTCATTGGCAAACATGTGCAACAGGAACATTGTGCAGCTTCTTGGGCCTACAGGAGAGCTGGGGAGGGACTTTTTACTGGGGCATGTAGTGATAGGACGAGGGGGAATGGCTTCAAACTGGAAGAGGGCAGGTTTAGATTGAACATTAGGAAGAAGTTTTTCACTGTGAGGGTGGTGAGGCACTGGCCCAGGTTGCCCAGAGAGGTTGTTGAGGCCCCATCCCTGGAGGTGTTCAAGGCCAGGCTGGACGTGGCCTTGGGCAGCCTGGTCTGGTGGGAGGTGTCCCTGCCTATGGCAGGGGGGGTGGAACTCGATGACCTTCAAGGCCCTTTCCAACCTAAACCATTCTATGATTCTATGATTCTTCCATGCCACGTTTTTGCTTTAACTTTTAATAAACTTCATCCCGGGTTCTGCCATTTTACCCCTATTTTCCCCTAAAACCGGCAGAGACCCGGTCCCTGAGCAAGGCAACCCAGATAAACCAGTGTGGGCTCTGCAGGCTGAGCCGCTCAGTACGTGCTCCGGCTCAAACAAAAATACAACTTGAAAAAAAGCCAAACACCACCGCTCTACAGCTCACGGTCCGACCGCTTCAGCTTACCCGAAAAGTTTGCTCTGAGAGACGGCACATCAGGAGGGACAACTTCCGGGGCAAGTTAGCCTGTGGACGATGAAAATAAGACTTTTAGAGGGAAAAAGTTAAATTGAAATGAGCAGCACCTCCCATTCAGCAGGATGGGTGCCCGTTGGCACACAGGATCCCACCCAAACTCCAGCCACACCGACGATCCAAAACTTCCCTGTCCCATGGCTGCTGGGGAACTTTGTATGTGAATGCAGCAGGGGAAAGAAGGATTTACCCCATCCTGATATTCCGGGGGGAATTTCAGGGGGTCCCCCATTCTGCTGACACAGCGGCCGTTCACTGTCACACCAGGCAGGGGAACAAGGCTCCGGGGGGGTTTGCTGTGGGGAGAAGCGCCCCAGGAGCACGGGCCGTGCCGGTCCCTGCTCACCCTCGGCATTCAAGGAGCCTTTGGAGAACGCAAGAGTTTTGCCACATAGAATCACCTTAATAAAATACCTGCGAAACACAATACTTCATCACTGTCGTGGTAAGTTTTAATGGTTAATAAAACGAGTTGTATGTTAATAAAAATAAGTTTTAATTTTGTTTTATTTAAGCAGAAAAAATACTTTCTGCAAAGTTAAATAAAAAGGAAAGAAAAAAAAGAGTGGGTTTTTTTTCCCCCCCCTGTGGATGCAATATGGCCATCGCTGCCGGGCCCGGGGCTGGCCGAGCCCCCCGTCTGGCCAGGCTGATGGTGGTGTCCCCGCGCCGCGGCAGCCCCAGCGCCGTGATGCTGAGCAGAGCCCCCATCTCCCGGAAATTCGTTGTTTTCCCCTGAAAGGGCAGAGTCTCGAGATTTCAACCAAACCTTTGCCAGCTGACTGTGCAACTAAAGAAAACACTGATGTAATTCAATGAACAATGAGGAACCCAAACTTAGCACAATGATCGTTCTGGCTTTGTTTTCGATTTCAGCAGCTCTGCACAACATTGATTACATTCACAGGGGCCACGTTCGCAGAAACCAAGGTCTGCAAGGGATCGCGTTCTTTGCTTGTGCCACATGAACGCAGGCAGGAGCGGACTTCAACGTGGTGAAACCCACTTGCACGGCACAATTAAATAAAGTCTGAGCGCGTCTGACAGCTCTGCTTATTGCCCTTGCCCCTTTCTTCACAAATACAGCCCCGAGTGATGTCCAAGGGTGCTTGGCTTGGAGCAAAGCTGCGATGCCCAAGGTCTGTGGGAGCTGGAAGGCATGGAGAAACCTACTCCATCCGCTGCTGGGGAATGAAATTAGAGCAGGGAAATCATTCATGGCCTGGGTTTCCAGGGCACCCACCTCAGCCAGCGCTGGGCTTCGCTCAGTCTGGTTAACAGAATCACAGAATCGCAGACTGGTGGGGGTCGGAAGGGCCCTCTGGAGCTCCCCCAGTGCCACCCCCTGCCAGAGCAGGGGCACCTCCAGCAGTGGCACAGGACGGCGTCCAGGCGGGTTTGGAATGGCTCCAGAGGGGGAGACTCCCCCACCTCTCTGGGCAGCCTGTGCCAGTGCTCTGCCACCCGCACAGGAGAGAAG
>VUYV01000064.1:3193964-3243765 GCA_008711295.1 Anarhynchus alexandrinus | reverse complement strand
GAACTTCCTATGCTCAAGTTTGTGCCCGTTCCCTCTTGTCCTGTCACTGGGCACCACTGGAAAAAGACTGTTCCCATCCCCCTGGCACCCTCCCTTTGAGTATTGATAAGCATTGATAAGATCCCCCCTCAGTCTTCTCTTCTCCAGACTGAAAAGCCCCAACTCCCTCAGCCTTTCCTCATCAGAGGGATGCTCCAGTCCCCTCATCACCTTTGTAGCCCAAGGTGCATTTCTGCAAGCAGCACTCTTCAGCACGGGGGTCCCTGTGCTCCCCAAAGGCACGGAGTGAGCGGCTCTGCGCACGGGCAGGCACATCACTGTGGCATTTGGAGGCACAAACTGCTCTATCTCAATGCTGCTGAGCATGGCTGGCCTCACACTGGCCTCAAAAAACATATTAAAAACACATAAATGAAGAAAACCCAGCAAACTCAGTCTTCCCCGAGTCTTTGAATTGAGCACGCATATACATGTTTTTCTTCTGCAAGGAAATATTTATCCCTTTCAGATTTTAAATGGGGGTTCACGTGAGCTGACAGCTTATCTGTCAATAACAACGTAAGCCTTCGGTGAGTTTCTTTTCCCTGGCTGGTAAGACATTGCTCCCAGCCTGGCCAGCTATTAAGTGTGCTATTTCAGGTGCTTCTATCAGTATCAGCCTTTCAACGTAGCGAAGACATGGCAAAAGAGGCTGTGAAAATGATGGGAGGGGAAAAAAAAAATCCATGAATTATTTTTGAATATTTAATTCCACCAGGAGTTAAAAGATAATCTTTCCCTGTCTTTCAGCTGAACGCGAGTTCGGAGATCGCTGGGAGAGGCAAACGCACACGCGCACCGCGGGCTCCTCGCCAGGGCGGTGGGCTAAAGGAAGGTCGCCTTGTGGAGCCAGATAATTAGTTTTGAGATGGGAAACAAAGGACGGGAACAAACGGCTGGACTCACCTGAGCAGGGAGGCTGCCAGTGCGGCCCCGCGGGGACACGGGCCGGGGCCTGTGCGGTTCGGCGTGTTCATCAGAAATCTGGAAAAGAGAGCAATTAACACGATGAAGACATTTGCAGATATGGCAAAGTATTCGCGTATTTTCTTAGGCCGGCTTTGCTGCTGGAGGAAAGGTGTCGTGGAACAACATGAGCAGCGTGGAGAAAGATGCTCAGGAACAACCATTCGTTATCTCTTGCGATGAAAAATAACCAGCGCAACCCATATTAAATTACCCAAAAGAAAGTAGTTGTCTACGCTATAAGAAAATAAATTGTGGAACTCATTGCTGCAGGGTGCTGTGGGACCAAACGTATGGGTGGGTTTAAAAGAGACAAGTTCTTTAAAGCAATTAGTTGTGATGACCTGAATATACAACATCAGGAACTCCCGATTTTCCCAAATCTGTGATAATCCCCTGGGGAAGCGCCATTCCATACAGGCTTTGTCTGTTACGCTTCCTTTAAGCAGCTGCTGCTAGAGACGGGCTACTGGGTTATATGGATATTTAGGAAACATTTATGGCTTTAAAATCATGGAATCATAGAATCATAGAATGGTTTAGGTTGGAAAGGACCTTGAAGATCATCGAGTTCCANCCAGCCAGTTCTTTATCCATCGAATGGTCCATTTGTCAAATCCATGTCTCTCCAATTTAGAGACCAGGATATCGTGTGGGACAGTGTCAAATGCCTTGCATTGACACTCGATAGGAAGACATTGACAATCGATAGGAAGACTTTTGCTAATATGGGCTCTGACCACAAGCGAATGTGGTGATCAACTTCAGCAAGTTTCTGGCTTCAATCTGACAAGAAAACAGGCGGTGAGCATTGAAGGTGGGAAAGTGCTATAAAACCTACAAATGTTATTGTTATTGATGAAGGCGATGGTTGTTTGTCAATACTGTATTTGAGGAACATTTGCATTAGCCTGGTGACAGAACTGACCCAATAGCCTATAAGTTATTTACGCTCTGATTTATTCCCTAAGCAGCAACAAGATCCCGTAACTAATTGATGAAGCGACGTCCCAGCCACAGGGATGGGGCAAAGCCCCAGGGCAGCGCTTTCCCTGCACTTTAGCAAACACCGGGCCAAAGGTCTCTCCTGTGCGGGGGTTTGTCTGTACCGGTTTAGGGAGGAGCAGAGTTTGCATTCCTTGGCAAAGTCGTGCCTTCGCACCTCTCCTTTTGCCATCTGTCCCCAAAGGGGGAGTCTTGGCCATGGCCAGCGACCGACACGTTTTCCCCAGGTTATGTCCTAAATCGAGCACCGGGGTTGCGGGAAGCCCGTTCTCTCTATACCGGTGTACTTGGTATGTGTGTTTGTTTTAACATCTCAATAATATCTTAATTAAAAACCTGCAAGTAAGATCATTCCCCCTTATTTACTGAGTGACAACTTCAGTATTTGTGTTGAAAGTGTTGCAGCAGGCACGGCTTGCGGGGCGCGTTCTTTGTTCGGAGCCGCGCGGCGTTTGCCGGGGGTTCATCGCGATACGCTCCCCCGGGCGATAGCCATTGGCCTCGGCCGAGGAGAGCTCGGAAAGCTCAGGCAAGGCAAGACCTCAGAATGTTACACCGTTAATACATCTACAGGTAATTTCCCAACTGTGAGAGTTCACTATCATAAAAAAAAAATTTAAAAAATAATGACATGTGTACCTCTGATATTAAGAGCGGTTCAGCGTTGCTTACAGCCTTTGAGTCACAGAATAAACAGGGAGTACACCCGACGCCGCGCCAACCTCGCCGGTTTTACATTTACAGAGCCGCGGAGCCGAGACAAGACTTAAGCCGGGCATGTGGAGAGAGGCAGGAATCTTTAGATTTGCATATACAATATTGAGATCATGAGAATGTCACATTTAAATGCAAAACTCACGTGTCTCATGAATAAATCATGAATGGTGGCAAGACTGATTTATTCTTTTTTTTTCCCCCCCCCCCTCCCTCCAATTGTCATCTCTCCCCCCTCTCCCCACCCGCTGAAGAGACACTGATCTGCAAAGCAGACAATTCCTCCTTCCCTTCCCGAGGAAATGCATTGATAGATGAGACTCGATAAGAAGCTGAAAGCTCTTCCAAAACAAAAACATGTGCGTGTGTTTCTTGTTTATACTTGGCTAGGAAGTAAAGAAGCATCATTTCCTCTCTCTCTCTTTTTTCCCCCCCCTTCCTTCTCAAGAGATACCTTAATGCCATGGCAACAGCCTTCAACCCTTTTCTTGTATGACACAAGCAGATTTGGAAAAGGTTAGCTGTGTGTTGTAATCAAATCCAGGCAGGTCAATCATGTAAAGAGATGACTTCCCATGCACCGTGGAATAATGAATGAATAGATCACACAGGTCTTCCTTCCTTCCCCTCCTTCTCCCCTCACCATTTGAAGTGCTGGGGCATTAGCATTTTGTCTCTGGTGAATAAAATCGAAGTGAACAATTTCCAAAGGTTACTAGGAAATACAGAGCGTTGCAGAGCTGGAGGAGAACTGGTGGTTATAACACCAAAGAACAACAACAACAAAAAAGTCTCCAATGTGGACATGCACCTCATTGTGCCGTTAACGAGCAGAGGGGTTTTATGTGCAAAATAACAACAACAACAAAAAAGATGTGTGGATGCTGTGAAACATGCCCTCTCGCACAAACCGAGCGGGTCCCGCTTCCTCTCGCTGCGTGTGTATCATTTTCAGGCTTAAGATCTGACTGCCAATTTCACACTTTGAAAACAGCCATTCAGATCTCATTAACATCAGGCTGGGATTGGGTTTGTTGGGTTTGTCTTTTTTTCATGACGCTTTCTAAAAACCAGACATTTAGGATTCATTCAAATGTTGGGAACGGATTGATTCTGAGGAAAAATTTGCTCGAGAAAAGATGCCTCTGGTCAGCAATGCAACTTCTGCTCAAAGCTGGGAACATACAGCACCAAGTACCCGAGAGCTGGGTAAAGGTATACACTTGGATATGGGACGTAGGAGCTCCTGATGTATCGTGCCCCCCATATCTCCTGTTGAAGCACCTCCACACAGTAAGGATAAAGCCTTCCTTGACTAAGTGACTTCGAGTTTCCTTTTCCACACCAAAGGCTGAAAGTCCTGACTCCCGACATTGAACCTCCAGCAATGTATCTCTACAGAACAATAAGTTTTATGGGAAAAGCTGCACCAGCAGCCCCAGAGACAATCATGCAGCTGCTCTGGGCATCGCTCGGGTGCAAGTTCCCAGCCAGCTGGTCAGAAATGTACTTGACCCAAGGTGTCACATAGCTTAGAAGTGAATATGTGCTGTTTCAGGGGTTTAAGGGTTAGTCTTTGTCTTCCTCAGTGTTATTAAACCCCCAAATGCTAGTGAAGCCCTATTACTTGCCCCATAGCAGGAACATTCTGGGGATGTTGGAAGGTTTTGTGGGACATGTATAGCTCAGAGAGGAGCATCCAATATTCTTACTGTGCAGCATTCACCGAAGCAACTTTCGGCAGCACAGGACTTTGTAAGCTTTCTGCACGCCCAGTATTTGTCATGGCTGTACTTTGATTTAAAAGAAGAGTTTTCGGTCTGGGTGTTACTTTCCAGCGCTATCTGCTGCTTT
The DNA here is from genome assembly GCA_008711295.1 of Anarhynchus alexandrinus. Lineage (NCBI taxonomy): Eukaryota > Metazoa > Chordata > Aves > Charadriiformes > Charadriidae > Anarhynchus > Anarhynchus alexandrinus. Next base: position 3,239,187 of record VUYV01000064.1, on the reverse strand, counting down.
TACCTGTAACACGGTGTTGCTAACGTGCTGCAGTTTGTAGCCTGGAGACCGGTTGATGGAAACGATTTGATGGTTGTAGCCACGAACGCTGCAGTGAGCAGGCAGGATCCCACATAGCAGTGACCCCCAGTGATGTTTGCGGACAGGTAATGGTCTGGCACGGTCCTGCTGCGATCCGCACAGAGCCAAGGAGCACTCCAGCTGCCACTGTGGCTGCTTCTCTATTGAGCAAGAAACAAGCAGCCCAAAAGCAGTGGCTTTGCCCACCGGCTATTTGCAGACACTAATTCCAGATTAGCGTCCAGCAGGGACTGGAGAGACAGAGGGAGGGAAAGCTGAACCCTCAGGACACCCCCTGAACCACCACTCCCTCCTTGCCCCTGAACCACCACTCCTCCCATTGATATTAGAGATGCAGGGAACTCAATATTTCGTATTAATCAATGTATCCTACTCTCCACGCACAGCTCATGGTTGGGGGGCTGGTGGGGGGTGTGTGTGTATACACTATCACAGGTGCTTTGTTTCACCCTAAAAATGAACTAAAGCAGCCAGAGCATAAGCAGAGCAGACCCTTCTCCCTCTGGTTCCCTTCAAAACACATGTATTTAACCAAATCGGTGTTACACACATACAGTTTCCATGATTTTGATTCAAGACTGCCCAGTGGGTGACACTCACACAGCCACTGACTCTAGTGAAAGTTCATACCCACCGAAAAATTACACTGGGCCACTTCATTCCATTAGACAAGACGTATTCCAAACCTTTGCAGATCATAACCGTAAGCATACACATCCATTACCCCGATGCAAATTGCACTGAAAGACTGTTGAATTTGCGAAGACAAGTGCTCAAGGCCACTCCTGCATCCTCGTTCCACCTTCCCGGGAGAATGTCTGACAAAGCCTGAATGCTGGTTTTTAAAACAGGGAAACTTTAAGCATCTTAAAATAGTCTTACAGTAAAACCAGCTAGCAATCTCAAACCTAAGTTCACCTACAGCTTTCTCACGTACTGGAAGTTTCCAAGACCTAGTTTTGATTGAATTTTAATTATAGAGATGGTTTTCATCTCTGGATGTCAGCTGCTGTAGAAAGACAATACTTAAAAGTGGAAATTTAGAATGAAGGAGAAGCCTTAGAAAAGTATGAGCTACTATTTCAGGAGAAGGCCTTTCAGCTAATATGCTTTGTTCAATCTGCGGTAGGAAAATATCTATAAAAATGGCAATATTAACCAATGCTTGAAATTGAAATTCATCATTTTATTTTGAAACAGCTTATCTTGCAGCACTGGATCCGAGTTCTGTGTCAGAAAAATTTTTATCATTTCCCCTCAGCAAAGGATAAGAATGGAGAGAGTAAGAGGGATTAGGATGAAACCATCGCAGGCTTGATAATGGCAGGGAGGTTTTTAAAGATTGACTTTGAAGTGAAAAATTAAGCAAACCTTTAGAAAAAGATTGCTTCTTAATCAGAAATAGCGTATTTATAAGAGGCATCAAATGTAAACAACAGAAATATCTAAACGCCAGACTGAACGAATGCCATCCATCTCCCATAACCTGGAAGCGGAGTTCATTTTTCCTAATTTACATCCTGAAGTTAATGAAGGCAAAGTAAAGTTGCTTGGTACTGAGCAAAGCCGGGCACTAAATGATGTGCTCCTGTCCTGTCCCATCACTGTCCCATCCCTGGCAGCCAGCTGCACCTTCTCCCGAGCATCCTTTTCAGAGAGGTTACTGTGGGAAAACCTGATTTTAGTCCAATTTCCACAGGGTCCCCCCTGAGCATCAACCAAAGCCAGACCACAGGATGAAGAGTTTTCCACCACTGAGCAACACTTCAAACCTGGTTGGTCTCAGGTGGGCACTGTAACTACATGGGGCTGAAGTCGCCTCTGTTGGCTTCTGGCCTTGGTCCATGCCAGGTCATTTGGACAGCCAGGAGGACAGGTCCATGAACCAAGCCGTGGGGCTTGGCTGGACAGACAGACCACCTCAGTAGGCAGTGCTTTTCTGAATACTTTTAAGAGCCTTATGACTGGGCAGCTCAGTCACATGGAATTTGTTTTAGTTTCTAATTACATGCACAAAAATCCTTAATCAGAAAAACTTTTTTCCACTCTTAAGTTACCTGCAAACAATCCTAATTGTTCAGCATTAGGCTATTGTGTGACTAACAGTAGTAGCAGAGAGAGATTTACATACTGGCTGGGGGAATTCTTATCAAGACACTTCTGGGAATAAACATTCCTGGTGTTCTTCAGAGACCTCTTCCCTTCCACTAGGTTTGGCTTTTTTGTTAAAAAAATTACCCCCGCAGCTCTCCACTCCCAAACTTACTGTTCAATCCCCCTCCTTTATTTTTGTTTTTAACTGCATATTCTAACTTGATTTCCCCTTCTCTGTACCAAGCATCATCATCTGACTTTGAACACAGAAGACATAAAATAGTCCCAGAACAACAGAAGGTCAATAGCTCACACCTACCTGGTATCCGAGAGGAAGAACCACACACATCAGAGAGCACTGGAGAATTAGCCTTTCACACTGTAGGTTGTCCCCCTCCTTTTTCTTGTAGATGATGGAGCTCTTTCAAAACACTGTTCAATAGAAGACCTTATCCCACCACATGGGCTCAGTGCCATCACCCTCATTTGTAGGATCTCAGTTTGCCCCGGCCTTTTGCCCAGGCCCGGCTGCCCACGGCTGGTCAATGCTCCAGCAGCAGGTGAGCCAGGGCTCACAGCTGAAAGTTGTGAGTAACACAGGGATAAAAGCTACCAAAAATCCCTTCTTGCTGTTTGCTTCCCAGTCTTTCCTGTGCTTAATCATCCATTACCCTTTCGCTTCAGTTTGGTGCTTTTAGTTTGGTGCTATATGATGAGCAGTTTAGTCCCTTGGACCTAATTAAAAAGATTTCGTTGTTTCAGCTTTCTCCTCGTTATCCCCACTTAGCACCAACAGTTGCTCCCTGTGGCTGGAGGGAGTAGTCCTGGGTGTGGGCAACATCAGAGTTAGTAGGCAAAGGAAAGCACTTAACACATTTAATTTTAAGGTTGTGTTTATATCACACTGATTTCAAGAAACTCTACCATGAATATTATGTTCCATATAGGATTGTTATCCTGAATATGAGATCTTATAGGTATGATATGGGAGAAACCGATCCTTTGTTTCTAGCAATGTTCTGAGAATAAACATCACCCACGTTTAAATATGAGATATGTCCTGAATATGTCCATGGTCTTAGGCACAGTGTAGGAGTCCTTTCCCGTTGCAGTTTGGCCTTTCCCATAGCTGAAGCTTGTTTTAATTTCTTTTCCTGAATTTTAACGTACCGAATCCCTATTCAGCTTTAGAAGTAATTATTATGTCAAAGCATAAGGTATTTTGAGACCTACTAACAGATGCTCTGCTGTTATTTCATATCCACCTATGGCACTGAAGCCTCTTAAGCATTAATGAGTACCGTCTCTGAAGGGGACTTACAAGCAGCCGTGTGGGAAGGAAACAATTTCCTAAGCTTGATCTCTCAATAAATGCAAAAATCATCCCTGATACCTACTCCTCCCTTTGGATTGGCTTCGTTCCTCTCTCATTTCCAAAGGATCACTACATCAAAGATGTGAGAGAAGATCCAGACTAGAGGTGCTCGTTTCAAATGCCAGTCTAGGACGAACGAGCAGGATTTCCAGCAACGTTAATGACAGCAGCAACCACAGACACCAAAGATGCCGCTGAGCATCGTGCTCCAGCGAGCTCTGAGTCTTTTTGTGTCCACTGCAGCGGGGTGGATGGGGTTATTTATGTGACTGTGCTTGTGCTCTTCTCCGGTTCTTTGGTTTGTTGAGCAAACTCTGGTTTTCCCATGGTTCCTTCAACCAAAGATATCCGCTGATTGCAAGGTGCCCTTGTGGGACCGGCACTGATGTCATGACTTGTGGGCGCTGGAGGGTTAGACCATCTTTACTCGGAGTTGAGATCATAAAATGGTGTAATTCCCTCCTGTGGTTACTTCAGTGCAAGTCTCTGTGCAGTCACTGGCGAGGAATCTGGGTCCCTTCTCAGGGTACAGCTGCATTTTAATTGAATTAAGCTATGTCAAAGTAATCCAGCCGTCGTATAATCACACTCCAGTCCTGCCCTGAAATAGCTCACGGAGTGATTTACAACTCATGCTCCCAAGTAGAAAGGACAAAAATTAATTTCTCCCCCATTTACAGGCTGAAAAGTTTTGATACTCGGATTTTTCAGAAGTGATTTTCTACATTCAAGAATTGCTGACGGTGAAGAGTCAGGTGGAGAGCGGGACGTGGAGATTCACACCGATCGCAGACCTTCTTAACCTCCTTCAACACTTTTTGCTTCCTAATGCTCTGAGAAGGTCACGGCTCGAGCTTATTATTTCCTTTCATTTGCACCTTTTACATTGATCTTCTTAATTTTCCTTGTGCCTGCGATCACAGAGCGCAATGCTTTGCTGTGCTCCTGCAAATGCAGATGATTTGGGTCTGTTCAGCCTGGAGAAGAGAAGGCTCTGGGGAGACCTTATTGCTGCCTTCCAGTGCCTAAAGGGGCTACAGGAGAGCTGGGGAGGGACTTTTTACTGGGGCATGGAGTGATAGGACGAGGGGGAATGGCTTCAAACTGGAAGAGGGCAGGTTTAGATTGAACATTAGGAAGAAGTTTTTCACTGTGAGGGTGGTGAGGCACTGGCACAGGTTGCCCAGAGAGGTTGTTGAGGCCCCATCCCTGGAGGTGTTCAAGGCCAGGCTGGACGTGGCCTTGGGCAGCCTGGTCTGGTGGGAGGTGTCCCTGCCCACGGCAGGGGGGTGGGAAGTCGATGATCTTCAAGGTCCCTTCCAACCCAAACCATTGTATGAGTCTATGATTTCCACGTGTGCATTTACGAGAGAAGCTCATTCCAGAAGTAACTAAATCCCCATGTATCAAACTCTGCCAGGTGGATGGGCCTAACCTAAAATCAAACCCGAAGTGAACCAGGGTCACTCTGCTCATCTCCCTGGAGTGTCTCCTTACCAGTGAACCATTGTCACCCTGAGGGTTTCACAAACACAGCAGTGGGGGAGAGCACTGGGGAGGTACCAGAAGGCTGTTTGGATGACCTCACCGTGGAGGACATCTCACCCAGCTCTATAAGGAGGTGTTAGAGCATCCTGAGACCACTGTCCCCTCTGCTGTGGCTGAGTGGACAGGGTCTCTGTTGCCCTGAAGACTCCTTAGCACCAGTGCTGGGTTACCCTCCCCAACCTCGACAGCCAAAGCAGCTCTGTCAGGCATTTCGGTGCGATGGGGTTGATGAGGCAAATGACATCAGGCTACGTTTTTCTTGCAGTTGGAGAAAGTGTCCAGATTCGACTCCCTCCTGCGTGCCTGTTCACCCGCAGAAATGAGGCAATTGTGATTTATCTCATTTTTAATGTACTTTCTGCCGAGGATTTCAATGTGATTATCCCAGAGCTTTGGCCAACCACTTCTAGCCTGGATCCTTGGCCTTCTTCTTTCATGAAAGGCTGCTTTTAGCTCTTTGCCCTAGTTTTAGCCCTCAAAGATAATCTCTCGCAGCACTTGGCAATTTGCCAGCAGGATTAAAATCTGCTGGGGTTATTTACTCTCTTAATGAAATGCAATATACCCAAGTATATCAGCTCTAATTAACACCCCATCCGCAACATCTCTCCTTAGCTCTGATAATTATGAAAAAAAAAAAAAAAAAAAAAATCCACACTCTCCCAGTTGCCCTGGCCATTAGAGAGGAAATGAATTTCAGTAGTTTTTCAGTTTTATTGCTGCAAATAGAGGTCTTCCCAAACTTCATGCAGGTTCACTCCTCCTTCTCTAAGCTGAACGGTTGCCAGGAGTTGTCTGACACTTTTAAATTTCATTTAGGTTTGGCTGAAATGGGATGTGGATGAGGACTGGAAACTCAGCATGCCCTTGGGACACAAACTGCCTGGTGGCATGGCCGTGGTAGGGCAGCAGCGGTGGGTCCTGCTGGTGGGAGCTCCCAGGGGAGAGCCCCTGAAGGGCAGCTGCTGTATTTTGGGGCTGGGAAGAGGGAAGCGGGGTTGAGCCCGAGTATCTGTAGCATTTCCATGGTGAAGCCCTCCGGGAAGTTTGGTTTTCACAGCCTCATTTCTAGATCTGCGGGTTTTATTGTAGTTTTTTTGGAGGGATCGCCAAGAGCTGAACCCAAGTTATCTCTTGTGCAAGGCTGCACTCGTGCCTGGAGGAGCTCTGGCGGGAGCACAGCAGGCGTTTCTCAGCCTCTTGGAGGGCAGAAGCTGGGCCACCCCTCTCTGATGAGTCCACACACATCCACCAGCCCGTGCTTTGGACATGGCTGAGACCATTTCACCCAGTCTGCAAATCCGTCCTTCCGAGGAACATGGCACTAAAGTCAGAAGAAAGGAAAGCCCTGCTCTTTGAGGGACAAAGCAGGTTTGAGGAGGTCCGGCTGATGCAGCCGGGGCTGACTTTGGTTTCCAGTGTATCTTAGCAGTCCTTGACCCAGGGTTGTTGTGGGTGAAACAAACCTGACACAGGGATCCTGGAAAAAGAACTCCAAGGATGCTTTGACAATGTCTGGAAAGCCTGTCTTAACTTTTCACTGTCACAGCTGCTGATAGAACACTAATATATTCGTAATTCGGAGGAGAATAACTCCAAATAAGCACTGCAGCCTCTCAGAAGCCCTCATCTGTGCTAGATTACGTCAAGGGCTCTTGAATCAAACAAATCTGAAGTTTCTAGGCCAAGCCATTTTTGAGACATGACATGAAAAAGCATTAGGAGATGCTTCAAACGCTCTGAATTACACTTATTTTCCCTAAGACCCATGTCTCAGAAATGGATTGTCTGATACGCCTCAGGTTTTGCCAAAAACAGTCCTCCCCTGGCTATACACCGCATCCACGCAGTCCGAAGATGTGCCCAGCCTTTTTATATGACTCCAGCAGTGGGGCCAAAACCAGCCATTGGAAAGCTCGTTATGAGCTTCATCATGGGGAATGGGGAGAGCTGGGAGAGTTGGCCTCTCTCAAAACCCCGTCACTTTGCAGCCCTGCCTGTCCCCTCACCCCAGAAACCCCCACCAGCAAGTGGGCTCCATGCTGGGGCATCACACAGTGGTGGTGACCCTTGCCAGTCTTGGAGACACTAGCAGGTCCCTTGGAAGACTGTTCCACATGTGCCGAGGCTGGGACCGAGGCAATCCTGAAAATCAGGAGGGGAAAAGTGATAAATGAATACAAAATGAGCTTTTCTGGGCAAGGTCTGCCAGCTCGGCCTGGGCTCACCACAGGCAAATTCATTGCAAAGGACTCTGTGGAAAACAGTGTTGGCATCTGCATGGGGGACGGGCTTTGCTGAGTGGTTCACCTACACTAGAGAAGAGTTAACAAGGTCCCTGCAAGGACCAAGCCCTTGGCAAGCGCCCGTGGACCCACCTTCAAGGTAACATCCTTCTGTGTGCACTGAGCAGCCTCTTCCTCCTGCCCTGAAGCAGGACAAACGCATCTCAGGAGCCTTCCATGACACTTGCCCACATCCACCTCCCTGGAGACTGTGGTGCGGGATAACTGCTCTGAGGAATAACGGCCTCCGGTTGGTACTGAAAGGCAGTGTTGGAATGGAGCCTTCTCTGGTAACTTGGGATCTGCAGCTCCACATCTCTTCTCTTACCCAAGCATGTTTGCGTCGCAGTGCCGTGGGAGATCTGGGCAGCTCTCCCAAAGGACCTCCTGCGGTGGAGCGGATGCCCAGGCTGGGCCTGCACAAAAGGCACCATGAGGAAGAGGTGTTGGGTGGATGAGATGGCCAGAGAGACCGAGAGAAAGCTGCAGATACCCCGGCACAACCGTGCTGGGCTTCTCCCGGGGTGACAAGCGCATGCCAAGCTTCTGGCAGGGGCCACACGGTTGGATGCCATGATTATTTAACTGAACTTCAGCCTGGCTATTTATGGACAGAAATCATATCCAGGATCCAGGCCACAAAAGTGTTTAAGTGCTCTTTGGGAATCTTCCAGGAAATGTCAGAAAATTCTGATTAGACAAAATCAAGATTTTTCATGGGACTGTACCGGGCTGTTCAGCAGTGGCACGTAAGGAATTTCTGATGGAAAGCAGAGACGGGCAGTGGCAGGGCAGGCAGCTGCCTGCAGGAGAGGAGCTCCTCCAGGCCACGGAGGACCCCAGCTTTGGAGCAGTGGTCTTTTTGCTCCCTGGGGACAGCCTCCACCGGTTTCCACTGACTTTCAACCCCCAGCCCTGAGAAAAGTTTGCCATAAAAGCTCCATCAGAGAGGTGCGTGTGAGGACCGTGACCTCAGAGAGCTGCTCCCGCCCCACATCAGACCTGCTGCGGAGGGCTAGGTGGAGAAAACCAAATAGGAGAATGAAATATTAAATTCGGCCACGCTGTGGATGTTAGGGAAAGGCTGCAGCTTGAGAGAGGTGCTGCAAGACACCCCTCCATTGCAACCCTAAGGACTCCAAAATCATGAGTCGTGTATCCCCAAATCGGGTCTCTGCCTTACAGAAACAATCTATATGTATTTATGTATATCTCTGTGTGAATAAGGGATGGGGAGGTGTTTTTAATTTGCTTTCTGAATTCGGAAGACTGTATTTTTAATCTTTTCTCTGCAATGCTGAGGCTTGGTTTTATTTCTTTTTATTTCTTTTTTTTNTGAGGTGTACAACTTGAGGCATCTGTGAAAAACCTTGTGGAGGGGCAGGATTGAATTTCTCCTTTCCCTGTTAAGTACTTTCCTCAAAGTCATCTTTCCTGATGTCAGGTGGCGAGGAGCTCTGCTGGGGTAGGACCTCCATCCAGGCTGGACGCCCAGGCCAGGTGAGGTACCTGCACCATCTCGGCAGCCGGTAGAGAGGAGGAGCTGTAAGGGGCAACACCTCTGGGGTGTGGTATCTTCCACTGTTAGGGAATCCAAGGCACCTATTTTACATTAGGATCTAACTTCATGGTTAAAGTTTTGTGTAGGATGATCAAAGCCTTAGATGTCTGCATTGCTGAGACACCTCCTGGAGGCAGGCTCGCTGGATGACTTCTCATCGCCGCTTCAGCGGGGTCCAGCAAAAGAAAAGAGGCCAAGAGGGAACGCTGCCTCGAACCATGGCTATACTCGAGCCAGACCTTGCAAACACGCTGAGTCTCAAGCATAAAATGCAGCATTCGGGCAGGCAAATATGAAGTCCTTCAGTCAACCGGCGTATGCTCACTTGCCTGTGTGTTCACTTAACCCTGCTGAAATCACCAGGGATGCCTCTCTGCAAAATTAGGCCTTGAAAAAGTATTGTGGAAGGAAGTGTTTTAGCAGGGCACGCTGTGCTGAAGAGCAGCCGTATAACAGAGGCGTGCGTATAACGCCCAGTGCCCTGCACTAGATATACCTGAGCGACTCGCCTCCCGGCTCCTCAGGTACGGATAATTACCTTACCCTAATTGCCATCTCCTGGTCATTAGTTATGTGAGCTGTTTACCCCAAAACACGAAGGCAGGGTAGGAGTGCTTCATCCTAGGAGAGGGTTAATCTCCCGCTGGATGCGGGATGCCCTCATGGGAATGGAATGTGTAGTGTTGGTAAGTGGTTGTGCCCCAGAAGCCTTTGAGAGCCCACTGACTACTGCATGCTAACGATTGGTATTATTAAAGAACAATTGATGGCCTGTAACCAAACAACAGAAACTAATTACTGGAAAACTTTTATTGTCCTTTAATTACTGGGCCTCTTTGTCAATTAGCAGAAGAGAGAGGGAGAGGGAAGAGAGAGAGAGAGAGGCTCGTTTTATAGCAACAATAAATTTTCCAAAACTACAGTCATCAGTAGCTGAAAAGGCGAGTCTATTAACACACAATGTTAAGGCACGATATTTACTCTAGCTGCTAAATGTAGGTGCTTTTCTTCTGAAAAAGCGCAGAGCTCTGGGAATACTAAACAGGGTTTTCTTCCTACGGCTCTGCCGCTGCCTGACTCGATGGCTCTCTTTTTCCAAGTAACTTCCCCCCTTGCCCAAGGGTTTCTTTCTGGAACGCTCCTCCAGCAAACTGGCCCCGTGCCCACCATGTAGCACGGGCGCTCTGGGTGGGGGCTGAGAGGGATGGAGAGGGGACAGAGGTGGGGATCTCCGTGCCGGTGTCCGGGCAGGGGACGGGGAGCTGTGCGGGGCCAGCTCACCGCTCGTCCCCACGGATGGCTTGTGAGGGCAGGTGCATGCGGGACCCGCTGCCCGAGCGGGGCTGGGCTGCACCGACCCACGTGTCAGTCCGCTCTGCTCCTCGTTCCCGGCTCGCTCGCACTCTCGGAAAATAGTTTATTCAACTTTTTTTTTTTTTTCCCCTCTCTTTTCTCATCCACTGCCAAATAAATTATTTCTGGGCATATTGTCACGAGTAGTTAACCTTCTCTGAGGATGTTTGAACTACAGTTACCCCTAAAAATGAATCACAATTATTTTTTTTTCTGTCACTTGGCAAATAGCGTTCACCAATATAATTTTCCTCCTGTTCGATTTTCTTGGATTAACTAGTTAGTGCCTCCTCCCAAGGAAGTGCTGTGGGCACCGCCGCTCCTCGGGCAGGATGTGGATCACCAGGGAACCGGTCCCTGCAGGGCCACGCAGCCACTGCCCTGTGCGGGACAGGGCTCCACATCCCGGGTGGTCCTTCCAGGTCCTCTTTCCCGGAGCAGAGAGGGCTGCCAGACCTGAAGGCACTTCTGTCAGGGATGAGATGCTTCATATTACACAATAATTGCCAGACTCCTAAAAGCTTCAGCAATAATAACTTACATTTGGGATGGATTTTTTTCTCCCCCAGCAAGGGGGGGGTCTGGGTATCTTCGAGTATTCAGGAGCTTTGTGAAGTTTTATGTCAGCTCCTACCCGCGTGTTGGCAGAGGCAGAGGTTATTGGAAGGAGTTAAATTACTCCCCCCCAGTAACTGCTTTAAAAAGGAGCTTGCGAAAGACCAAAGTACCAACCTTTTATCAGAAAACAAATATCATTGCAATTTGTGACAGCAAATATACTGGAGACGCCTGATTTTCCCGTACGTTGGCCTGCCGAGCCCGTGCCTGCGCTCCAGCCTCTGCCCCGCGCGCTCCGCACACTGACGACGGGAACTGGGGGCTGTGGTGGGATAAGCGGTGGGGAAGCAGCTTAGAAATTTGTCACAGCCTGTCTTATTTTACGTTACTTGAATAGGCTCGGGTTTTGTGCTACCAGAGAGAATCCGGAGTCATTCCTGCAGGTGACCTTAATAGCGACAGTAATCTATGGTCGTTTGACACATCTATCCCTACGGGGTGACGCGCAGGAAGAGCTAATCCTATAAAAAGCAAGCTAAGCTACACGGGATTTCTGGAGTTTACCCATGGGGCATTTTTATTTCAGCACTGAGGGTGGGTGCCGAAGCCCCTCATCCCAAATTCCCCTCCTCTCTTCCAGGGGGCCGGGGCAGGACTTAGTTGGGATGGAGCAGTGAAGGCAGCCCGGGCGGAGGAGTACAACACACGCAGGTGGTTTGCAAGCAACGTGTCCCCGGCATCGCGTGCCCACGGATCCTCCAGAGGCAGGAAGAAACGATAAACCCAAGGGGACGAGGGCGGTTTTCTTGGCAGAGGTCCCGCGGGCGGTTATCTGCACGGCAGGGCGGGATGCGGGGCTCAGCAGCACCTGGCGGCACAGCCCGTCGGGTAACGGACCACAGATCACCGCCGGCGCTGCCAGGTGGCTCTTTATCCCTTTTCCCACCTTTATCCCTTCTTTTTTCCTTCTCCTTGCACATAGGCTATCTCCTTCCACACTTCCCTTTTTTCTTTTTTCCCAGCTATTATTTTTCCTCCTTTTTCTTTCCGCTGCTCGCGCGACACCCTTTCTCTTCCTGTTTTGTGACTTTTTTCTTGCTCTGAAAAAAGGGCAGGTGGAACATCTCCCTTTGTCCTAATTTCCTGGTAGTACTGATTTCCGAGCTCCTATTTCTGAGAACATCCCTCTGTGTCAAACCCGAGCCTGCTACTGATAGAGATGCACAACCCCTGCGGGGTGGGTGACCTTAGACAAGTAGGAAAGTCCTACACAATAGTGTATTTTCTTCGGAAATTGTACAAACGATGGTGTCCAAAGTGAGGTTTCTGCCAGGATAGGTATTTCAGTGGAAAACTGTTGGGACAGATTCTTGAAAGCCGGGCAGAATAGTAAGAAAAAGCACATAGAGAGACAGCCGGGGTGACACAGATACCAAAATTGTGTTTTGCTTTCACCCACCTTGTAGCCTTTTGCTTCCTCTCTCCTCGTTTGAGGAGTCTGTGTCTTACTCAGCGCTAAGAGAAGGTGCCTCCACTGGGGAAAAGGGCCTCGTTGCTCCAGGCAGATGCTGAAGCTGCCTGACAGTAAGAGCTGTAATCATAAAGTGGACCCTAGGGCCAAGGCATCCCGTCCCCAGGGCCATCCCTGTCCACAGCAGAGAGCTGTCTGTAGATCCTGGCACTGCCAGGAGGTTTATTGAGCAACTTTGGGCTTGCTCTGTCCCTCTCTCGTTTGCTACTCCTGCCTTTCATCCAGCATTTAGCCAGAATGCACGTCAAAGCGCCCTACCTACAGAAGCAGCACCAATGTGCCCATTTTACAGATGGGGAAACTGAGGCACGGAGGTGCAGTTTCTTCCACAGCAGACTGGGGGAGCCCATTCCATCAGCTTCATTGTTGTGACTGTGGCACTGCCCATCTCAACCCCTGAAGGTTTCATTTCCAACTCGTGCCTCCAGCAGGTATTCAGTGTCCTGAACGTGAGACCATGCCTTGTGCAGGAGTTACTTCTAGAGCTGTTCGGCACAAGCCAAGGATTTGGGAGAGCTGGGACCCATTTCCCACATTTCCTGAGAAAAGGGACATGAGTCAGGGCTGGTTTCCCTGGTGGGGGAGTGTAACACCTGCTCGTGTGCTCCAGCTGGTGGGTGTGTAGAAGCCCAAACCTCTGACCGTGCTGTGGTGCCTCCAGAAGCGCAGCTGAGAGCACGAGAGCTGAGGTTTGGGTGCTGTACATCAGCACAGGAAGAGCTGCAGGCTCAAACCCCGGGCTCGAAATGCAGTGGTTGGATGGGGTTTTGCTTTTAGCACCCCTAAAGCACAGGGTGGTCACTGCCAGGACCAGGGGGGACACGTGAGGGACCATCACTGTTAGGTAGCAAACAATTAGAAAAAAAACATTTGCCTTCCTCTGGGGGTCTTCCTGGTGTTTTTTCGAGCAATTTTGGCAGTGAGCATCAATAGTGGTTACGTACCCTGTCCCATGTCCCGGTCCCCGCTGCTGCCAGCGAGGCTCAGCACCGAAGGTGACAGCCCCACCCTCCCCGTGGCACGTCCCCTGCTCCTCTCACCGCAGGGACGTGTGAACTTCACGGCTTGCTCTGACCCATTTAAATGCAGGTGGTGTGCTCAAAGAGCAGGAGGGGGTGATTTCCCCCTACGGAGCTCCCTGGGAAAGGACAAAGTTGCATTTCGGGGGCCGCGGTCGCCGCTGGGAGCAGTCAGGGTGGGAGGACAGAGGTGCAAGGAACAGCGTGAGACACGCAGGGGCACACACGCCACCGAGGTCAGATGAAAGAAAAAGAAAAGGCACCTGCTCAACTCTGGTGCCCTTGTCACGACGCTCCCCCCTCGTTGACATTTGACAGAAGCCCCATCTCCTGGAGACACGCGATTACGAGAGCGCTTCAGGTTTCACTTCTAAAAAAACAGACAGCTTGTGCTTCGTCGCGACTGTTCTCTGCACATAAGAACACGACCCAACGGCTCAAAACCAGAAGGAAAATAAGAAGGAACTCCAATTAAAAATGAAAAACTTGTGACGGTTTGGCCGGTTCTGTGGTTTGGGAACCTCAGAATTTTTTAGCATTTGGGGTTGGCAGTACTCTTAAATTACAGGGAATAACTTGCCTTTTTATAGAGCCTTTCATCTGGAGGATCCCAGCCGGCTTCACCAGCTACACCCAGAAATATCGCGCACTCATCACAAGAGCCCATCCGTCCCATCCACTTGACGTTGTAAGGTGGGCTGGGGCTGGCAGAGCATCGCTGCCCGCTGCCGGCCGGGCTGGCGGCTCCCAAACAACCCTCGACAAAGTGCGATGGGATCTTCACTGACCACATCTGACCGAGTTTTGCTTCAGGAGGTGTTGGAAAAGCTGGAAGATGCAACAGGGACACTGGGGTGACATGCGGGGACTTCGCAGTGTGGGTCCCCTTTCCCTCTTGGTCTTCTGGTCCTCACTTAAATAGCTGTTTGCCAACCAGCCCATTGCTGGTTTGCCCGGACCAGGAGGATATGGCACATTTTCTCAGGCAGGCAGCAGACTCCTAGCAGCAGACTTGATTTGTAGACAAATCTGTCCCAGTCTTTCACAGTCCCCGAGTCTGAGTGTGAAAGCTGGGGGACGGTCCGCACACACGGATACGGGTGGTGCAGGCTATGGAGCTCGTTTGAAACACAAGCTTCGTACAAGAGCGAGCGTGATTTACTGGATATATTTATATAAAACGAGATCATTAACTAATTAGACTACAATTTCATTTTAATTTTCACTGGAGTTTATAACTACAGGAAATTGCCAGAAACACAGAGGATTCATCACTTCGCGTAGTTAAATGATTCAGAGCCTGGGTGGCTCCCCCCGTACCAACTTGAGGTCAGTAGTTTCGTGACGCGCGCTTTCTACCACATCCAAGGACATGAGAAATCTCTCCAGAAAGTGGGAAAGCATAGATGCTAACCACTTCACACAAGAAACCGGTTTCAGGTCAGCCACCAAAGGACTCTCTTTAAAGAAATATCTCAAATGTGGGCAAGGAAGAGCTACCCAGTGCCAAATCCCAGCATTCCCCCCTGAAATGCCCTCGACCAGGGTCCGGAGCATTTTGGGATGCTGATGATGCTAATCCATCCGACAGCATGGTTCTTCATTTCAGCCAGGCTGGTTTGCTCCTGTCTCCTATAATGGTTGCAGTGGATGCTGGAGCAGGAATCCCATATAGAGTACAACAGTACAATAGACCTGCAGTATATAATTATCATGCTGTATCTGCTTTCATATCATAGGTATTTTTAGATGTGTCAGTTTGAAATCTAGGATTTAGTGCACAGAGCCTAATGGATTGTTCTTTCTTTCTCTCCCTTTTAATGTCGACTCTCAATATGCATGAAGCAGACATAAAAGCACTTTTGTGCAGGTGCTGTGAATCTCTCAGCACAGATGACAAGGGGAGATGGTTTTCTAGATTCATTGAGCTTCAGAGGAGACGGGACTCGATGATCCAACCTAGAGCTCCTGCACAGCAATAGCTCAGGCTTCCCCCACAGCCCCCTCCATCAGCCAAGCAGCTCTGCACGTCCCGGCAAAGGCACGGAGCATCTCCCTTCTGCCGGGGTGATTTGTCCCTCCTGCATGGGACCACGCTCACGGCGTGCCCAGCCTAGGAAGGAGAAGAGGGGGATGTCACCCCAATGCTGTGCAGCCCTGAAATGCCACCTGAATTCTGCCTAGCATGAGTTTGGCAGCATCACGATGGCAGCAGAGCACCAGGGTGACCCTGGCTTGCGGATCTCTGCCCAAGAAAGCCCACCAACACCATCCCCGGGTGCCTCGTACCTTCAGCCACACCAACACATTCCTGCACCATTGGCACGTGCACGACACCCAACCCCAGGATGAATGCAAAGAGGAGGACGCAACACAACTCTCTCGTCATTCGTTTTTTAAGTTCACAGTCCTCCCCAGCAGAAGCCTCCACGCCTTGGGGACTCCCTGGCGGTGATGGCAAGCCAATGTCTAGGGCACAACAGCAGCCAGGGCAGCCAGCCCCTGAGCAAGAGACGCCTCGGCCAGGCGGCAGAGAGCCCTGTGCAGAGGGGGAGCACCCAAAGTCCTCCCACCAGCCTGAGGTCAGATGTGGTTTCAGAGGACAGAGCTGCAAGGCTGATCTAGATTGGATATTAGGAAAAAAATTTTCACGGAAAGGGTTATCAAACATTGGAAGAGGCTGCCCAGGGAGGGGGTGGATTCGCCATCCCTGGAGGTGTGTAAAAAAAGGGCAGACGTGGTACCTGGGGACATGGTTTAGAAGTGGTTTTGTCAGGGTAGGTTAATGGTTGGACTTGATGATCTTAAAGGTCCCTTCCAACCTCAGCAATTCTATGATTCTACTCCAACCTATGGGCACTTAACCCTGTCCAGAATGCAAAATATTCGCTTGGGCTTGATGTGAGCTTTGTAGCAACCTGCTTGGCCAAGTGTGGTCTGTGCCGGCCCCCACCAAAGGCATCGTGCATTTTGGAGCATCCCCTCAGAAATGGGTGAACGAACAACTCCCTCAGCCCATGGGGCTCAAGGTGAGGTGCAGTGGGGCACAGGGTGGGGACCAGCCCTCCCCATAGCTGTGGGCCGTCACGGCGGGTTGCGTGAAAGAGAAGGAGCAAGAGGGAGCTGCCAGGGGTGGGCTGCTCCTCCACAGGTGGCTGTGTGCGTTTTATCTGGTGACCCAAGGGGAAAAAGGTAAAAAAAAAATAAAAGTAAATGGAATCAGTTAGACGATAACCTTTGATTTCTTTACCAAAATGGCATCCCTATAGCATAGTTCTGGGTATGCTCTATCCCACTAGGTACTGTTCTCTGAGGTTTTTTGGCAGACACACAAGAAATCCCTCGGTTTGGCAACTGATCTTGTAACAGTCCAGTTGTCTGAATTACACAGAGTCTGTCTTTTACACTGCTGGTGTCCCACCACATCTGGCCAGCGGACACGGGCTTCGGAGACACCTACAGAGGTGTGTAAGCACAGACACACATTCACTTGGCTCACAGAGATGTCCAAACCCCATTAACATGTCACGCAGCTCAAGTTAACACTCTTTGCCTTTCAGCAGAGCTGCCCTGTGCCCAGCACACACTCTGCAAACACAACCCCGGAGCAGGTTCGTCCCGGGGGTCCAGGGGGGCTCTACATGGCACACAGAGACCCAATAGACTTATCCTGACCTCCTCCTAATCAGACCAAAGATTGCCCCCAGGTAGACTCCTTATTTTGCTGCTCTTTTCCTATGTTTCTCCATTCAAACCCAAGTAGGAACCAACGATTCTATTTTTTNTTTTTTTTTGGTAAAACAACTTGATATCGACGCAGTATCAGAGTAAATGACGGGGCAGCTCTGACTGGCAATCGCAGCGCCCGGCACACTGGCAATTTCTGATTGTGTGAATGATGCTCCGGGTTTGTAGTAAAGGCGTAACTGAGACAAAAAGAAAATCCTTCCAAGAAATTTCTGCTTATTTAAGCCGTCGCTACCATATAACAGAAGCCTTTGTGGAAACCAGTAATTCATGGGAGCAGATTTTCAAAGTCCCCCTATTCATGCGTTTCAGCCCAAGGTAAACAACCCTGTGCTGATAGTTAACCCCACCCTGTTTGAGGTTGAAGTGAAGCCTTTTTTTTTCCAGTATGTGGTATTTACTTAATAGCTGTTATCAAGCTATTATGAGATCCCCCTTCCACCACCCACAGCTGTGTGCTGGATGTGTCCCCACCGGTCCCAGGGCAGAACGAGTCACCCGCCCTGCAGAGAGGAGTCACTGAGCAAACAAGTAAAGAACAAGGCAATCAAAGATCAGGTGGAGATGGGGGAGGGCAAAAATTCGTATTTTCAGGAAGACAAATGGTGGAAAAACAAATCCATCTGAGGCAAGTTTTGTGCGCCCAGGTAGACTGCGCTGAAGTGCTGTTGGATATGGCACTTTCTAGCTTTGACCTGGGGAGCACCCGGGTGAATTTGTGCTCCAGCACACCAGGAAGAAGCTTTTCTGGGAGGTGCTGGAGCTCAGGCGAGTGAAGACAGTCCCATGAGGTCCTCCTGTGCTGTACTTCGTGGTGGCAGGCTGTCCAGGCACTGGGAGAGCACAGAGCGCAGGGCAATGGATTTGGCAGGATCAAGCTAACGTTGTTCAGCTGCAACGGGGAGCGGAAGATAGGTCCCAAACCCACCACCCTGCACCTGGGGTCTGGATCCAGCTCTGCACCTTGCTGCTTACAGCCCTACCAGGCTAGTGTTCGGGCTCCGGAGATTCGGAGATGTACCACCAGATGTACCATGTTATGCACGATGCCAAGTGCATTCTTTTGGGGAGATAACAATACCAGTTGGTCTATTTTTAATTCAGTTCCTTGACAGAACATTTAGCTGTTCCTCTTAGAGAAGAATTTTGTAATGGGTTCCTATCATGTCAATTTGGAAAGCGTTCCAGCCTCCCACTACTGAGAAGTGTAAAACTATTGGCAACATATGGCATCCCCGTGGAGCTATTTAATTGTACAAAGGGCTGCCAAAAGATAAAAAGGGAAACAGGAAAAAAAAAAGAAGAAAAAAATACTACAGCTCCGTTCTTCCCCTTTCAGCATCTAACAGCAAAACAGCTTGCTAGATTTCCTAAATCCTCTCTCAAACAAAGCTGGGTTGCTGCTTCGCTGGTTAATAAGCTGGGGACAGTCGTGGTGCGACTGGGGATTTGACTTGAACCCAAGTTCTCAGCGGCTGAATTTTGCTACTCCTTGGCGGTGGCTGCTGCCCAGTGTGGGATCTGTGCTCCTCCTGGCCCTGTGGCCCAAGTGCTCGCTGTGGGGCTCAGCCTTGGGGATGGAGAGCTTATGGGGTAGGATGAGCTGTGGGGCAGGCTGGATTGGGGATGGAGCCCGGGGGGTGCAGGTGGAGGCCCCGGGCAGCTGCCCAGGGCTGCTGGGGCTGGGGGTGCCCTTGATATTCTATGTCTGAAACCAGACCCCAAAAGAAACCTTGCAAAGCCTATTTCTCAGGGCCTTTGGATATGTTGTTATTTAACAACGCTGTCATACAAACAGGATACACATCTCAAGGGTCCCAAGAAGCTATATCAAGTGTATGGTAGTTTTTATGACAGCTTGAAGGGTTTTCTTCAGAGCAACTGGCCTTGCAGGAGGAAAAACAGCTTCTGAATGCTCGAATGATCTCCAGGCACTGCCTCCCTAGGTGTGGGCACGGCCCCGCTGCACCCCCTGCGCCCCATGCTGCCCCAGGCTCAGCCCCGTTGGCCCTCACTGTGTATGTGCTGGACCACTCCTGTCTCAAGTCTGGGAGATCTAGCTTGTTCCCTTGGCCACCAAGGTGTGACGAGGGGCTCGGGCACTACCCATGCACAGCAGAGCACCAGGGTGACCCTGGCTTGGGGATCTCTGCCCAAGAAAGCCCACCAACACCATCCCCGGGTGCCTCGTACCTTCAGCCACACCAGCACATTCCTGCACCATTGGCACGTGCACGACACCCAACCCCAGGATGAATGCAAAGAGGAGGACGCAACACAACTCTCTTGTTATTCGTTTTTTAAGTTCACAGTCCTCCCCAGCAGAAGCCTCCACGCCTTGGGGACTCCCTGGCGGTGATGGCAAGCCAATGTCTAGGGGATGAGGATGACAGTCCTGGGTGGGGTAGGGGCCCCGCGTTCACCACTGATCCCTGCCCTGGGAAAATGCCTCTCCTGCCCCATGGAAACTTCATGAACGGAGGGAACGAACTATCCTTGTGAATGATGTGGGGTCTGGCAATGCACAAAAACATGGGTGTTGACAATCCGTGTATTGGGTGAAGAGTTTATGGGCACCATGGATGGTGCTCTCACCTGCACAGCCCCTTTGACAGGGATGCAGCCCCCCCAGGATGGACTATCCTTACCCCAAAACCGCTCAAACCTGGCAGTGTGGTGAGCAGGGCTGTACCCCAGCTGTGTGCACGGAGCTAAACGCTATGAACGCCAAGGGAGAGGTGCTGCTCCGTGCTGACCGTGGTGCCTTAAACCCGACGTCCTGCTGGGGCCACACGCTGCGCATGGTGCGGGGCTGAGAGGTCTGTGGTATGGGGCACACCACCCCAGGGTGGACATCACCCACTCTGCCGGGTGGCCACTGAACTACTGGCCGTGGACAGGAGGAGTCTGGCCACCCCACATCAGTTGGCCCACAGCCATTCTCAGGAAGAACAGCATTACAGGGACATAGGAGGAATTAAAAAAACCCCAAAACCACAAACAAACAAAAAAAAGAATTTCAAAGAACATAAAACCTTAAACTTCTCATAGAAAAAAATAAGCAGGAAAGAAACAAGGGAGGAAGCAAACACCAAACCCCCGTTCGGCTTAGTGAGATAATTCGAGAGATTATTAAACCACAGTCATTCTGCTGAAAATGGAAATCCAACTTTAATTAATCCTACAGAAGGGAGCATTGAGGATGGCAGGCAACAGGTATGTTTGAAGCTCAGGTTAGGAGGGGTGGGGGGCTTGAGGCCAAAACGGATACCCATAGCGAAACAGGCAGCAAGAGATCTTCCTATATCAGTGAAAGATTGCAAGAAAATTTGCGGTATCATTGAGAAGACAGTAAAGAGAAGGGAAAAAAAACACCTCCAGGGAAGCTACGTTATTCATCACAAACAGTACGAGCCGTATGCAGCCCTGGCCTGTTCGTGGGTAGAAAGGCCAAAGCTCCATCAGGGTTTTGTAAAGGGACATGAGAGGGAGTCAACTCAAGGAATAAGGAGAAAAAAAAAAACCCACACAAGGCAGGGAAGGTGTCAGCCAAGTTCTCTTAAGATCCTTCAGAAAAAAGAGGTGGAAGAGAAACCAAAAATATCGAGTCTGTCACTAAAACCGCCCCCTGTACTGAAAACCTGGAGAGTCACAGACTGCACGGCTCTGCAGGAGAAGCTCTAGGTCTCACCCTGACTACACAGGCATGGCAATGCCGCGAGGACTGGATGACCTGGATACTCCTCTTGGATGGAGAAAAATATATTCAAATGGATTTTCAGAAAATCTTTTGACCGCATTTCTCAAAATCGATTTTGACAAATCATTTTCTCGCGTTCCGGGGTCAGACAGAGGTCAGGATGAGTCCTCCTCCCCATCCCTGCCAGGAGCACCCTGCTGCTTCTTCTGGGGGTCTCTCAGACCACCTTCTCCAGCAGCACTGGGGACAGTGCAGCTGGGACCGTTCTTGTCCTCCCCTCCGCTCCAGGGACCCGCTGGCCCTCACTGGAGCGACTGGAAAACCCGTCAGGGAATCCACGTCTCATCCCCGTGGAAAATCCCGGTAGATCTTTTGCCTGCTTTCTGCTGTTTAGCCAGCGTTTCCTGCCAATAAAGGAAGAAATAGCCTGACGGAGATAAAAATATCTTGACTGAGATAAAAGATGCCTAAATCCCAGTGACTTTCCTATAACGATCCTAAGCCACCGAGGCGGTTTTGAAGGGAGTTCTCCCGCGGTACCAGCACAGATGTGAGGTTTGGCCTCTGTGGGAGGAAGAAAGCCTGAGTGCATTACTCCACTAAGGGCCATGGCAGCTCCCCATTGGCATGCATTATTTATAGCAGGACCAGCAGTAAATTAGTATCTGATGAGCTCTCAGATTGAGCCTTTGTGTTGGCTCAGTCCCACTAATGCAGCCTACGGAAAATCCCGCCGCACAGAAGCGCCGTCACAGGCTCTCTCGACAGCCCTCACCAAAACTTCCCTGCGCCGTTAAGATGGTTCTCTGGTATTGTTTGCTTGAACCGGAGCGAAAGGTGTCATTGTCAATGCCAAGACAGTCTTTCAGTGCTCATTGGATTTCATTAGAAAAAGATATTTTTTTTTGCGTGGCAAATAACGATCTGTGAGATCACACAGGAAAACAAACAAACAAACAAACCATGCAGAAATCATGGTTTTATTTATTCAGAGAAGCAACAAACACACATATGCTGAATTAACGTCCTTTCTTTTCTTAAGTTGGGCTCATGAAGTTCAACAAGGCCAAGGGCAGGGTCCTGCACGTGGGCTGGGGCAATCCCAAGCACAAATCCAGGCTGGGCGGAGAATGGATTGAGAGAGCCCTGAGGAGAAGGACTTGGGGGTGTTGGTGGATGAGAAGTTCACCATGAGCCGGCAATGCGCGCTCACAGCCCAGAAAGCCACCGGCACCCCGGGCTGCATCCCCACAGCGTGGGCAGCAGGGCGAGGGGGGGATTCTGCCCCTCTGCTCTGGGGAGACCCCCCTGCAGTGCTGCCTCCAGCTCGGGGGGTCCCCACAGCAGAAGGACACGGAGCTGTTGGAGCGGGGCCAGAGGAGGCCCCGGAGATGCTGCGAGGGCTGGAGCCCCTCTGCTGGGAGGACAGGCTGGGAGAGTTGGGGGGGTTCAGCCTGGAGAAGAGAAGGCTCCGGGGAGACCTTAGAGCCCCTTCCAGTCCCTAAAGGGGCTACAGGAGAGCTGGGGAGAGACTTTTTACTAAGGCACGTAGTGACAGGATGGGGGTAATGGCTTCAAACTGGAAGAGGGGAGATTTAGATTAGATATTAGGAAGAAATTTTTCTCTGTGAGGGCGGTGGTTGGCGCAGGTTGCCCCGAGAAGCTGTGGCTGCCCCATCCCTGGAGGTGTTCAAGGCCAGATTGGACGGGGCTTGGAGCAACCTGGGCTGGTGGGAGGTGTCCCTGCCCAGGGCAGGGAGGTGGAACTGGATTATCTTGAAGGTCCCTTCCAACTCTAACCATTTTATGAGTCTGTGATTCTATGAATCTCATTAGTAAAGGAATTATTTTACTCTGAGGAAAAAACAGTTTGAACAAAAACTAGAACTCTTTACTTGACCAAATGCATTTAAAAAAATTGTCTCTCTCCCCCTTCCCTTTTGCATTAGAGCTGACTTGTCATTTCAAAGACGAAGACTTATGTTGTTATTCTGACAGCACCTTACCTTATGGTATGGGTTGGATTCAGCGTTTGGTAACGCCATAAATGCGATCTGCAGCACATACACTCGCAGGAACGCACAGAAGAGGATCCTCCCTCCACAGCCCTGATCTACATCAGTATTGCTGTGGTGGGACCAGGCCCCCCCTGCAGAAGGGTTCATCAGCAAGGATCCCCCACATGAAAAATCAATAGCTGGAAAATCTCTGGCCACCAGAGATTGCCAGTGCCCGCGCTTCCCTACTTAGGGAACTGCGTTTCATCGGTCCCTTTCTGGGGACCACCACTACCCCAATGGCCTCCCCTTCTCCCTGAGGTGTCTGCTCCCACCCACCCCAGTCCCATGCTCATTGCCGTTCACTCTTCCCTTTGTTTCACCCCACAGCTGCACTCCCCTGGCTCTGTGTGCGACGAGGAGACTCCGGTCCCTTCTCAGTGCATTGTGTAAATATTGGGGACAGCAGAGCATGACCAGGTCCTGCACCTCCCAAGCAAAGACAGGTTGGACATGAGCTGCGAGTTTAGCTTAGGCAAAAGCCAGAGCTGGGTCCAGGTTTACCATCTCGCGGGAGTGCCCCTAAACACAGGGCAGCTTGGTTCTTTTTAACAAGCAGGTCTTGGTTTCATCTCGGTATAAGCTGGGAAACTCTTTAACATCTCAACATTTTTCAGTGGGATGGGAAATGCTTCCCACCAGACTCTAACAACTCATGGAGCTTGTTGTCTCTCCCTAGTCATAAGATTTCAGTGGAATAAAAAACCTCATTAAAAAAAAAAAAAAAAGAAAACACATGATAAATGTAATTTTCCAGCTCTGCTGTGTCCCCTTTTACAGAGGATGAGGAAGGCTGGTGAAGGGTGCCCTATTTTGCTGCAGAATATCTCAGCGTGGAACAAGACTCTCCAGGGTCTTTCCTCTAACACCGGTCTACGTTAAAACTGCTTTTTCTTTGTTTGGTTGGTTTTGGTCATTTGAAAACCGTCCAGAGACACTGCACTTGCAGACACATGAGAAATCTTCAAGTAGAAGAAATGCAGATGAGAAACCTCAGCTTTCTACAGAGGAGTCTTTTTTTAATCAGATCTGAATTGCAATATCAGTAACATGAGCTCTTTTAAACATTAACCAAACCGCAGGAACCATGTGTGCAGGGGAAAGGCTGCTAATTTCTTAGAAAAGTTTCTTGTTTCCTTTTCTATTTTATTGTTACCATAAGACTTTGCTGTAGGGTGAGCAGAAGAACGAGGTGGCTCTTATTGTTACAAAATAAGAACAGAAGAAGAGAATCTGGCTACTTTTTCTTCAGTGATGTCAAAACTAGGGATGTTCAGAGTATTCCCAGAGGGAGAGGGGACAGGGTGACCTGCAGACACTGCGAACAGTGGAGCTTGGATTCCCACCTCCTGTCCTGGCCACGCGTGGTCCTCAGGTGGGACCATGAGCTGACCATGAATCTGGATTGTCCCATCAACCTTGTGGCAGATATTCCTGACTCTGGCCAAGCTGCAAGCTCCAGCCCTGTTAAGACTCCCAACTCCTTGGCTGAAGCTGCAACTCCCAAGCCTGCATCCCATCTCCAGGAGGTGGGGAGGTCTGCGGGGGAAGCTGTTTCACAGGCAGTTTTGGTAAACCAGCAAGGACATTAGAGAAGAGCTGGATGTAGAGAAGAACTGGGATGGGGTGAGCATAGATTGGTTCTATGTAAACAGAAGGATGAACTGCACTTCATCTTTCTTTGGGGAAGGCAGACTTTGAGAAACAGCGAAAAATGCAGCCAGCTCTACTCATGAGCTCTACAGGAGAGCACTAGGGCTGAGCGCGGGGGAGACCTTGGGAAGTCAAAAGTGCAAAACCGATCTGGAAGGCACATTCCAGGCAAAGGGAGTAAATATACAGCTGGTCTCCTGCAAGAGAGAGCGCAAGAAAGCCGAGAGCCTGAGAGGGACAGGAGAAGAGACTGAGCAACAAACTCCCTCAGCGTGCAGAAGCTGCAAGACTGAAGTGAGACTTGCCAAGACTCGAGCTGAGTTACAACTTGCAATTTTATTTTTCTTTTTAATCAAAAAATCTCTAGGTCACGCAGAGAAAAAAAGCAAGCAAGATGGATGAAATAAAAAATAAATGCAGTTATGACAAAAAACCCCTAAATGAGTACTTTGCTTCAGTTTTCAATAATGATGATGCTTCGGGACACAAGGGCACAGGGATGATAGCTAATGGGCATAAGATTTATAAAAATGGAAATTTCGGCATTCAAGGTGAAGGCAAAACTGAAAGAGCTTTAATGCACTAAAGCCAGGGGGAACAAATAATCCAGCCCAGGCTCCTAAAAGAACTGGCACATGAAATCGTGAGTCCACTCTTAAGGATTTTTAATACATAAATCGAGCAGGAGAAAACGGCAAGCTCAGTTCTCCTGTTTAAAAAAAAGAAATAAAGGATCCAGGCAACTAGAGACATCGGCTGTATGCAAAGCTCAGAATAAATTTGCGAGGAAAGAATAATTAAAGACCTGAAGGTAAATGGAAAATCGGATCAAATATAACAAATAAAACACTCAGATGATCCTGACGGGCGAAGTAACAGAAACAGAGTGAAATGTAATAGTACAAAGTGCAGAGCTGTGCACGCTGGGACTAATAACATGAATTTCTGCTTGAAGGTTGGGCCTCGTCGCTTGGAGATGACAGAACAGGAGAGAAACTTGTTTCCCCTCATCTGTCACAGAGGGATGGTGCGGCGCTGAAAAAGGCAAATGCGCTTATCCCAGGCAACATTTTCTCACTGGGAATGGGTGAATGTGAGCACCACATCCCTGCCCAGGTGTGACCTCGTCCAGGACCACCGCGCATCTCTCATCACGCCCTGTTGAAGGACAGTGAAGGGGACAGTGCAGGGAAAGGCTGCAGAAGGGGCTGAGAGCTCGTCTGCCCCAGGAGAGGAAGAGCTTGGCTGGTGTCTTAGGAAAAAACAATGGCCGAGGGAGACATGACTGAGATGAGGGAAGAGGGAATAAAGAGAGAGGAGGAAGCAAGCTACTTAAACTAAAGGACTATCTTGGAACAAGAACAAATGCAACATGCTGGCCATGAAAGCGTTTAGGAAGTTATGAGAAGATTTTTAATAGAGGAGTTGTAATGATCTGGAACAGTCTTCTGAAGATTAGGGGAAGGAGGAAACTAAACCTGGCCTTGAAGAAGAGATGGAGACATTCCTGGTGGGCTATGTGGTGTGGATGCTGGAGGTCTTTTCTCATCCTCTGGTCTCACAGCTAGGGAGGAGGATGTGAAAGAAGTGGCTGGGCAGGAGGGGAAAGGTGTGGGTCACAGCTCCGGTGGCACAGGCAGACTCGCCTGGTTGCTTCACCTAGAGATGCAGCAATGATGGTCTCCACCCAAATGCCTCTGGTGTCTCTGCACGTTCAACCTTTCACATCAAAAGCCCCATGACTCTGTTATAAAAATCCCCTGGTTTGGGGGTAACTTTTTAATTTCTTTGCTACTGGAGTCATGGTTTTGGGAGTTAGTGTTGATGCATCTGCAGACAAAATAAAGCTGAAAGTAAGAAAGCGGGGAAAAGTAGAACTGCCAGTAGATTTTCACTGTGGAGAAACAGGGATTGAGGGAGAGGAAGCCAGACCTGGGCAATATTCACCTGGAAGGGACAGGACTGGGCAAGGACTTTCTAATCCCCACAAGCACCTGCTTTCCTCCAGGGTGTTGGTGTGTGTCTGGCGTGTTGTTAGGAGGCAGCTGATGCTGGGGCAGGAGGGACTTCCCATCACATCTTCAAAAAAAGGTTAGTCCTTTGCAGAAGGGCTGTACTTTGAGCCTGGACGTAAACACATCAACTTTCTCTTGTGTGCCAATATTGTCTCGGCTTTGTCCCCCTTCCATCGCTCAGAGTCGGCTCAGTGGGCAAAGAGCTTAAACCCCCCCCAGTGCTGAGCTGCGGCAAGCATGGCAGGCTCAACACCACATCTCTGCAGAGCCCTTGGCAGATCAGGGTGTTGAGAGGGTTACTCGTGCAGGAGGTTGCTGAGAGACAGATTCAGTTTGCACTTGCACTGACTTTACCCTTGCTGGCTTTCACGGTGGTCTTCCCGATTCAAAATACATAACGGAGACAGGAGCAAGATTATCTGATCCTGTTGCCGAAGCAGGAGGCGGAGCAGAGCCTCAATTTTTAAGTGGCAGTTGTGTCATTGATCAGCTGAGGTGGAGACACCACGGCTGGACACGCAGGATGAGCCCCCCAGCACAGTCCCAGAGGCTGAAGGCACATCAACACTTCATCTGTTGGGTGCGGGTCTGTGCAATAAGTGTGTGCTCTTCTCCACCACCACTGGAGCCACTATTTAAATTCACTTGGATCACAGAGTAATTTTTCCACTCTGTTAAAGGTTTCTTTCGTAAGTGCCACTCCATGTCTCTTGATTTGATTTCCTTGTACCTTTTTTCATCCATTTTTAATAGGCTTCCAGATTTTTAATAGCTTTAGAGATTTCTTTTCTCCTTCATGTCTATGTTGTTGATTGTAAGACTGGCTTTTGGATGTCTCCTTTCTTTGATACCCGGCTTGCCTGGGTCGTCTTTGCACTTATCCTTTAAACATATTCTCAATGTACTTGGTTTACTTCATTGAGCATTTTTGAAAGCATTGCCTTTGCTTTTCCTCTCAACTCTGTTATCTGAATACATCTTAGGTAATTAATCAGCTCCCATTGATCTGAACATAAATTTCCAGATTTTTCAGACATTCATTACACGCGCTGAATAGAAGTGCGAGTGGCTGGATGAGAGAATTCATACCTGACAAACAGCCCCTCCAGATCGGAGCTGTTCCTTCTCCTCGTGCTCTTCTCCTCCTCATTGAGGAGCTGGGTGGGGGAGTGACGTTTTTCAGACAGCTGTGAGCGAGAAGTAAAAGCTCAGAATATAAATTCACTCTCTTAAGGGCTCTTCTTGCCAGTTCCTCTAGATCAGCAGCCATTTCTGAATTTAAAAGGACCGGGATTTGCTGGTCCTACTAGCTGCTGTTTCATTCCTATGCTCACCTTCCGTTGGAATACGTTTGGGTCCCAAAGCACCACCGCATGGCCATGGGAAGCTGAACTGGCTGGTCTTGAGCTCCCGTCACCCTGCACAGACACGTGTCTCGCTGGGAGCACCAGTTACCTTCTTCCCCCCGAAACCCAGCCTGTAGCTCTTTATCTGTGCCTTGAGAAGAAGTGAGGACAGGTAATAAAAGCTAATGTTAGATCCAAACTAGAGGACATACATGGAGACACCAGTAATCACCCCGTACCTTTGTCTCTACGTGTCCACCGTCACGGGGCAGCAGGATGCAAATGAAGAAAAGACCCCAATGTGACTCAGTGCATCACGGGAGAAGCAGTGTGCAGCCACACAGCAAAGCCCATCTCACAGAGCGTTAACATAAGGGGCTGAGTGACCATCTGTGTAATCTCAAGGGTCCCCGATGTAGGTTTTGCACTGAGTTATAACTTACATGGAGCTGCATAATATTATCCTCCTTTCCACTGTCTTCAGTACTTCTGGAGGTACAGGATTTCCTGATAACTGGGTTAAAAGCAGCCCCAGCTTCCATCCCCCTTGGCCAGCTGCTGCCACCTTTGCCCGAAGGGTGATCACCCATCCCAGTTACACTGAGTCCGGTGAGGTCCCTCCTGTGTCGCCAGCACTCCACAGAGCAGCTCCAAAGTAGCGAAGGCTGTTGGTTAGGGGAACATTACCTGCATATTTAAAGAGCTTTAAGTCCTATATGCATATAGCTCATTGTGCTTCATTGCCAAAAATGCAATTAATGGGTTTTCTACTGCAGCGCGGGGCAGAAATAGCGCCGTCTCACTTTTTATGCTTTATGTACTCTCATGCTGCGAATAATGAGGAAAGTGTTGTCAAAGTGGAACGAAAAAAATGTATGAATTGCCCATCTTACTGAGTGGACGTGAACGGCAAAGGCCATAGGTAGGGTATGGATCAGATAAACTGTATGGAACATCTCATCCTCATCTCCCTGGCAAACCAAAGTGGAAAGTGTTTGTAAGGCAGAGAGCTCAATCTAATCAGCTCTCTCCCTCTCTCTCTGTATATATTTATATGTATACTAGTTAGTTTATCCCTCCACTTTCAGCAGGGATATTTTCAGAATAAGGTACAAACCAGCGTGAATCGGGGTTCTTGAAACTTGCTCTGAATAATAATAATAATAAAAAAAAATTACTTCTGTTAGGAAAATGCAGTTTAGTAACAAAGCGAACAGCGCCATAGCAGATTAGTCCAGGATGGCCATCACCGTGTTTCAGAAGGATCGTGTTTTTCAATGTTTAGTTATTATGAACTATATCTCTTATTCATCCTGTCTCTTGATCCTTTTTCCCTACGCATTGAATTTGCTCATGCAGTACAACTGTCTATCAGAAATCACCGTTGCAAACTGATTTCCAGTTGCCACGTCCAAAGATATTTTTAGTCAAATATTCTGTTCCACTAATTCAGTCAGTTCACCCACAAAGTTTAAAAAAAAAAAAAAATCCTCATTTTTGTGCCACAGCTACTCCAAAGAATGTGCATGTGAATGTGATTTGCCAGTATTCCTGCAGCTCTGTGCACTGCTTTTTGAAATGGGCTGTGCCTGGTGTCTGCATGAGAACGATTTAATATTTAAAGGGAGTGAAAAGGATTTGAAGAATCCTTACAGCTGAGGAAATTTGTGAAATATCTCTTTCCTGGTTTAAAATGGATCAGAAATGTGGATCCTGTTTATTTCTGTGGACTCAGTTTTCCTGGGGTTCAGTCTTGGAGACGGCCTGGGAAAAAAAACCTCTTTTCATTATGCAGCATGGATGTGATCCTGCAAGATCCAAAATAACCAGAAAAAAAAAAAAAAAGCCATTGGAGACAGTGGGATAGTTCACGTGCGTGGCAATAAGCACGGTTTTACATGGTTTTACGTGCGGCGGGGTGCGGAGACCAGACTCTTCAACACGCAAAACCAAACTGTAGGTACAAGCTGGGGGAAAATGCTTTTTGGGATTTAAAGGCAGGTTGTGGGCGGCTCTTGCTTCATGCCCATCTCCAGCCGAGCCTCAACCGAAGGAGCCCTCTCCGCCTTCTGCAGACGGCGGTGCTGAGGGTGGAGGGAGAGGAGCATCCCCCTCTGCCGCCCTGGGGTCTCCTTGCTCATCCCTCTGGAACTCTCTCCTGTTCCGGATCCTCAGGCACACAGAGTCTTATTCCCTGGTCTCCGTGTCCTTTAATAAGCTTAGCAAAAGCCCTCCGCTGCATATGGTCAGATTGCAATTTTTCAATAGTTGTAGCATGGGCAAATCAAACCCAATTTCCTGCAATACAAAGCCCTGCACTGCTCCCCAATGAGGGCTATTTTCCTGCCAAATTGCATCTTTCAAACCACAGCCAATTCAGCTGTAGAGCTGCCAAGGAAAAAAGGTCAGAAAGATTTAAAAAAAAAAAAAAAAAAGGTTTTCTCCTCTTTACCGTATTCAAAAGCAGCTCTCCTAATTCTGCTCAAACTTTCAAAACAAGGGAAAAATTGCTGTGGGGTAGGTGCTGATTATGGGCAATTTCAGCCCAAAGGACAACATTCTGCAAACGTATTAAGAGTACCTGAAAATAACAATTTCTAATGTGGTCAGTGCTGGAAACACTTTCCATCTGCCTTGGTTTGTACGAAGAGTCGCTGCGGTGAAGCCAGTGGAATGCTGCAGAATTGGAAGCCTCCTTACGGCAGTAACCACTGCTACCTGTACAATATTTTACATGCATCTGCTTTATCTGAAAGACTCTACCGCGAGGACCTGCTCAGCAACATACTTTATGAGATAAGTACGCAGTAAATGGGAAGATGGGAAAAGCATCTCTCCTCTTCTGCGCGGCAGAAAAAGAGTGGACTGGAAGGCGATTTGAACAAACAATAAAATACGTAGAAAGCGCCGAGTAATGGAAGATTTTAAGTACCCAAGCAGAGAGTGGAGGACATTAGGGAGAGAACGCTAGCTGGAAGCTTGTTTATGGAATTGGCATAAGATTGCATTTTAACTTACTATGTGTATCAGCTGAAAAGGAAGAGCGCTACGTGACTTGTATTAAGTGCTGCACTACATGGAAGGTGATTGAAGACAAGCTGTACTCCGAGGGAAAATATTCTGCCAAACATCCATGTCCACAGCGGTAGGCTTAGGATAAGGGAAGGTTTTTGGAGCAGGGAACTTGGAGAACTTGCAAGTGTCTGCTGACAGGTGCTCCAACAGCCAGCGCGGACAGCCAGCGCGAACGCTTGGGGTCTGGTGAAATCATATGTAAAGCTTTATAACCCAAAACACCCAAACAGCTGCAAACACCCAATTCAAACGGATCGCACTGGTGCGAAGGGGACTCTGAGGCATTCAGGGTTCAGGGCAGGTGAGGGAAGAGCCTTTTCCCGCACAGAAAATGTGGAGTTTATTGTTGGCTGGGGTGGGGGGTAAAAAAAAGACATGTGAAAACCACTGAAGGTCCGGCCTAGAGAGCTCTGCAGGCATCGCAGGCGGAGGCGACAGAAGCAGAAAGGGTGATGGAGGAATCCACGTGGGAAGGGGTGAGACGCGAGGCTGGTGCTGCTGCCTGGGATCCGCTGCTGTGTGGTGGGGTTCTTTTTTTCATGCAAGAGTTAGGAGCTCACCTCCCTGCGACAGGTATTCATTTTCCAAAGGAAGGAGCCTGGGGAAGTGGAGATTAAAACATTAAAATGCTTCACCACAGTGCTTCAGCAGATAATTAGGCAATTAGTACTACTAAAGGATGACAAAGCACCTGGCTTGCTGAAGGACATTGCTGGGTCCCGGGGCCAACAGCGAGGGTGAGGGAGGAGCTGCCAACTCTGGAAGAGGTTTTTGGAGGGTTCCCTACATGGTGGCTGTTATTTAGGTATTAACACTGCAGCGGGCTCGTGCCCGCCATCCTGAGTTGATTTGGTGGAGGATCAAGGTGAGAAGCACTAGGGGTAGGTGTGAGTCATCTCCCCTGTGCAGGAGGACATCTGACCTTACAGCAGAGGCACACACGCTTGGCGTCAAGGCTGGAAAACAAGGACTTCTCCCAACCATGGGTGGACTGAGGTCAGGAAAGCCTTCTCTTGGGGCTAATCTGTTGTCCAAACTCCTGCTGTAATGATCTAGGAGAGGTGACCAACAGCGGTTTTGCTGTGAGGTGCTGTGACAGCTGGGGATGGGCCACTAAGCAAGGAGGTCTTTGGCAGTGTGACCCTCCTAGACCATGTTTGATTGCATTTATTTATTGCTGCCTTTCTTAGCTCGCAAATTTTGTTTACTTTTTGACAGCTTCTGCACACCAAGCAGATGTTCTCATTGCATTTTCGCATTGACGATGAGCTTTTATTGAGCAGCTACAGTCAATTTAGAAGCCATTAATGGACATGAATAGTTCAGATTGTCCCTTCCAATTTCCATTACTTTGCCTTTTATGCACCAAATTTGTTCAGCCACCGCAGTGCCCCATCATGGAACTTGTGGAATTTCCTAACTGAGCTTTCACGATTTGACCATTACATATCGTTTCATATTTATCCACAAATTTTCTTTTCACTGCTCGTGCATTGAAATGAATGCTCAGGCATCCGGGCTATTAATAAATACACTTGATAACAATGGTCCTCGTGTGAACCATTAAGACGTTGCAGTATTAATAGCCTTTCCTTTTGGAGAAGGACTATTTATTCTTACCCTTTTCCTTTCTTCGGGCTGGATCTGATCGAATTGTTCATTGTGAGTAATGTCCTTTGAGAATATAGTTCTTATTTCTCTATGAAAATCATTCATTAATTCATCCTGTGAACTTTATGATAAGACATTCAGCCTTTTGCTTTCACTGTTTGCTCCTTATTACTCACTATTTAGTCTTAGTTCACCTCTACGCTATAGTACGGCTCCTCCTATGTAACTGGATGATGAACCGATTAAGCAAGAACTGACTGGCAGCCAATAGCCAATATTTCGTTCCTTCTGCGATTGAATCAGCCTTTAGCAAAGATATAAAACTTGAGAGGCCTGTGAACTTTTCCTTGAGTGACCAATAGCTGTCTGCTTGTCATGAAAAGCCAACACGATGTCTCCAGCGACACGCCTGTGGGTGCCCTGAGCCTAGCACAGAAAAAGCCTTTCCTATTTCCAACCCACAGCAGCAGTGTGCTCTCTCGGGCCTGGAAGCCTCTTGGGAAATTTTCTCTTATTTGGAAGCGCTATGTAAAGCGCAAAGTTACTGGGTGAGATTCACCACTGTGCGAGAGGCCAGCGGTGTTGCTGATGGTGAGCTTGGGAACCAATTTTGCCCTTCCCCCCCACACTTCTTTACACTTTCCCTACTTCCCACAGCCTGAGTAGAACCAGGAGCACCTCAACACCTCTGAGCAAACTCTGTGGTCCAAATGCAGCCGTTACCATTCAAAGCGTCTGTTTCTACACATTTCCATGGTGCTCAACACCCACTCTCCCCAAAAGATACAGCATCACTCCCCCTGTTTGCCTCCTCGTTGGTAAAGCTCATATACTACTTCTCCTAACATTATCTCTGCTGGTTATTGAGCACGTTTTATGCCAAGGGTGTGGATAAAACAATCTGCCCCAACATGCGTGGGACATGAGAGCTCTCTATCTGATAGTTTGTTTCTTTACACACTGCACAGATTGGTAGGGAATTTATTTGCAATCAATAACCTATAATTTCCCAAACTGCCAAGAAAAGAAAGGTTAACTTAAGAGCATCTTCTATTCACTTGGATTGTTGCTCTCTGAGACCCCACGAGGGAAAAGATAAATAAAGAGATAAGCTTAATTAACCGCAGGGTAAGCGCTGGGCTTACAGGCTCAAATTCCTGCAGCTTTTCAGCTCGTGTTCGTATAAATTATGATATGCCTTCGCACAGAGATGGTAGTTTGGGATGATCAGCATCTTGAGTGAAAGTGCCTTTAGGCTCACAAACCTGACCGGTATGACCATAGTTCTCACCAAAGCCGATGGGCATGTCAGGCTCGATTCAGCAGTAACAGGGCTCAGCGCTCGTGTCCCCAAATTATATTACAAGACGAGCCAGCACCTGTGAAAAACAAAGGAAAATCTCCTAGCGATTCCAGTGGGAAGTAATCTAAACACTTATTAGCCAGCATCCTCCTGTGTAGGTTCACCAATCAAAAATCTGTCACAACTAATTGGAAACGCGTATCATCAACATCATTGTTATTATTATTTTGATTGCACCTAGGAATTTGATTAGAAGACAGCACCTCTGAAACTTACAGCACAACAATAAAGCAAGGGGAAATAAAAGAGGGAGTACAGACAGCGGAGTGAGTAGAAGCAAAGAGCCTGGCTTTATGGCTTAATGTGATAGATGGGGGTTATAATGCACCCAGGGCCTGTGGGTGGCTGCCAGGGGAAAGGAAAGTCTTTCAGAGTGGCTTTGCAGAGTGGTATGGAGGTGGTTTGGATGATATTTATGAAGACAACTACCTAAAGCGGACACCTCAGACAGGTCAGGTGAATTGTGCTTAACGAGGTCTTCCCTTCTCTCACCAGCCAAGGATGCTCACAGTGGTTTGCTGAGTTGTACACGTCCAAGCTGTGCACCTCCCCAGAAAAGGAGATGAATCTCAGACGAGACCGTCTGGGGTAGAGAGATGGATGTGCACATCATGAGTAGGGAGGGAGGCTTTGCTGCTCTTTGTGGGCAAGAAATGGTCAAAGAGGCCATCCCCATGGAAATCCTGGGTGAGGAGGCCAGTTTTCTGATCAACATCATGAAAGAGCAATTGTGGAGCCAGGAGGAAAATCAGGAGAACAAGGAGACAAGATTTCAAGAACATATTCAACCATGTCAACAGAGGGGCTTGATTCATCCAGAAGCAAAAAGACTGTGTCCTGTGTCAGAAGGAGGAGGTTTTCTGGGTTAGTGGTAGGGGGTTTACTGATCAGAAAGGTTTCCATCAATGCCGTTATCATTGCTAACCTACAGCTTCCCCTTCTCCTGAAACCCTCCCCTCTGGCACGGCCATCTATAACTCCCAAGCCCAGTCAGCCCTGGACCTCTCTGCAGAAGAGGTTCTCACTCAGGCCCAAGAGTGTTGTGAAAGAGTAACTTCTGAGAGATTAAAAATGTGGAATCCTCTTTCCTCTGGGTTTGAAAATCCCCCTCTTTGTGATAAAAAGACTTTATATAGTGCTTCTAACTTTGCTCTTTCAGGGGCACCAAGTGCAACTGGATCGTATTAGAGCAAAAAAAGAGCAGAGACAAGAGTGAACAGGAGCTGACTTATTATTTAAAGAATTTCATTTTCATTTTGAGGTAAGTGTAAGTCTATATTTGCTGTTACGTAACAAACTGCATTTAAAAGCAATTGCTTTTGAAAATACACTATTGAACTTTGAAATTACTGTGATAATGCAGCTTTAGTCTGTGAATGCTCCAGTCTGGGAGGAAGCACAACAGCAGCCTTTGATGAGGACATGAATTTGTTATGACAGGCTAATTTTACAAATCCATGGCTGCCTTATGGCAGAATTATAAAGATCTATATTAAAAAAAGAAAGCCCAAGAACCAAGAAATATATCGTGTCACTAGTGAGAAAATGTTCTCGCAGAGTCAACTCCCACAGGTCAATTCAAGGTATCATCCAGCTGCCTTTGATAGCTCAGGGAGCAAAACGTTGTGTACGTTGTGCGTGTTTAGACTGAGTGGTGGCTTCAGTTGTCCAATACCTCTGTGTGTGTGTGTGTGTGTGTCTGTGCGTGCTGCGATATGAACTGCTTCACGTAAATAGAAAAAAAGGCAGATCTTTGGAGAGGGGAAAGAGCAACAAGGAAAAAATAAATCAGTCTACCAGCCCCTCCCCAAATAAAATCTTAAACAATAGAAATCATGCCTGGAACCTTCCCGCAGCCCGGCTGTGCCTGAGCGGAGCTGACATTGCGGGTTAGCATCAGGACGGCGTAAGTGGTCTCCTAGAAATAATCTCATTGCAGATATCCTCGCTAATCCTCTAGCGGGAAGGGGCAGGAAGGGAGAAATGTCTGCTGTGAAGCCTGCAGGTGAAGTAAATAAGGAGATGGGGGAGAGCGTTTCGAACTGCAGCGTGGAGATGCGGGGAGACAAGTGGCCGCCTGGAGAGATGGAGAGGAGGAACCCAAATTGGGGTCTATGGTCTATGGACCATAGAATGGTCTATGTAGGAATGAAGGAGACAATGTGATGGCACAGCTGAGGGTACAGGAAGGTCCCTTGGAGTGACTGCCTTAGCCAGAGTCACCAGGAAAGAGGGACAATGGGAAGGCGGGGAGCACACAGGAGAGAGGAGAAATCGTGTGGCGGTGACCTTATTGAGTGCTCCTTGCTCCCGTGAAGTTCTTGTGTCCAGTGGCTCCTCAAAACACCTCCTAAGATGTTTGCTGAAAAGGCAAGCAGAGCTTCAGGGTTTAAAGAAATCCGCTGTGGACAGATGCCAAGATGCACTCGACCCTTCGCCACTAATTTTGCGTAGTGCCATATCATACAGTGGCCGAAGCAGCCCAGTTTGTGCTTCTGACAAAAGCTGTAAGGCTCAAACGCTCTGCCGGTGACTGAGGGAGCTATTACAACAAGCTCACATCTCAGTGTCACTGTGTAAATCTCTCCAGCCTGTCACTGATGGAAGGGTCTATGTGACAGGTGTCACCCATAAATCCCATTTAAATACATCCATTACCGCACACTGTATCACTCACAATCACCCATGAAATGTCTCTTTGGAGTCAAGAATCAGACAGGGATGATTTAGGGCTATTTCGCCGGTGCGATGGGATTAGCTGGATCTCGCAGCTATTAAGACGCCGTGCCCAACGCTGGCCCCAGAAGGGACGAGGCAGAGCAGGCAGAAAACGGCTCCATTAGCTGGTTGCCATCAGCCTTTCCCACACATGGCTGGGGCTGCTTCAAAGGGAGACATTAAAACTGACCCCAGAGACTTCAAAAACTGAGTTCCCACGGGAATACGCACGAGTGTACTGCAGGTGCCTTTAGTTTTAGACCCAACGAGACCTGCCTCTCACTTGCTGTCGTTATTTCCACCTCTGCAAGTGGAGTGCAAGCAGCTCTCCCCGCACACGCACACTCAGGCACATGTGCACACAGACTTTTTCTTGGGTGTGAAAGACGAGACACGGACAGAATGAGGCCTTTTGCCAGTCAGCAAGTGGTTTTTCTGGTTTCTGCTCCAAAAGGAGCCGGCAGTTTGAGACATGGGCCTGCTCCAAATAGAAAATTGGTGAAGGATGTCTCATTTAATTCAGAATAACATGAGAACATTTGTGAACTAAAAAGGACAATTTAGGCAGGCAAATACTCATCGGGAGACATCAGTGATAGCTGTTATTTAAGCCTGTGCTAGACAGGAACCATGCTGATATAAGAGGCTGGGAGACAACCCAGATGAGCAACTTTTTTAGATACTGCTGAGTAAAAGCAGAGGAGGAGAGGTGACCACATATCCTGTCTCTGAGCAATGTCTGGCAGGAGCAGGTTCAAAGGAATAAGAGCTGAGAGCAGTCCCAATGCAACCGAGACAGCCAGTGTCTTCCTGGCCCTGATAAGAAGCTTCTGCTCTGAGCACTCTGCTGATGCTCCAGCCCGAACGTCAGGAGAACTTCATTCCCCTGTAGCGACTTTTCTCGTTATCCACAGAAACATCCAGTCCTTTTTATCATGATGGCCCCGATAACATTTCTGGCACGGAGATAAAATGAGGAACGTTCCTGTACGGGAGAGCAGTTGGGTCTGAATTAGGATCGTGGGTTCAAGCGGCAGCAAAAGGCAGCCAGCGTTGAGCCAAGGTTGACTGGTTCAGCTCTGCCTTAATCTGCCACAAAGGGCACGCAGAAGGAAGAGCCATCGCCACTTCTTTTTGTCCGTGGTGCTCAGGATGAGCTGCTGGAAAGGGCTCAGATCGCTCAGTCAGAAGCAGGAGGAGATGAGAGGGAACGTCAAGCAAGCGCAGGAGGAGAGGGTGTGGGTGATGCCGGGAGCAGGAGCATTGTCACTTTTAATGAGGAGGGTGATTATGTACTGGCAGCTGTTTGCAGATTACAGACTGAGGACTTGGTCGATCGGGGATAATTACCTCTCCCTGGAATGAAGAGATTTCCTCTTTTCTGGCAGGGAAAGAAGTGCTGGGCAGCTCTGTGTCCAGTGTCCAGATCTGCTGTCCCAGGAGGGGACGCCAGCGGTATCTCTCTCCCCCACCCCCGTGGAGGAGGAGTCCTGTCCTCCAATCGGCCCAGAAGGACTGGATTACCATTCATGGATTAAACCGGCGTCCTAGGTCGTCCTTAGCTCCTTAGCCTAGCGCAGAGCCATTCTGGCTTCCAGGCAGCTCCCTGCAGGGTCCCATGTTGGGTATTTTCCAGCCTAATAAATTGCTCTGAAGATGCTGTATCAGGATGATCTGCTTTGTAGGTCACACATCTGCAGGAGCCGGTAAAGGGTGAGGATGAACATCAAGCATCTCTGAAACCGCACCTGAAGGCTATTGGTTCATTCTTCCTTGATCTATTAAATATGGAAAAGTGAAACGTCTCTCTCCAGTTAACAAAAAACTGGTATCAGCAACAGTGGATTTGTCAAATGATTTACTTTTGGAAATAAAATATTTAGCTGCAAAAAAAAAGTGTTTCTCAGAAGAAATGTCATTCCCTTCCGTTTCACCAGCAACGCAAACTGAGATAGCAATCATGGCACACTGAGAGCGTTTCAGCTAGCTTTTATTAAAATCCTAACCTGACTCCATAGGTAGCATGTAACTGTAGAATATGATCTTCCCAGCTTAAAAAGTGCAAATGTGTCGGCTCACCTATTGCCAGAAAGAGTGACTAGAAGGGATCTTTTAATTATGCTTCCCAAACAAGCTATGGGTGTTAGATGATACATCTTCTTCTGCTTTAATTAAAGGAGGTTAACCTGATTAGCAGGGAACGCCCGGGATGGTTATCAATGGGTTTCCAGTGCTGAGCTGGATTCAGTCCCACAGTCTGCAGTGCGAAAGTGGCAGCGGTGTTGGTGGGAACATTGCCTACAGGTGACCTCTTTCACTCATCTCCTCCTGATATGAATACGTAGGTTACACAAAGGTTATAATGGTGATCTCACCCACAGAGGAGAGAACAGACTAGGCCCGATATTAATGTCTTCAAAGAAAAAAATCCTGTAAAATGTATTGCCCCAGGAAGTTGAAAATCTTCCTCAGGTTGGCTTGAAAAGGCTTGTGGTGAATCCAGGCTTTCTCCAAGTGGCCTTGCTCTTGGTACGGCATGAACACAAGAACCTGAGGACAAGACGGTACCTGTTGGAGCATCTTTGTGGAAGTACTCCACTTCCACTGCACTGGAAGGCAAAATCCTCGATGGCTTTAGGTAAGAGCAGGACAGGACGGTCAGAAAGCCCAGAGCAGTACCACCAGAGCTTCTGTGTGTGTGGACAAGTGACAGTGGCCAGCACAGAGTGACCTGACTCTCTTCTCTCTGTCTTTTATGAGGCACCGGAGGTTCAGGGTTCTTCCTGTTATGGAAAATGTTTCCTATAAAAACATAGGCAGTGCTTGGGATGGAGACCCTGAGGGGATGGGATGGGATGGAATGGAATGGAATGGAATGGAATGGAATGGAATGGAATGGCGTGGAATGGAATGGAATAGAATGGAGTGAAATAGAGGAGAGGAGAGGAGAGAAGAGGAGAGGAGAGGAGAGGAGAGGAGAGGAGAGGAGAGGAGAAGAGAAGAGAAGAGAAGAGAAGAGAAGAGAAGAGAAGAGAAGAGAAGAGAAGAGAAGAGAAGAGAAGAGAAGAGAAGAGAAGAGAAGAGAAGAGAAGAGAAGAGAAGAGAAGAGGAGAAGAGAGAAGAGAGAATGGAATAGTTTGGGTTGGAAGGGACCTTTAAAGGCCATCTAGTCCAACCCCCTGCCATGAGGAGGGACATCTTCAATTAGATCAGGTCGCTCAGAGCCCCATCCAGCCTGACCTGGAATGTTTCCAGGGATGGGGCATCTCCTCTCTGGGCAACCTGGACCGGGGTTTCACAACCCTCATTGTAAAACATTTCTCCCTTATATCTAGTCTAAGTCTTCCCTCTTTCAGTTTAAAGCCATTACCCGTTGTCCTATCACAACAGGCCCTGCTAAAAAGTCTGTCCCCATCTTTCCTGTAGGTCCCCTTTAAGTAGTGGAAGGGATGGCAGTAAGGAATGAACCAGGCAGACCAGAGGTGAGCAGGTGGCTTGGGACGAAGCTGATCCGGTGGGAGTTTGTGTCTGTGTCCTCACCCCCCCCCTCCCACGAGCGCAAACGGCTCAGCGGGGGCAGCGTGCTCCATGGGCAGCAGCGTGGTTCCAGGCGTCTGACTGCAAACTAGGTTAAAAATTATTCTGCGGTCACAAAAATTAATGTCTTGGAAAAAATAAACAGGATTTTCTGAAGTGAGTGGGATAATCATAAATTAGACCCAAATGGTGAGTGTTTCTCTCGGCACAGTGTGACACAGTGAGCCAGCCCGCAGGGATTTCTCCCTTCCATATGCGGCGGTACAGCTGCCTGCTGCTCGCTGGCTTTTCTGCGGGCTTGCCAGTGCGCTCACAAACCCGCGAAGGGGATGCCAGGCTCGGCAGAGGCAATTTCCTTGCATTTTGAAGGTGTAGGGCCAGACTCTGATCCAGGTTGTGGAATCTCCTGCACGTTGCAAAGCCAAAGGGTTCGGCAGGCTTTATTGTCCAGGAATCCAGATCTTGCCTATTCGATGCCAAAGTTGTAAGTCGAAGGTATGAGATGAGCAGTCACCTGTATGAGTTGGCCCCGAATCGGGCACCCAAGACGTGGTCACACAAGGCACCTTGAAATATTGCCATTTAGCATAAAGCATGATATATGACAAAAATCCTAAAGAGTAGAGTTAGAAGGGACCTCACAAAGTTGATCCCAAACAAGATCACCTTCATGTATATTCGTTCTGATGGGAGCGCATCTAACCTATTTCTTTTGAAATTCAGTGATAGACACTCCTCTCCCTCACCCCCAGTCCCACTGGGTGATCTGTCCCAGTGCTTCAGTAGCCTCAGACTCAAAAGCCGTTTTTCCTTATCCGTTGCCTACTTGACTCACCCTTCCCAACGTGACTTCTCTCCTCTCCACCACAGACGTGAAGAATAGGTGGTTACTTTCCTCTTTACAGCTCTTCTCCTGTTTGAGGATGTTTCCCTTATATTTTCTCCCTTTATATAGGTTGTTCAGCTGCAAGTTTGCGGATAATCAACAGCCCAGAGAACAGGAGAAAATAGTCTAAAAAATAATAGAGAAAAACCACTTGAAGAGTCCCTTTCCTTCTTTGGGATACATTCCCGTGTAGATGACAAGTTGTTGTTAGTGCTGACTGGTAGGCGTAATTGGCAATGCCTAATCAAAATGCTTTTAATTATAACACTCAAATTATGATTTTATAAAACAATAACATTTTGCTTATCTGAAAGCTGAGTATTTATTATTCTCCAACTGCCAAATATTAGTCATGCCCAAGCACACCCCTTGGATTTCTCTCAAAAGGATCGGGTGATCCTTTGCTAGCGACAGCCTGGGAGATACAGGTGCAGAGTAAATAATCTCCACTGTTACATCTTTCCTGGAGCTTTGTTTCTCCTCCACCCATTTTGGATTCTCTCATCTGGTCTTTTTTTTTAGGTCGTATTTTTCCTGGACTTCCCTGGACACCTGAGGATCCACCAACGCTGAGTGAAGCTGAGGAATGGCTGTCGCTGCCTCCCAGGTACACTTCTGTTGTACATCCCAATATGACATTTGCCTTCTTCGCACCAGCACCAAACCTCACCCACCTTGCGGTCTACTGTTTCTCCGGATCTTTCCAGTTGGGTCTCATTTGGTAGGAAACATGTGGCACTGGGAAAGCAAAACTGTGCTTTCTGCAATCTGCTGCGGAGATTTTTTTGCCTCTTGTCCACCCCAAAAGGTCAGGATGTCAGCTACTATTATCGCTGGTCTTTTAGAGCTGATTGATTGGAACGAGAAACAGCCCCAAAACATTGACAGAAAGATGAATGGAAGTGCTGAGCCTGTGTTACTATGGACTGGAGGGGGGAAGGGCCAATGTTGCAGCCTTAGGATGTTTAACTCCGGACCAAGAAGGGGTCCTTTCCATACAGGTCAGGAAATTTGGGGTTTGATATCAAGCAACCAACCTGCTTGCACGTGGGAGAGGTTTGCTCTCTGTCCCAGCTCCGTGGGCTGTCCAGGCGTGCTGGGAGACTCAGGGCAAGGGCTGGTCCAGCCAAGAGAGCCATGAAGTGCAATTCCAGTCCCCAGCTGGAGAACCTGACTTACTTTCTTCTCTTAGAGCATAAGTCAGGTCCTTGATGACCCTGAAACACAGCAAGAGACAGTAAGATCACTACCACTTAGAAGAGGACGTCTTCTCTCCTGCTAACACACAGCTCCTGCTGGGAAATATGTTGAGAGGGGAAAAATTAACCCACGATGTTATGTGTGAGAGTGTGTGATTTCAGAGAGGGAAGGGATCAGGAGAAAGAAGAGTTTACATTGGTGAGACTGTTGGGGGTGGGGTGGGGTGATAAAAGCACATGCTTTGCAAATTCTTCTTCTGATGTTCAGTCAAATATGCTCTTCGCCTCCCTGGCGTCTGACAAGAAATGTTCCGTCAGGAACCCATGGATATATTTTCTGCCTCTGTAACACACACACACGTACACACAGACGTCAAGGAGCTGCTTGTTCGCAGCATTTTCTCTGCATTTCGTTGTATAACTTGTATGTTTTAGAGAAGAGGTGGTATATCGTCTTTTTTCTTCTATCCTTTAGCTACCAGGACAGCTACCAACTCTGGGAGATTAGTTCTACAGCCAGTATATATTGAGAAGACACTAACCTCTTGCAAAAGTGACCTAAATTACTATTAATTGTAGTGGCAGGACTAAATATCTGTCCTGAGTGTGTTTACAACTGTAGAAACAAACAGTTTGTTCTCAAGATAATGACAAACCGCTTATATTTGGTCTACAAAAAGACTGTTTGTTCCCTAAATACCCGCACCAAGAACTGGTTTGTGAAAGAAAAACAAAATTTCTTCGTGAGCTATCCCCTGCCTATCGCTGCCCTCTCCGAGATGCTGGTTCTGCTCCCCCAGCCCTGGTCTAAGCAAAAAAATACCAGATGCAG
The DNA here is from genome assembly GCA_008711295.1 of Anarhynchus alexandrinus. Taxonomy (NCBI): domain Eukaryota; kingdom Metazoa; phylum Chordata; class Aves; order Charadriiformes; family Charadriidae; genus Anarhynchus; species Anarhynchus alexandrinus. The sequence continues at coordinate 3,196,043 of VUYV01000064.1, read as the reverse complement.
TTTTCTGCCAGGGAATGGGGACTCAGGAGCAAGCCCCAGTCAGGTCTGGAGCAAGCACTGCTCAGGTCAGAGATGTAAATGTAAATCCACTTGGCTCCTTGGTGATCTCCAGCATTGCCACGAATTTCTCCAGGATAGTTAAGCACCAAAGCCAGCCTGATCCCAGGGTCCAGACATCTCCGGGGTGTTGGCGTCCCTGTAACAGAGGCTCGGTAGAAACTATAGCTGTCTTGAGTGATGCCATTCGCATGTCAACACTCTTTTCATCTGTGATGGCTTCTGAAAAATCTTGCAAAGTGAATTATCCAAATAGGTACTCATTGAGTCAAGAACTTGAAAGACAGGCTGAGGACCCACAATTCAACCTTAAACCGCATCTGATCTGGAAACTCAACCTCTACCCTGTAGGCGAGAATAAAATCAAATTTATAATGTTTTTATACACTGTCCCTAAAGATGACTCTTTCAGAAGCTGGTATGATTCCTTGGTTTTGAAGGTAGTTTGTGGCCCATATGCTGATACATCCCGCCCTTGGTGAAAACTTCGGTCTGTGTCCATGTCTCGCCTTTCCTGGATTGTTATCGAACAGAAGAAAACTAGCTTACAGAAAGAATGATTTTCTGGACCGGAGTCCCTTAGGCCTGTAATTCTTAATGCAGACTCAAAACTGAATTCGCTGTCAGACATCTATGTGTATCTCTCAGACATGTATCAGAGACTGGGCAATTTATTGCAGCAGAGAAAATACATCTGCTCTGATTAGATGGAATAAAATAATGCCACAGAGATGGAAGCGAGTACTGAAAATCTTTAGCAATGTGGTTTTCAATCTCCTGCTCCCCTGTATGAATACACATGCGGGTACGAACTCCACTGCATTGTGCATGCAGATGAATCCGCTTTCATCTCTCCCAACCTGTGAGACCCCACACGGGGTCATGTTTTAAATTCTTGCCTATGTGTGGGGCCAGCTGACATCTGTGAGCATCTACAGCAGAGCTCGGGGCTGCCAGCTTCCAAATATCCTGGCAGTCCTTTTCCCCCACACTGAACGGCTTTGTCGCGCTTAGTTGGCCGGTTCCTCGTTGGCAGACCCCCGGGTTTACGTCGCATGGAGTCTACAAAGAGCAGGAAGCAGTTCCTCCAGGCTTGGGACTTGGCATTCAGCTGAAATGCCACCTCTGGGATGATGGGGAAGTCACAGGGCATGACACGCTTCACGTGCTGAGATGCACGTGGTACGATGGTAGGTGCTTCTTGGGCAGTTGCTAGTCTCCAGCATTCCTGCAATGCCAGAGAACTGGTACCTGAACAGGCACAGGGCAAAGGACCAGTGAGCAGGACAAGTTGGGACATGGGAGAACAGGGTCCTGGCACGCACCAGGACGAGCAGCAGGAAAGTCTGTGGGATAAATGGCTCCTTTTCCCTGGATCTCACCACTTCCAGCAAGGGTCTGCATGTCTCCTGTTACACCCAGAAACAGGACTAGATTCTTCATATGGATCCACACATGGGATGATACGTGAAGACAAACACTAACAATATGGTCCATCACCAGGCAAAGCTGCTGAACTCTGAAAATAAACAGCTTCCTTGCAGCTCTCCAGCGTACCACACCAGGCTGCTGGAGATTATTTCTGCCACAGGTCTTCAGTGCTTCCTCAACATTCATTCTCTTTTGAGAGTGATTCACCTTGAACAGTGAATATTTTCTCAAGTATCTCCTTCTGATCAGAGTGTTCCTTCTGACCTTATAATCTGCAGCTCTGTTAATGCCTTAATGGCACCTGGTTATCCCAGCACAGTGGGAGGGTGCTGGAACGACCTGCCATCCAGGATTATGAGCTCTTCTGGGCTTTCTGGGAAACCCTTGCTGCTGTTTGTAGAACAGTGTGATCTCTTTCTTCCTTACTGCAAAGTACAGGTTTACAGACCCCTCACTATTGCCTGTAAAAATAATATCACTGTCTCATTCAGATCCAGCTATTTAGACCTTCTTTTCTTTTCTTTTCTTTTCTTTTCTTTTCTTTTCTTTTCTTTTCTTTTCTTTTCTTTTCTTTTCTTTTCTTTTCTTTTC
>VUYV01000064.1:3133113-3193836 GCA_008711295.1 Anarhynchus alexandrinus | reverse complement strand
TCCTTTCCTTTCCTTTCCTTTCCTTTCCTTTCCTTTCCTTTCCTTTCCTTTCCTTTCCTTTCCTTTCCTTTCCTTTCCTTTCCTTTCCTTTCCTTTCCTTTCCTTTCCTTTCCTTTCCTTTCTTTTCCTTTCCTTTCCTTTCCTTTCCTCTTTTCCCCAAATTGCCTCCTTTGCTCCATTCTTCTGGACTATGTTCATCCTTCATGAGGCTCTTCAGGTGCATTCCTTCAAAAGCATCAAAAATTTAGTACAAATAACCACCTTTTGCACCTCTACCGACACCTCCTCTACTCGCGAGTCCCGAGGTAGGAAGGGCTGAACCTGTTGTTGGTGCTTGTTCTGCTGGGACTGACTTTCCAGAGCAGACTGCGATAGCCCACATCACCGCAGCCTCCCAGCAGAGCCACTGCAGTATTTAGGTCTTGAGCACGTAACCCTCTAATGAGCAGCCAATATGTATTTAGGACCCGTCCTTTCGTTTCTTGGCTTCTACAAGAATTTTGGGGGCCTCGAATACGAAAACCTTACAAGCTCGTAGTTCTTACTGTGAAGGAGCACACAGCAACGAGTGGGACTAGTTGAGTTTATCATTTCTCTCTCTGAGTTTATCATTTATTTCCTGAGCACTGTTTCCACTGAAGAAGCCCTTGGACTATTTTTTTTTAACAGCAGGGACCTGCTGGCCTTGCAGACCCACCTTTGCCTTGCAGACCCAACTCTTCCAGAATTTGCCCAGTTTTGCCCTCAGTGATTGTAGCCATTAACCTTCCTGGTGGGAAGCCAGAAGCATTTCATAGGTAACAAAGAAATAAAGCAGGGAAGAGCTGAAGGCATCACCCCTGGGGTTGGGCTGGTTGAGCGCGGTGGCGTGTCGGTGGTGGGTGGCTCTCCAGGGCTTGGTTAGACGTGTTGGACAAGTCCCGGGGACACTGCCATTGTGTATGCTCAACAAACCATCGTGGTTCTCCTCGGGATTTTATAACATTTCTTACATTGCAGCATTTACACATACAGTGTAACTGAATATATGTAACATTCAGATGCAGACACGCTTATGGTAAAGTGCAAATGCGCATTATAAGGAGAATCTGTAATACTAGATTTATTTTTTTTTTGAGTGTTGCAAGGGGAGTGAAGTGATACACAAAGATACTCACCAGCTATATGTGATTACTGCCACTGAAAATATAAAGGTTTCCCATGCATTTCCCAGGCAAACATGCACGTGTCCACCCGGTCCTCTGTACTCAAGCAATGGTTTCTAATGGTGCTTCACCCTGGGAAAGCAGGTGGGATTAAATCTGAAATTTACAGGCAGATAATGAAATGGGTAGTTCTGATGTTTGCGGAGGAGAGAGAGCACAGGCCATTCTGCTCTCACTGCCTCCCAAGCATCTTCAGCTTGAAATTTCCAGTCGCTGCCGCATTCTCTGGCAGGTCCAGACAGAAGTACAGATAACATAATATGGCACAGTGCATCGTCTACTGGTCAGGAGTAGGAGGAATTGATTTCTGACTAATAAAGAAAATTCATTACCCAGACTGAATGAGTCACAAGGAAATGAAGGCTGCTGTAAAGAGGGAGGATGGACTCATGCACCCTGTTATTTCGGGCTTGCTTGGTTGCAGAAAAGGTCTGCCTATGCAGCATCACAATCTGCTCAGCCTTGGCCCGTGTCCTACAGCTTGCTTGCAGCTCGGGAACTGTAGCTGCTGTTCAGGAGGGAGAGGTCTTTGGTGTAGCTAGGACTTCAGCATGATTTTTTTCTCCCTTCAGCAAACCAGCACCCTTTACACGTCCCCGTCCCTCCTCGAGGGCTGTGAGCAGGGTATTACTGATGCCGAGCCAGCACGCACGCAGAGGGCAGGCGAAAGGAGGTGAATCCTCAGGGGCAGAGCGGTGCTGGAGAAAAAACTGCCTGCTGTTCCTCCACTCCAGAGTGAACAAGACCTTTAGCAAGACAGACCTCAGGTCTCCACTCAGGTAAGTGAGACCAGGTCCTGATCCAAAGGGTCGCCATCAGGCCTGGATTTGGCCCCTGGTGAGGTTTTACTTCCCCAACAGCCTTGCTTTGGCTCAGGTCCTGGACTTGAGAACAACACCAGACTTCCAAGCTAGAGGGAATACAGACCAGTACAGCACAAGGTTGGGGGTGACCAAGAACAAGAGGAACCCTGGGATTTGGTCTGATCAGCCCTTCATGCTCTCCACAGCCCTGCAGCTATAGCAAAGGGCTCTGCCCCCTAAGGCAACCTTGCAGGGAGGCAGGAGGAGCACAAAGGACACATGGGAGGGGAGAAGATGCTGCAGTGTGTGCCACGGGCTTGGTGGCTCCAGCATGGGGATTTCTGCATTATCCAGGGGAACCTGCCGTCTGTGGGGCTGGAGCGGGTCAGGGGTTTCTTCCATGGCCACTGCTCTGCAGGTGTCCCAGAGCCCAGCCATGAGGGAGGACAGGCAGTAAGGTGGTGGACCACACTGGACAACATCTGCTCCAGCCTGCTTGGGCTGCTGGAGTTTGGTGGCTCGAGGCAGGGGAACATGGTGTGCGGATGGGGCACGTGTGCTGTCACCTCTCGCCCAGGCAGAAGATAAGTGTTGTCAAGAGGCTGTGGGATTTCTGACCAGAAGCCTCCTCTCCATCATACTGAAGACTCTCTCCTTCAAGGCATGTTCCCCATCCCTCACTGCTATCCGTGTTGGGACTGACAGCATCTTCTGTGGCAGGGAATGGTATCTTCTTAGTTAGAAGCCTCCTTGTTTAGTCTTACAGCTGTCAATTAATCCCACATTTTTGCTATTCAGACTAGCTGGTGGGTTGCAACATTTCCTGCTGCACTGAAAATTCGTTGTGAATAAGAGCTGGAAGGGGAACAGCATTAATATTTGACAGCAGTTAGTGCTGAGGGAGTCTTTGCACTTCACAACCTGAGACCCACAGGGGTTTCTCAAACTAGCAGTAGTTTAACAGCATTTAAAGAGCCTTTTGCCACATGCAGCCCAGCTGGGGGCTGCTGCTGGCCCAGGCATGCTTGTGCCATCCACAGCTCAGCTGCGCATCCCGGCTCCGGCTTGTCCTTTAGATCAGAGGTTTTGGGACACAGGAAGAATAAAAGGAGCTGATGAAATATAGCTGCTTCCTTTTTACCCCCGATCTAAAATTGTGTGATGCTGGCCATGTCACATCTCAACATCTGCTGCTATTTTTCCACTTTGGAGGAGAAATCTGCTCCTTCCCACCTCAGACTTCTGGCTTTGTGGAGTTCCAGTCTGAAGCAATGGCAGTTCTGCTGCCAGCAAGGAGATATTCAGAGTTTCACTACAAAATGGGTTGTGAATGGGCAGGATCATCTGTTTTGTCTTTCTTTTCACATCTCAGCTTGAAATTTCTATGTAATTTTCTGCATTTTTCCATATTATAAATACTAAGTGTCTGAAACTTGGTTGCGGCTGAAATTTTCCCTGTTCAGCCTCGTCATCTCTTGGTAAGAGCTATAATTTTCAAATCCTTGTGCACCTCTGCAGGATTTTATAACAAGACCTGTCCTAGTGGGTTTTGCAGAAACCTGAAGTGTGAATGTTCATTTTATCAGCTTTCGCATCGCTTGGGATTGTTATTTGTTAGAAGTGGAAGTTTACGTGGCAACTGTTGGAGATGTAAACTCTTTGCTGCCTTCATACACTTTATACGCTGCCATGAAGAAACCCTGCAGAGCACGGGGAAGGATTTTATGTGCAGCCGTTGATGGAGAACGGGCATTGCCTGGCTTTGGGTGTTGGTGCCCAAGCACAAATACCCACAGCAGTGGGTACACAGACTTTGTCCTTCTGCAGCTGCATTTGTACCCACCATGCAGGTCCCTCCCCACCAACATCCTCAACAGCCAGAAAGTCCACACACCAACAGACATGCCTCCGTGGCAGTTGGCTTCTGTGATCTAAGCCACCCAGTGTTCACTGAGTCCAACCGGTAAATATAGGAAGAAATCTTTGTGGGGAAAACTGAATGCTTTGTTTGGCCCAAAATAGAGTTGTTCGTTCCGCTTTTTTTCTTCATTTTTTTTACAATGTTTTCAATAAAACTGCATTAACTTCAAATCATAAAAGGGATATGTTTCGTATTTTTCAGAATTTGAAAAAGCTTTCATAACCATAATGAGTCTGAATGCATTTGGTGTTTTTAGATGCCTGCAATTTTTTCACCCAAATAAGGCTTTCTCTGAAACCGCTCCCCAGTGGTGCTGCTGACACAGTAGTATTAACGTTGAAAGAAAATGCACAAAATGCCCCTGCCAGCTACACAAACAAGGTAGTTACATCCAGAACACCCAGAGGAATGAAGCAAAACCAGTACTGAACCCACATCTAGCAGGTCCTCAAGGTCTGTGTAGGGCAACGTTGTCCCCAGTCCCTCCGCCCCAGCCATCCCCGTGACCAAAAAATACTCCCTCTTGCTTCTGTTTTGCCAACATGGAAAACTCCCTCCCAGAGACTCCTGTGGTCGTTACGGAGAAGCAGAGCCTCGTGCTGACTCCTCAGCCCTCGGGCGGCATTTGTATCATCGTCACACCTACGAGATAGGCTGCCCCGGGGGTTCAGACAGTGGGTACAAGGCAACAGCGTGCGTGTGAACCCGCCGCCCTCCTACATCTCTGCTCCTCTTGGCAGAGATAAGAGCACAGGAGGAAAGACCTTGGGAGGCAAGCCACAGATTTATTTGGTCTTTAAGCCGCAACAGGCTGTTGGCTGCTGTGTGCTCTTTGATAAACCCAGGGATGCAGAGAGCCGCAAGTTTGCAAAAGTCACCGCCAGCAGCTGACACAGATGCTTTCTGGCGTGACACCAGGGAGCTGTGACACTCATTTGATCATATGTTTAGCCACATGTCCCACACATACTGATAGTCACAGCGATAGCCTCTGGGTCTGCCCTCACAAATGATGAGCATCTGAATTTCTGTGCCTGCACACAAGGTTTAGAAATGACGGCGCGTTTTTCAAAGGCCTCTCTATGTGGTGTAGGACCCTTCCAAATGTTGCTGGGGCCCAAGACATGGACAATATAAGTCAGATTTTGTCTTTGCTATGCTAGAAGTCATGTCAAGTCTTCACTTTGTGCATGTCTAGTCCAGATGTGCTCCACAGCATTTCTCCCTGTGTGGCTAAATAGTGCTCTCCTCAGATGCTATCCTCACGTTTGCTTTTAGGGTAGCAGTCTTCATTTCCCAAGCCCTCGTTGCTGAGCTCTCTCATTGCCAAGCAGCCACACCACGGTCCTTCTCCACTCCTATGACATGAAAACAAGTCAGCAGCGACCTTCTGGGTTCAGAAGGACTTCTCCCTTCACCCCAAGAGTGGTGGCGTCTGCCGCAGTCAGTCCTCCTCCTTATGGCTCCGCTCTGTTAACCCCTGGTCCCTTTCATTGCTTTAACTCAGCCCTTCAGCTCTCTCCCTCCTGCCTCTCTCTTTAACCGCCGGCTCCACACGCATCCTTCTGGGAACACAGCTCACCCCCCATCCTTCCCACAGCGCTAGAGCTGGGGAAGCGTCACCCGGGAGCGATGTGCGCGTGAAGGGGCCGGGCGTTAGACGTGCAGGGTGTGCGCAGTGGGAGATGCTTTTTGCCGGCTGTACCTGCCGGGGCCGGGGGGTTTCGGGGGCAGTTTGTATCCGTGCTTTCCATACCGCTGGCATCATGTTCTCCTGGAGTCAACGCCGGCTCTGTCTCTGTCTCAATTGTGGGGCCAGCTTCGTTTTGTACCACTTATGAATTATTGCTAGCCCCTGTGGCTGTTGTCAGAGCTTCTCCCCGTCTCACAGAGACATTGATTCATACACCAGTGCTTCCAGGCTTAATTACGCTCGTGGTCCCTTCATTCTTTTTCTCCCTGCGCACAAAGGTGGCTGTCCAGCTTTGGGTTAGTGCTCATCCCATCTCCCCCGCTTCGTGCCTCCTTTGCTAGCTCTACGCTCAGACCCCATTGAATTTCAAAAGTCTCCATCCCGCTTTGAAAGGCATCCATGATCTCTCTTTCTCTGCAGCCCGGCGTCCTCAAGTTCCGTCCTCCTCGGCTCTCTCATCCACCTGACCCCAGGGCCTTTGGATGGCCCTATTGTCCAGGCTCAAACCACGCTGGCCTTTCATCACTGGACAGGATTATTCTCCAGCTTGCTTCCACCAGCCATAAAAAACAGTATATCACCAGCAAACTTGAGATCAAAACTGACAAGCAAGCCTTTTAGATGAGCCTGTTCTGCTGTACGTAATTAACGTGTCTTGTTTTCTTCATTTATATTTTATTTATATGCTTTTATGTATTGTGAGAATCTCCAAGAGGGTTTTCTTTTTATGAATTATGCTTTGTAAAACAGAAGAACTGATGTTGATGAAATAGTTATTATCAGCTAAAGACTGCGCTCCCAGACTGTGCCTCCCTTCCAACTGGCAATCTGTCACTCTTCAAAATGCACCAGCTCGCCGTGACCGACAGACAGACAGTCAGGCAGCTCCCGGGAAGGAGTCTCCGAGCCAGGAGGAGAAGGATAGAGCAGAGACGATGATGAAGGTGATTAAAAATAGAGAAAGATTCCTTCACCACAAATCACAGAGAGAAGTTTCAGAGAAGAAAATAGCGAACCTAAAAAGATGTTGCCTAAGGGGGCTTTTACTGATTTTAGACTGTGTTGCTCAGCTCAGTTCGCTCCAGTGAGTGGCTGTACCGGGTTTTTAGGATGGAAGAAATAATTGCCAGTATGGGGGCTGGAGGGAGGATTTTTTATTTTTAATTTAGTTCCCTTAAAAATTCTTTCTTCATTTAAATCCTGGAAGCAGGAGAGTGTCTGAGGGAGAAGCTGATTGAAAATGAATCATTTAAAACTTAGTCCCCTTCTTTGTGTCGATGAAGTGTTTGCTGAGCTGCTGCCCCAAAGGGAATTTTGCCATTCTTTACAATAAACCCCCGAAAAACACAGGTTTCGCTGGGACCACCGAGATGGCAACCAAAGCTTGAGTGCTGGGAGCAGGAAGTAGGGGCACAGAAGCTCTTTTACGCAACTCACCCAAAGAAAATGGGAAACAACCCACCCAGTTCAGCAGCATCCTTCCCGCTAAATAGTTGGATTAACTGGGACAGCCGTTCTCCCAAGGGAAAATCAGCAAGTGACCATCACAATTCAAGAGCGAGGCAGTGACCATGGGGTGGGAGATGGCCTCTCCCCACCTGGGGGCTTGAGAACGTGGAACGAGGCTGGGCTGTACCAGGGATGGTGTTTGGAGGACTTGGGGTGAGAGCACAGTGGAAGGGTGGGTTACATCTGCCCTCTGCAAGAGCTCATGAAATCCTACAGGAGCAGCCCAAAGTGGCCGGAGCTGCAGCCAAGGTGCCCCGACGCGTTGCGGCAGCCCAGGGCAGGGAAACGGCGCGAGATCTCTGGAAACACCCCAGGGAAGAAGATGTGTGTGCCGTGAGTCAGGCTGAAACACCCTCAGATTTAGGCACAGTTTTGTTTATCGGGTGCCCTTTACCGCACGTCTTCCGATGAGGCTCCTCACAAGTGATTCGGATCCTCTGACAAGCTCCTGCAAGAACCTGCTATCGAGATCACTGGCTTGAATAATGCTTTAAATGTCACTGCCGGGGCAGGAAACCCAGCCATTTTGATACTCTTGCTTCTGTCCTGATGATTCATGTTGACATTTACATGACAAAACGGAGGTGGGGAAGCTGCTGAACGTGTGGTGCCACAGTGCCTATGGAGAGCTTCACTGTAACGTGATTCAAACCCGCAGAGCCCCCAAAACTCCCAGAAAATACCCTCAAAAAGCCAGAAGAGCTCGAGCATGCTGTAGAGAGCTGCATCCCCTCCCAGCTCCCCAGGGGATGGGTTTCATGCTCATCCTGGACTCCCTTTGGTGAAGGATGCTGAGTGCAGGTACCCAGTCTCCAGGAGGGTGAACACCCCTGTGACCAAGCAGTTAACGAGGTGTGAAAGATCATACAAGGAAATTTAGCATGTGGGATATCATTTGCCCTTTTAGGATGTTTTTCACTTAAGATTTTAGGAGTGTACATGAAAGAAGGTCGTGATGCTGTTGGACAGAGGTACCTTCCAGAGAGAGAGAGGGAGGGAGGTTAACTCATTAATTGGAAACCCGGGGGTTTGATGTTGCTGGGAAATAGCCCATTCTTTACCATTCTCATTACATAAAGTTTCCGTTGTAAAATAAATTATTTTCCATCTCCACCAGTGCTCACGTGCCTCAGCAGGGCACCGCTCACGGAAAGATCTGCAGGTCATGGTATACCCTTTCTAAGGAGGGCGAAGCAGAGGCACAAACTCTGTATTTCCAGGTTGTGATAGAGCCTGGGGAGGAACGAGGCACTGCAGATTCCTGCCCTGAAGCTCATGATCTCATTTTCAAAGCCAGGCCCTTGCCCGTGGTGCCAACACGGGCTGTGTCTCTGTTTTGAGGACGTCACTAGTTGAACTTTGCCAACAGCACACTCTTCATTTGGCTTCTTGCATGTTGGGAAGGAGTATTTTTTGTGATACTTTTTTTTTGGTAGTTTCTGTGAGAAAGGCTATTCCCACAGCCTTTGCAACAGCAGCAGAGCCTCCAACTGGGTCAATGTACCAAATTCTGGAAGAAATTCTACGCTGTGCGGGTCAGGAATTGTAAATATGCAAGGGGGCATTTCATATTACATGTGCTGTGTATAAGCTGGAAGCCAGACACCAAGAATCTCCATCCTTTGAAATTTTTTCAAAATTTGACTGGACACGGCCCTGAGCAACCTCATCTTACTTTGAGGTGGGCCCTGCCCTGAGCTGGAAGTGGGGCAGGAGACTTTCAAAGGGCCTTTCCAAAACGAATTATTTTCTAAGACCTATTGAGGTAACCCACAAATGAGTTATAGGTAGACAAGGGGATTCAGGTTGGTTCCAAATATCTGTTAGGGAACATCATTGAAAATCGGTAGACTTTCTACCCACGACCCTGTGAGACAGAGCTCTTGCGACCATTTGATAACAGCTCCCATTGTGCAATCTCTGTTCATTGTCTTTCCGATGAATTATTGGTAACATACCTAGGGAAAAAATACTTGTCTGGTCATATGGGGCAAGGCATGGCCTGAACAAGACCACCTCATTGTCCGTGGGCCAGGAGCACCTTGCATCTTCAAGCTGGACAAATCTTGAGCGTGACGAACATAGCAGCCAAAAGTGAAGGGATGGTGGGGAAACCAGCCTTGCCAGAAAGCAGAGAAGATCCTCTGTGACTGCTACCAGCAATGAGGAAACCACCCGTCCACTGGTACCTCCTGATTATTTCTAAGCTGATTTTGTGACATGAATGCAGCTGTTCCCACAGCTGCCTTTGTGACTCCAGGGCTAGGAATCAAAGGGGGGTGTCGTGGTACTGCTTTTCCACGCACACACCTGTCACACATCCATGTGTGCGTGGTGCATAATTACACATACATTTGAGCATATAATCCTGGGCTTCTGCCATTCAGAAAATGAAACTTAAAAGTCCTCAGGGAGAGAGAAGGGTGAGATCATCCAAGGCTCAGGAGAGCCTACTGTTCAAAGGGTTTATGGAACTAGAGTCACAAGAAGGATGAGAGCAACTGCAGTAGCATTTTGGGGTATAAGCTCAAAACGTAGCTTCTCAAAATCCTAAAATTCCCTGCAGTGTCCTCCCCATGCTCACTTAGCTTGAGTCTGAGGGTGCAGTGGAAACTTGCTGCCCAGCTGCAAGACCTGGGGCTGCCTCCTCCCTTCGGTGTGGGTGGCCTGGACTCACGTAGAGGCATCTTCAGGGGGCAGAGCTAACCCTGCAGACCTCTCCCCAGCACCTTCTGGCAGTTCAGCAGCTCCTGGTTGGCTCTTTCATGAACACTACTACTAAGCAGCTACTTGACCCATGCCCACTTCGGGGCTAGCAGGTGACGAGGTCCCCTCACGCCCTACATAAGATGTCCAGCTCCTCTGTTATAGGTAGCAGCGCTAAAATGTGATCACTGCGTCACTGAGTCCTTCTTCTGAATTTAGGCCCCCGTCTTCACTCCCAGCTCTATATTTAGCACGTTGAGCAATCACAAACATATGAGTTCCTGTGCCATCTGCATCAGTTGTTCAGAAATAAGGCGACTGAATGGCAAACCGTGCTGTACTCTAGGAAAAGGGATGCTTTTAGCACATTGTTAAGCGTCTTCCTTCTTCTGCTCGTTTATTTATTTATTTCGTTCCAAAAGAGGGATCCAAAGATGCAGAAAGCTTTCGTTCAGGCAGCAGCCCCAGCAACTGTATTTGTCAATATGTGGAGAGTGTCTGAAAGTGATGTATTTGCAACATATATGGTCCATTGCCTGATTAACTCAGAATGAAAACCACCCAAGCTTCGCGCTAAAATCAGTTAGCAATACAATATCTCCAAAGATTGTGCAATTACTTTTATTTTTTTTTTCTGAATGGTTGCCAATAACTGCAACTTTCACAGAAGATAAAGATCTTTTCTGCTTCATTACTTCTGAGATGGCACATTAGGATCAAATGTACCGTCCTATTAAATAAAACTCCAGGAACACTATATATAGCACCGTACCAAATGTGGTCTGCAAAGCAGCATTGATCAGATCAGCCCAGAATGCTGTTTACATGTTGAACCGTTAAAATATTCCTGCTATTAAAATTTACCCTCTTTTTGATAAACCCGTGTGTACGAGTTGCATATTGTACTCACGCAACTGCTACATCCGTGCGCACAGACTTCAGCAGCCCGGCCTGACCTCTGTAGGGAGAAGAGGTCATGTTTTACCTCATCTCACCTACTCTTGACATGCACTGCCAATTATCACGGACCTACGTGTTTTACCAATCTGAGTTCCTCAGCTGGTAAAGGCAGAGGCGAGTGAAGAGGTTGTATTTTTCCTGCACCTGGAGAGGCTGAGGCACTCTTGTCCTCGGGTGCATGTCAAAGGCACAAAGGAGTATTACCACGTCATTTTTTTTGCCAATGACGAATTGACACAGTCACCTAAGGACAGTGTGCCAGAGGAAAACTTGAATCCCGAGTAACAGCCCAGTCTCTCTCAGAACAGTAAAGGCCTATGAGACACTTCTCTATGCACAAGCTCCCGGCTTTACCACCCAAACATTGTTCTTGTAGAAGACCAGAGCCCAAACGTGGCCTATGGGAGATCACACTTCGCTCAGACAGGTTATACCCACATCGCCGGGGTGCCCGAAATGATGCTGAACTCACACGTGGCAGTGATGGCCAGATGCAGCTATGGGGCAGTGGTTGGAGATGCTCAGGTGTCCCTCAGCGCTGGGCCAGCTTGTCAGGTTTTGGGAGTGGGGGAGAGATCCCCGAGCACCCTCCCCACGCAGGGGCAGGAGGAGCAGGCGTTGGGATAGTCAGTAGGGTCTGGGCTCGCTCATCTCACAGACCTCACTGCTTGAAGGGCTAGTGGGGGGGAGCATCCCAGCCAGAGGGCTACCCGGTGCTCGTGAGCCCAATCCTGCTCCCCCCGGCACTGCACCCCACGGTGCCCAGGGACAAACTCCTCGTCCCGGCACCTCGGTGGCCTCTGCCGTGCCAGAGCGCGGCACGCTGGTGGCTGAAATGTGGTTTGCATGGTGCGAACGCTCGTGTGCAATTACGAAGGGGCATATTTTGAAAATGCAGAAAAACCCTCTGAAATTACATACCAGTGCCTGTGCAAATTAAGGAAAGGCACATTTGACTGGATGGGCATTTACATATAAATTGCCATCTAATTGCACTAATCGCACACGTTCACAGATGTGCTATTGCACAAACAGGTTTTGCACATGGATGTCAGGTGTCTGCCTTGTTTTGTAGCAAAGATGGCTTTAAATCACTATGAATTATTGGTTCCTCTCTTGCCAGACCGTGGCTTAGATCAACAACTGTCCGAGATGTGGCTAGAAAGACCTTTTGAAGTGATTTTTCCAGCTTCTGTTCTGAGTCACCCTGATTTCATACCCTCAGGCTTGCAAGCCTTCCCCTCCTTCCCGGGTCGTAAATATTTGTCTTGTCTCAGGGAAACATTTGGTGCCGTTAGGTACTAAGGACACAATGTAAAAATCTAATGTCTTGGCATTTTATTTTTCTATTGGAAACCGATCAAATAGTAAAAATGAATCTTGGATCAAGAAAAGTTTAAAAGATAGTAAGTAGGAGTTAATGTACCTCAATAATATCTTTTTTGTAGACTCGTTACCTCTTTATTTACCCTTCAAGATATTTGCTTCTGGTTTATAGCACAATATGTATTGAGGGGAGACATAAACTGGGCAGGGAAATGCCAATGAAATGAGAAAATAGAAAGTTAATGGTGAAACTAGAGTAGGCTAAATTAATTTACTGATTATATGACCATATCCCATCAGTAAGACATGAATTATTTTGTTTACAGTCTTCAGGTTGTTGCCTGGCTCTGCTACCCTTCACTGTTTTCAATTTAAACTGCAGTGATTGTAAAGAGAAGAGAAAATAAACCAAATGTTCCCATTCCACTTATAAATTTTATGTTTATAATCTTGTAGCCATCCATGGAAACCATGCCTGTTATTCAAGTGCCTCGCCTCCCCAAGCTGAGCATAATTATTACTGATACATCTGGATGTTTAACTACCTACTACAGACTCTTGAATTCCTTCCAGATTTAAAATATCCATTAATACAGGAGTGGAGAAGAGAGGAGTCACAGGGGGAAGAAGAGAGGGGAGGGTTTATGTCTATTACTTCAATTCTCAAAGGATTTATGCCTTGCTTAGCACCACGGGGAGTAAAATACTGTTACCTAAGCTAGTGTCATTCAGTTAAAAGGGTGTAACGTGCTTCTTTCCACATTGTTTTACAAAGAGTTCTTCATGCACAGCGGGACAGATCCACTCGAGCTCGGTGTTCAGAGGAGATGGAGACAACCTACCATGGTGCGGCTCTCCCCCGGCCCAGGGATATCACTGGAGACGTGTCCCATGCATGTTCAACAGGCAGTTTTTTAAAGCCCTTTGGGTTGGGCTTTCACTCAAACCCCACATTATTTTTGAAGCCAATAGATCGGTCTGTAAAAACACAGCTTGCACTTCCATCCCATACAATGCCCGCTCCTTACTCGGGTGTTAGCTCCTGAGCAAAGTCACACTGGACCACAAAAGTCACAAATTGAGTGTTGAGGATCCCAGCAAGCACAGAAGTAGCTGGTGTGAAGAAAGGGAGTCACTTTCGTGCAGTGTCACTACGGATGTTGGTCCCCGAGTCAAAGGTATCTCACATTAGGGAAGACCCAGCTGTTGAGGAGCATCTGTAGATCCCTCCTGCAGGGGCTGTGTTCTCGGGGGTAAGGCATCCTCCTCAGCCCTTCTTGAAGGGCTCTGGAACACCCATTTGGGAATTTCAGCTGTTTTGCAAAGATAGTTCTGCTACCCAGTGTTTCTCCACCGTATCAGCTCCATTAAGGCTACGGTCCAGACTTATTGATTACTTTCTAATCTGTGCCCTATTAAATTCACACATCCGTCTCACAATTACATACATGGCATCATTCACTCTTCGGCAATGCCCCATTAGTTCCTATTATGACGAACACAATGGTAGTTGTGTTGTCGCTGCCTCATTAACCGCAGTATGTACCTGATCCGTGGTACGTCGTGCTGGCCCAGGTCCAGGTAGCAGATTCATCACCAAAAGCAAAGGCTGACTCCTTGCCTGACACCCGGCACCGGAATCGTGATTTTCAAATGTTCTATATGTGAGAAACACTTAGGTACAGAGAGTGTCAGATCCCTTTCTGTGAAACTATTATTTGCCTCCAGATAGAATGGGAAACAACTTGTCTCTGATCATAGCAGTTACTTATAAGCTGCCAGACTGGAGGGATAAGTGAGATAAATTAAACTGTGAGAGCTCGCTTTCCAAGAAACAGTTCACTATATTTGCTCACGCATTTAAGGACGCATGCAGCTTTTAGCCTGTAATCAAAGCACGGTAGCGGGACCAAAAGGATCGTGTTTAGTACACCAGATTAAAGGGCAGCTAACTGAGAGTCGTGTCCCGATACAGTCCCTCCAGGTTTTTCAGCACTTGTCCACTACCACTCGCTGCCAGAGGCAGGAGCATGCCAGACAGCTGCTCTTTTGCTGCACGTTAGAACTTACTGCAAGTAGAGCAGGACATGATGCTCCATAAGAGAACAAGCAACCAAAACCTTATTCCTTCACCACCTCCATCTCTCACAGCCCGACAAAATCCCCATTTGCCAACCACGAGAGAAGATGCAGCCGGTATCATTTCAAAGGTGAGGCTTTGCTGGACCCGTTTCCCGCAGTCTTTGATGGCGTTGGGAATGGAGCTTCTCAAATGCCTCCTACAGCTATGTAATTTGTCTCCACATAAATGTGTTTTGAATGCACATGGTTACCAGATGGAATTTCACATTCGACATATTAAGGGGACCAGATGAGCACGGAGAGGCTGTACAGGCCGTGCATTGTGCTTCCGATATTAGTGGATTCCTTCTCGCAGAGGAAGTGGCCGTAATGGGAAGTCCCATCTGTCACTGAGATACTTGTTGAAATTGAATGTTCTGATGGAGTTTTTTTTTTCAAGACTGGAAATATTTTGGTCCCATCGTCTTTCCTTTTAGCTCTAATCCTGCAGTGGAGATACAGAAAAAACATAAGAACTTTTGCTTTACTGCAATTACCAAAAAGGATGAAGTTTCATCACTAGTAGTTAGAATTTTTGAAGAGGAAAACCTACCATGAGCAGAAGCCCAATAGCATCATAACTGTGCTGGAAATCCTGCTGGTAGGATTTGGTGAGGGAGAAATATCATCTGTGAACCAAATCTGGCCATCCACCGCAAACCTCTCTGCCAGGCGTCGCTTCATCCGTTCAAGGATATGCTTTGATTTCTGCAGGGTGCCCCTTGCAAGCCAACATCATGCTTGGCTGACTTATGACTGAGAACCCATTTTTCAGTGATGGTGATCAGCATCATCTCCTGACTCACCAGCATAAACCCAAGGGGCCAAAAAACCCCAACAAAACCAATGAAAGAAGAAAGGTTAACTCAGTGAGACAGCAGCATCTGAAAACCAAGGCAAGATTGCCACCACCTACCAGCCTAAGCTATTACTGGACCAGTCCCCCAAAGTGGTGACAGGCTGCTGAGCTGCAGCCACTCCTCTCATGCACAGAGCTTGTGCACCTCCTCAGCGGGGTGGCCTCACACCCTAACAGACAGGCTACTGCTGGGGTTCTGCCACCCAGCTTATACGGAGCTCAGGAGTGAGGTCCTCCTAGCAGATGGGACACTACAGCTACTGTGTGAAAGGTTTCAGCCCACCCTGACAGTGCTGGCACCTTGCCCACCCCATCCCAGTCATTGCACTGCCTCTGCCATGCCTTCGCTCTGCTAGTCACCTCAGATACCCCTGCAGGGTCTAGCACTGCAGAAAGGAGCCAGTGCCTCGTAGGACATCCTTGCCCAGAATGGGAACTGCCACTGGATGGAGAATCCCCTCCATCTCTTTGCTTTCACGCTCCCTGTGCTGCCACCACGGGGACTCCTTTGAAATAGGGCTGGGCACCTAGGACAGAATTCTTTTGTCTTAATCTGGACATAACTTCTTACTATGTTTCCTCCTTGAATTTCCTCCCATTTCCTTTTATTTGAAGACTCACAGACCCCAGGCACCCTCTGTTCCCCCAAGGATACTGGTGTGTCCCTGCCGTCAGACTGTCCGCTTTCCTTCTTTCCTTCCTCTTTTCTCCTGATGCTGTGCCATCTTCCTCGTACCTCAACTGGTGGGACAAATCCCAAAGCACACATCTCTGGTTCTGTCAACACCAAGTGATCATGGCTCACACTCCAGGTGATACTGCCAACTTGGGTTTAAAATGTCATGGGATTTAAAAATATTAAAAAATGATGGTGTCAGGCTGGCCAAGAATCACATTCTCAGATTCTGCTTGATGGTTGGAATGACAATAAAAAAAAAAAAAAGATGAGATGAGCTAATAATACCTGAATAATAATAATAACCTGCCCAGAGAGGTTGTTGAGGCCCCATCCGTGGAGGTGTTCAAGGCCAGGCTGGACGTGGCCTTGGGCAACCTGGTCTAGTGGGAGGTGTCCCTGCCTATGGCAGGGGGGTTGGAACTCGATGATCTTCAAGGTCCTTTCCAACCTAAACCATTCTATGATTCTATGATTCTATGAATAACACTCTGGGAATGAGAAGGACCCATCGGGCCCTGAGAACCGAGAGCACTGCCTTGTCCTTGACCCTTGCATCTCTCCCTGGTGCATCCCTTAGCTTGGAAAGGAGCTTTCCTCTCCCAAATCAAGCATCAGCTCTCATGTCCACATGTCCTCTGCAGTCTGGGATTCACAAGACAAGAATGACCTTAGGTTGAGTGATGTTTCATGACATGTATCATGAGTCCCTTGAAAGCTGGTGCGCTGCTTCTAGTCCCAAGCAGGCCCTTCATGTTCTACATGGTTTTCAGCCATAGGGTACCTCACCCAGATGAACCTCCAGTGGAGCAGCTGTATGTGTCCTTTCCCAGCCACCTACAGGCCCGTTTCACTTACCCATGCAGAAAGAAACCCCAGGCTGGGTTCAAGCCTGAGGAACCCCTAGTTTTTCAAGGAGGTCTGAAAAATGCAACGGCTCTGGAAACTGCCACTTACAGACACTTGTGACTTTCTGTTAAGTCAAGACTTCTGTGGCTAAAAGTCTGCTCTGTGAAGGTACCTACTTCTTATCCCTAATGCACCCACCCCTATTTCTGATGACTACTTTCATCTCAGACCAATACTGAAAAACCCTATTAATTAGTGGTGTCTGCGTGCACTGTTCTGGGCTGGTGCTAGCCAGGGTGTAACTTAT
This sequence comes from Anarhynchus alexandrinus, assembly GCA_008711295.1. Classification (NCBI taxonomy): domain Eukaryota; kingdom Metazoa; phylum Chordata; class Aves; order Charadriiformes; family Charadriidae; genus Anarhynchus; species Anarhynchus alexandrinus. The sequence continues at coordinate 3,176,901 of VUYV01000064.1, read as the reverse complement.
TAACAGTTTCTAGTCAAGTGAAAATCAGCGCGTGGGAAGTGAGCACTATATTACCAAGTGACCTTTTCACTTTGTGCTGTGCTGCTTTGGCTCCGCTCAATGCTCAGCGCTGTTGAACGGTGTTTCAGAACCCCTTGGCAGGGAAGGGAAAGGATGGGCACGGGCTGGGGATGGTTCTGGTGAGGGCTTTGCCTAGCTCAGGCAGCTGGACCATGAGGATTTGTCTTACCCATGGCAACTCATTTGCCTCTTCTGATGGTGTGGCCAACAACAGCAGTGAAGGCCCTATGGGGAAGGCTTTGGGCAAGCATTTCCCCGTGGCAAGCAGGGGCTGAGAGCTGCTGTTTCTCGCCTAGCAGCAGGAAAAACCCATTTCTTCCCCGAGTCTTGAATCCCAGCTTGCTGAGATCATCAAAAAGTAACCTGGACTGGAGTGAGTCCCCCAGCATCTTACAGCGTAGAGCTTTTCAAAAGCACAAGGTTCAGGTCATGGTAAATACCAGTAGTGGGGGCTCAGCATTGGCTCACGCTTTGTTTCCCCTTTGTTACTGGAGGACTGGTGCTGCGACATGTTCTCTCTCCAGAGACAGTCGTTTGAAACCAGCAGCCTTTGTGCACATCTTTGAAATGGGAACTCAAATCAGAACTATCCCCAGGAAGACTGGAAAGCACTTGGGATTGGTAATCTCGTTTGCACAAAGCTTTGCAGGATGGGGCCCGGCATCTGCAAGTTCTGCTGGCCCCCGTGCTGGAAAAACTGCCCGTTAGCAGCTGAGGAAACCGGGACAACAAAGATGTTTACAGCAGAAAATACAAAGCAAGGGCTGTTTTACTTGAGCTAATTGCAAGCCACCTTGTTCAAGACATCCTAAGTCCATCCTTCAAAAATATAAGCTATGAAGATAACGTTGATTGACCTATTTGCAGCTGCGCTCCACCGCACGCTGGGAATCGTGTCCCCGTATTGAGTTACATGCACCCACAACGCCGTCAGCTCTTGTGTATCCTTCTTTCTTGTCACGGGTCTGGAAATGAAACGACCCAGGCTTGTTGTAAGAGAGCTCTCAGGGGCTTTCAGTACGCTTTGTTTTTCCTTAGGGCATTTCTGTTATTGGTGGGTTTCTCCCCCACTTAAGCCCCCACCCCAACCCAGCAAAATTTTTAATCCCCCTTTTTTTGAAAGAATTGATTTAGTCACTCAATAAATACGTTTCCCACCCTTTAAAACAATTTTCCTCCCTTTTAAACTTTTTTTTTAGCAACAGAATGCCTTCTTTCAAAGCTTCTGTGAATAAAACAGTGATGGTGGAGGGATGGTATCAAAATGAAACCCAGTCTGCCTCCTGGATTGAAGTGTTGATGAAATGGTCTAAAGATGCTTTTGTTACCTCTGAGAGTTTTGGGGCTCAGCTCAGGTGCCGCACAGGGAAGGAGGTTTCCTGCCACTTCCCCGGCAGCTCAGCTGCGTGTGTAGGGGAGAGAATTCAAGGTGTGCATCCAGCTCCCTCTGACACCTCCTCTTGGCCATAGACTCTGAAACCTCCTCCACAGCCTCACTCACCCTGCAGTAGCGTTAGACTTCAGCCTCCTTTAACACCGGGTTTCCAAGTTCTCCTAACTCAGACACCACAAATTTGCATGCTTTAAGGTTCACCTAGAGAAACTTTTCCTCCCCAAGCACTCTGAAAAACTGCAGAAGCACTTCAGAAGGTCCCAGGGCACCCATGCCTGCAAACACCTTGGGATGGGCCTTGTCAAAGATCAAATCTCAATGTCACTGAGTCCTGTGCACGTCCCTAGATGGTAACAGCAGGGCTGCCTGGAGCACATCCATTCTCAGGGTTCGGGCAGTGCTTTTTCACCTTGGCAACTTGCTAATTTACAATTTTCAGGGAGAGATGTGCAGGGATAATGAGCTTAAGTGAGAGAGGAAATGGAAGGAGTAGGCCCATTTTACGGGCCCTCTTCTATGTGCATTTTCCACCCAGAAGCTGAAGCACAAGCAATTCGTCTCTACATTTTGTGGCACAGCTTCTGGACAATGCTCCCACGCCGATGTGCGCGATGGGTTTGCTGGGGATGCTCCTGCAGCAGCAGAGGTGGGGTAGCCATGTGGGTGGTCACGGGGAGCACAGAGGTGGGGAAAGTTAGTTTTTCTGAAAGAAGCAATGGCAAAGTTTGATGAAAACAGACTTTTTAGCTCCAAGGTGGGATCTGTGCGTGGCTTATTAGTGACTTTTTTTGTTTGCAGCAGACACCAGTGATACTTTCTTGAGTCTGTGTGGGCTCCTGGCCTATGTTATTATTTTCCACTGTCTTTGCTCTCACTCACATTTTAACTCTTTACTCCCTTTTATGGGCCTGAGAACAGAATCCCACGCAAACGTCTCAGAGTCCTGAAAAAAAAAAGAGACTCAAACCCCTATTGTCTTTAAAGGTGCTTTTTTGGGGACCTTTTCTTGTGCTTTCTCACTAGTTCAGGAAAAAAACCACCTCCGACTTAGGAAGATTTTAGAGAGGCAAGTTGCGGTGATGGAATTTAATCAAAGACAACTCTCCATCTTTCCTTAGCACCTTGTTGAGTTGCAGGGAAAAGCCTTTTTCTTCCATGTGTTCCATTGTACAATCAGACCAGCACAGCGCAATCCAAAGGGAGACTGTTTTCACCCCTTTCACTGATTTGGTTCTGGCTCGATGGAGTTTTTAATTCTACTGTGAGCCTTCAAATCACTCAGCTTCTCAACATGCTCATCTGGTTCTTGTTCTCCCCTTCTCTAACCTTCTTATCTACTTCCTTCCAAAGCTCTGTAGATTTCCCTTTTCACAGGCTTTGGAGGAACATCGGGGATGGGTGACTCTTGAGCAGGTCCCATCACTCACCCTTGAGCTTTCAGATTCCTCCACAATGTGTGTTCCCTGCTGAGCCAGGACTCCTCGGCAGGCAGATTTCAGAACTGACTGAAAACTCACAATCTCAAATAACGTGAATCTGAAAAGTTCAGTTTGGATTAACTACAACTTTATAAGTGTTTGTGACTCTGTTTTAGAATTCTTAATAAAAGCCTTTAAGATTACGGTATTTTTAAAATTTGAAACCAAACCTTCTATTTGAAGACTATCAAGAAACATTTCGTATATTTTCTCCAAAAGAAGTTTTTATGCACAAGATACATAAAAGCTTATCCTCAGCCTCCACAAAGACAATTTTTTACCTTTAAAGAATTTTTTTTTAAACCTTTTCCTCCTTCCAGGTGCCCAGTGGAGTCAGGCAGAAAACATTGGTCCTTCCAAATTAAAAAGTCAGAAGAAAGCAAAAGAGAGTAGAGTAACTTACTTCTCTTGCAAGTCACACAGCACATTTGTTGCAGCAAAGGGAGGGAAACCAACACCTTCCAAGACTGCTCCTGGTGTTATAATAATTGCACACAGTATGATGAGATGTTCAAATTGTTCTGAAATTTAATTTAATCTTACTCTCCCTCCAGTCTACTACTTCCTTTTTGTGGCCCAAATCATATTCTTTCAGAGACTTACGTGTTTACAAAAGTGGGGTTTTTAATAATGGAATAACTATGCTTTCTTTCCAACGTTTCAGCTGGCCATATCATTGCTTTGTGGAAATAACACAGCCTTCCGTATGTAATTACCTTCTCCGGTCTGCATCAGCCTGTACATAGAGGAGTCTCCCCTGAGACTATTGTATGAGGTCTTTCCTCCACAGACTTGTAATGACTTTTCACTGCTTCCTTCACCGTTTTGGGTTCAGCGACATATTGACTTTGGGTACACATGTTGCTTCTTCTTCACCATCTACCTGCCCCCAGTTCAACACAGTCCTCTTTGGAGAGCTTCCATCTCATTGCTATGTCCTCAAGGTAGAAGAATGCAAATATAATGAGCAGGAATGCACCAATACCAGTGTTTTGTTCACTGAATGTAGCCCAAATACTTGTTGTGGTAATGACCTCATTAAAGGTGCAACATGGCATGCCAATATTTCATCCTTTTCCTCATTGTTTCTTTTCAGTCCTGCCACAACTTCTGTTGAACTTCTGAGATGTTCTCCAGAAACTTTACTTGATAACTGGAGCTTTGGGAGGGCATTGCACATTGTATCAACACTGGAGGACTCTCTCAGTGTGTTCCAGCACTGGAGAACTGGAACTGCTTCTTCTGTTTCTGCTCGTACCCCAGTCATGATTTAGAAGGACAGCGTTAGACTTTCATTCAGCTTGAAAAGTCTTTCAGCTCCAGGGCTTAACTACTCCTACGACTATGTTTTATTCTTATTATCATGCTGCAAATCCCATATTAACCTGCCATCTTAAAGAATACTTCTAGCTATTCATACAGGCCATTTAGATACATAATCTTGCCTGGCATTCTACTCTCTTGACCGTCACTATTAGTACTGGAATCGACAAGCATACATGGACTTTAACTTTTTCTGCCCTCTCCAGTAGGTCTGAGTGCTGGCCAGACCCTGTTAAACCAGCATAATCATCTATATCCTTTTTTTTTTTTTTTTTAATGAGTGAAGGTGGACAGCCATTCGGATAGGACTTAAGTACCTAGAAGGAAACCCAGTAGACAGGTAGAGCTGATGGAGGAGCTCTCTGAGCACATAGAACAGACATCCTGTCCACTCTGTGCTTCAGAAGTGGTTCTTTGTTTAAAGAAGAGGAACTGGACAATCAGCATTTTACTCTCTTGGACTAAACCAACGGAGACAAAGCGCAACATCAGAGGTGACACTGTGCTGTGTTCCTCCCAAGGCTGATCATGAAACATGTTGAGGCTGCTTCATCTCATGCAATGCCCAGATTCTCCCTTGTGCTCTGAAGGTAGCTACAATTTCACGTGCCAGTCCAGGGAAAAGCTAGGTACTCCCAGAATAGACATGAACTCAGGCAGTTTGCCAGCCGCTGTCAGTGACTTTATTCCAAGAGAGAGTAGAAGGATGGTTTTTATGAGCATAACAAAATCTATGGAAAGAACTGAAAAAAAACCCCAGATTTTCTGCTCCGGGTCATGACCCGCATCAAACCCCTCCTTTCTGTGTTTGACACTCAATAGCTAATTTCACAGTCTTTGTCTCAGGCAGCGCTCTCTGATATGAGCTGATCTGCTGCTGCCTTCAGCTGCTGGAGGCTCCCCACGTACAAGTCTGTGGTTATTGATTGACTCCAGGATGATTTCTAATAATAACTGGAGAATGACCTCCATCCTGTGCCCAGCGTGGGTCTTCTCCTTCGTATGGAGGCAGCTGACCTGCCTGCCATGGTGCCAGGCACTGCAGGACTGAAAATCTCAGGGCTGTAAGTAACTCTGTGACTTTGGAAACGGAGAGTAGGCAGGGACAGGGCAGAGCAGCTGCCAGGGCTGAGTCACCATGAGGAGAGCGAGAAGGAAGGATATCTGGTGGCTACATGCCACCAGTAGGCAGAGGGCTGTCCAGTTCCAGTCCTTCCATCAAAGGCCTGGAGGTAAATGTAAGAGTCCTGCTGATCAGACCTGCAGATCACACCAAGGCTGGTGAAGGGGTACGTAGCAGAGACCCATTCCCACACACAGGCATAGGGAACCATCTGGGTGACTTGGTAAAATGGGCCTGATTGAAAAGGAAAGGGAAGGGAAGGAAAGGAAAAGGAAAAGGAAGCATTTTAATCCAGCTGAATGCAAATTTGCAGAGGAAGAGCCAGCCTAGGAAAGAGGACCTCCAAGTAGGATCTTCCCAAAGCCAAATCTCTTCTGGAGGATGGTTGAGCACTTGAACATGAGTCTCTGCTGCAGCACAAGGGGTGTCTCCAACAGAGAGTGGAGGAGGGAGGGGGAGGCTGTGATTTTACCTTGGTTCCCAGCACTGCTGAAACGAGTGTGGCCAAACTGTGCAGAGCTCTGGCATCCACACTTTAAATCAGATGTTGAAATGTTCAGAAAACAGCCAAATAAATCATAACAGGGCAAGAGAAAATGCCTTGAAATGAGAGGTTTATAGAGCTCGCTGTTTATCTTAGCAAAATGAAGAATAAAAACTAGCTTGGAATAAAAATGTCTGGTACTGAAGAGTTTGCACATCTGTCGGGGAAAGGTAGAACATGAAGAAGAGGCTGGAAGCTGAAGGTGGACGTTTTCAACCTAGGAACAAGGCACACATTTTCAGGAGAGATGGCAATTAAAAGCACTGGGACAAATTTTCAAAGAAAAAAGGTGCTTCTTCAACTTCTGGTGTCTTCAGGTGGGGCCTGGGGTCCTTTATAGAAGACACAGAGTAATCCACCTCAGTGTCCAGAGTTAGTTGAACTTCAAGGGCTCAGCCCTCTGTCATGAAGATAACCTCTGCCACCCGCAGCAGTGTCACATGGAAGGACTTCCAACTTGGTAAGATGGCATGGGAGCTGCTCTCCCCATGCTTTGCACCTTCCAGGTTGCCCACAACAGATGGCAGAGAGGTTCAGAGTGGGTGCAAAGAATGGTGGGATCCTCGATCCAGACCCTCACCCCCAGGACACGGACCATCTCATCGGCAGGGAAAGGGGCATTTTAAGGCCCAACGCTTTCCTCCCTTGCCCAGGAGGGAATGGAGCAGAGCAAGAGGGGTAAGAGTACTGAAGACAGGAGTGACAGAAAAGAGCAAGGACTGAAAGGGAGAGGAGCAAGACAGGGTGCAGGAGAGCGGGCAGCACAGCGCAAGGGCAGCACAGCGGCAGCACATCACCGATGCTGTCTGCTGGTGATGGTGGCATCACTCAGCATGAAGTGCCAGCACGAGCACGCGTGGCTTTTGCAGCCCTGCCGGGCCTCGGGTGGCCACAGGCATGACTTCCCCACCACTCGCCCTGGGAGGTTTCCCCTGCGAGTCCCCGGGGCGAGGCGAGAGGGACGCTGCGGGCGGCGGGAGCCCGGCGGAGGCTGAGTCAGCCTCCCACCTCCCAGGATGAGGAGGAGGTGGGCTGGGTGAGAAAGGAGCCATGTGAGGGGGCTGCCGGGGCTGGAAATCACTCTTTCTAGTTTTCATTTCCTCGTAGACACAGGCTGCCCTGCTCAGAAATGAAACTTAGAGAGAGACATGCCGGTGCTGCCTGAGACGCGAGGAGCCACAACGCCGGGTCGTACGATTCAGGGACAGGGCAGCTGCTGGGCTGGGTATGAGCAAAATGTGGAACACGAGGGGCCGCCTGAGGTCCCACTCAGCTCTGAAGGAGAGGGTAAATGTAGGGAAGGTGTTTGCAAGTGCAGAGGAGGGGTCTAGGAGGGGGGGAGAGGTGATGCTAGAAGGGAAAGGGCTTCCCCTCCACCTGTCTTTGCGGAAAGCGGTGCTGGAGGGGGTTAGTTTGTTTTCCCTTTGGAGCCGTTATGGGTGTGAAGCAGCTTTTACAAGCCCTGGAGCACCCCATGTGTGCACAAGCCAGTGCCTCAGCCTGCCGCCCTGGGCAACTGCTGGCTTTGCCCGTGTTACAGCGGGGCTGCCATGCCATCTCCCATCACCCGTGCCAGGAGAGGCAGCTTCTTGCACTGCTTTGTTTCAAGGCAATACTGTTCAGCCTTAGCCCTGATAAAAATTACATTGCAACGCTCCTTCCCCGTAAGCAAATCCTGTACATCAAAAATTGTCTTCCTCTCATGTCCGGAGCTAAATGTGGAGACCATATGCAAGCCAGAGCCAAGCTGGGTTGGAGTTCAGCAAACCCAGACTGCCCTTACACGAGGCTGCCTGATTTCCACAATTGGGTTACTGGGAAAATGCAGAAAAGGAAAGTAGAGACTTCCAACTTCTACCTAAGGATAGAGGGAGGAGAAGGCAGTCAGGTTTGGCTGGATAGCTCATTGCCCATTGTGGAGATTTGGATGGAGCTTTTTCCTGATGGGGTGGTGAAGAGCTAAGTCTGTTATCATTAAATCTCCTACGGAAGAACCAGCGGTGTTTCTCATCATGGAGAATGATTTCTTTTGTAAGGCAAAGACTTCCATGTTTGTGCAGTGCTCAAACGACAGAGACCTCAAAACACAAAACCAAATGAGCACTGCGCCAACACACAGAAACCTTGAGTCTTCAGACAGCCTGGACAGGAGTCCTGCTTCCCACTCACTAACGTGATGTCCTGGTTTTCTTATTCGTGGTGCAGCTGCATACCCATAAATTTGAGATAACACGCTGACCGAAGTAATAGACTTGCTCATGGGGATGAAACTAGAATTTATCAGTGAAAAACAAGTGGAAATGACCACCTCACCCCAAACACATGCTAAATACTGAAAAGCTCTCTTTGCTGCCCTTTAAGAGTCAGACAAAGCTCCACAGCCATTACAGTGCACTGACTTTGAACTGGTTTCGATTTCCCATGCGCCCATGTTCATTCAGAAAGGAATGAAGGCTAAAATATTTGTCCAAATGACTTCAAGGGTTCTTTAGCAGATTAAACAAATCTAGTGTTCAAAAATGAGCATTTTAATTGTAGAGCCACAAGGCGGGCAGAGGTATGGTGTTCAGTGATGCTTCATAAATCTCGCCAATTTGTACAGTTAGCTTAAAATGAAAGCTGTAATTAAAAGCAAAGGAACAGCTAGTCCCGTTACAGACTAAATGGTTAGATTAAATATTATGCTGTATCTGATTATTAATGTGCAGGATAACCGTTTAGTAGCTCGATATTTGTTCAGCAGGTTTTATTAATAGCACCACCGCAAATATTTCCCGTAACGCAGGATCCTCGCACCAAATATGAAAAGTTGCACGCTTTTCCTCCGGTGGTTTCACTCTGCCTGGTAATTTCCACAGTTTTTCTGCATTTTTGCTCTCAGGTTTAGTCAATGCGACACCAGGCCGTGGCACGGCTGGGTTTTTTGGTGGGGGGGAGAGTAGCCGTCCCATTCCCGTAACTGCAGAGCCGCAAAACAGACTGATTTCATTTTTCCCCTTACGTAAATGGAAGGTCCCGCTCCCTGTGACGCACGATCCTCGATTTCAAGAAAATGTAGCTCCAAGATCACCTGCGAGTGAACGAACTCATCCCAGCCTGCCCCGGCCACCCACCACCACCGGGCAGGGGGACGGGAGCTGTTAACACGAAGGCGTGAAACCCCGACTGAGACGCACCACGAAAGCACCAAGCACCGAGGAAGAGCGACAAGAGGAGAGGGCTGTTTGCCTCCACCCAGTGCACCAGTGCCTGGTTGTGTTAGTTTAGTTTCAGTAACCTCAGAGTCAGCACTTCAGATGTCAGTAGTTTCCACTGACAGCGACTGAGCTCAGGCCAAGTCAGTGAGGGACACAAATAAATAGGGGTAAAAATTTATGCTTGGTCGATGGAAAAGTCACATTAAAGAGAAAAGTGACCTAGATGAACGATCACTCCACCCAGCCCACTTTTCTCACGTAGACTACCAGAACGGGTCTTGCCCAAGGAAAGGCAGACGACTGACTTGGGTTTGGCTGTTGTGACACCAAGACTTAAACACCACACGGATGCTCCAGCCGTGCGTTGCAGAGCTGGGGCAGAGCCGCTGTGTCAGACGGCAGAGCACACAGCAGCGGTGGGGGAGCACCTTCTTTCTGCATCGCTATGAATTCTCCAACCCTGCCCCAAGTCGGGCACTTATGGGCACAATTTCAAATAAAAAAAGAGCCAGAGTATGGGCAGCTCCAGTGGTGGGTAGATGTCATGGAAGAGCAGAGTTGCAGCCTGGCGGATTGGGCTCAGAAACTTAAACTGTGGCAAAATGCCGCGTTGTTTGGGCAAGTCCTGTGTTTGGGTCTGGGCTCTTGGTGCTTTCTGGTCATCCGCCTCCTTCTGGGCACTGCTCTGCTCAGGAAGCTCAAGGCAATTTGCCGGGAAAAATCTGCCTTTCTGATGTTAAGCCCTGGCAAACTGATCCAGTTTGATGGCTGTGTTGGAAGTGTTGGAGGCAGACACACACCTCCCTCCCTCCCTCCCCGATGAGAGCCACGCGGCAGAGCCCTGCACAGCACTAGAGTGGTTGCATTTGACTAGTAAATGGGTTATAAATTAATGAATCCCTAAGCTACAGGACTGCAAACTAATTGATCCTCGGGTTAAGGAGGAAATGCTGTAGGAAGGGCTCTCCACTCACAACCCTATTACATGGAGCACCGTGAGCCCTGGTGGGAACATCATCAGGGCCCCAGTGGGAGGACTTCTGCTTGGGGCAGGCCAGTCCTCTTCGTTGTCTTATTCATTATTAAAACCTGGATTCATTTTAAATGCCTGCTCATGAGGAACCCAACAGGTCTTACACACCAGGAAAGAGATGCCATCAGCACGGTGGTCGAATAGGCATTGTGCATGTGCAAGTGCTAAGCTACCATCTCAGCTCCAGGAGAAACTTCATCTTTTATAGTCTCAGGTATCCCTTCTACCAGGAGACATCAGGCAGTTAGTAGCCATGTTCAATTTAAGCACGCCCAGCTGTGGCCACCCCACAAACCTGTGGAGTGAAGTACCATCACCTGAAGGAGGGAGGGAGAGAAGGAGGGAGGAAGAGAGGAGGCAGCTTCACAGAGAAAGGGGAAACATGACCATGAAAAAGTGAATAATCAAAGATGGCTGTAGTGGAGGACCCTAAATAAAAGTTTCTGTGCCTCCCCTGCCTCGCCTAGGGCTTTCTTTCCTAGCTAATGGTCCCACCACCTCCCTGACAGCCACAGGAGACAGATCTCCCCTCTGCACAGTTTCGCATACATAGACTGTATTTCCTCAGTATTAAGCGTTAACAGAAAAGCCCCAAAATATTGCAGAGTGAAGATGCAGACAGGGCCTGGACTTTGCTCTCCTCATTCTCCAGCAGACGTGACAGATGACTCACTTGCACAGGGGCCATCTCAAGACTGTAGGATGCGCCAGACCTCTCTGGTCCTTGCTCCACGAGAGGGGCCCGAAGTGAGCTCTCTGCTCCTGTAAGTCTTTAAGCTACTGTATTTACCTATGAAATAAACCTAAAGGTAAATAAAATTATAACTATCTTCTTTTGTTCCCTGTCATTCCCTGCTTCACGCTGCTGAAAAACAACATACTGTGAGAACATGGAAGTCTCCCAGTAATAGATGTCACGTCTCTATCGCTGCACTTGTTTTCTAAAAGGGTGGGCAGTAGGGAATGAGGAGGACAGGGAATCTGTGGCATTTTGACCCTGATTTGCTGAGCTTCTACATGGTTTGAAGGTTTGTTGTTTTTTTTTTTAGTGCACAACTTCCAAAAATCAGCTCTTTGAAGCTGGGTCTGTATTATCAGTGGATACTCTAGGTATGTTTTAAAACTCACCTCTCTTTGGGCCTCCTTTGCTCAAGCTTTGGAAAGAGAAGATGCAGGCGTGTCTTGCTGGGAGAGTCACTTCTGTTAGTCCAGGGAAAGAGAACAGCTTCTAGCAGGGGTTGCTGGCTTCTCCGAACAGCAGGCATGTCTCCGGAACAACGCGGGTTAAATGGTTTTCTGCCTACCAAGAAAGAAACATCAGTCTTAACAAGAATTTCACAGACTTGCATTGCTGTACCAAGGTGTAAGAACCGAAAACGTTCTTGGGGTCTCAGCATCCTCTTAATGTACTCATGAGTCACCCAGTGTTTGCCGAGGCTTTATCAACTGGCGATTTTCCTTCTTTGTGTGCTGGTGGGTTGAGTGAGCATTGATGAACTCCCTTGGCAAAGCAGGCTGTGGCACATCGGACATGGGAAATGCTCCAGGACCGTATGTTGAATAGGATGAGCCTTGCGGTCAGTGGCCCGGCGCATGGTGAGAAGTTCCAGGACAGGGGGCATCCCACCCCGGGGATTCCCAGTGGGTATACAGGAGTGAGGGCTTGTTGGAGGACTCGACCCCCATGAATCCACGAATTGCTGCTGAGCTCTGGCTGTACGCACTCTTAGTCCCCTCAGGTCCTACATCTTGTCAGGTTTTCTTGGTTCTCGCACACTACCACCTGGGCAATAAGTGCTTAAAATACACCTAAAATGCTTTGTCTCTGGGCTCACGTGTCCCACCCACCCGGGGCACTCTGCAGAGGTGGCAGAGCTGTCTCCATGCTGAAATCAAGAGGACGGCAGGGACTGTAAGAGAGGGAAGGTGACGCTGGTGCTTGGGGAACCAGCATGAGCACAGACTGACTTGGCTTCACACCGCCTCCACAAACAGAATAGGGGGACACCGAGACTTACCAGTAATGTTCAGCATGGCTCCCACTCCTACTGTCCTTTCTCTCTCTTCTTCATGTCGTCTAAACTATTTTACTTAACCTCTTTTTGTGAGGCCTTTCCCAGTTCCCATTGTAATTGTGGCATCCTTTTGGCTAACTGTGCTTTTTTCTTTTCTACAGCTCTTTTCTCTTGATTTTCTTACTTTCCTTTCTGTTCCACTATGTTCTCAAATTACTTATTTCCTGTTTCTCCTCTTCCTCCTTCTTCAGCAGAGAGTCCTTTTCCCTTCTTTACTTCTTGTAAGCCCATGGGGACTGGAGCTGGAATCCTTCTTCTAATGTATCGGTCCTTTTTTTCCTGAGTCCTGATCTACTGAAACCTCTGAAAAACTGATGATGACAACAGTAGCAGTACAGGTACCCAGTGATGGTTTTATTGACAGTGTCACGGACCTGTGATAGGAAAATAGCCCAACCTGAGTGTCCCAGGCCAAGCCTGCAAGATGGGCAGTGGTTGGATCCCCCCGCCCTTCTTTTTTTAAGTAAAAAGAAGCTCTTTGCTAGGTTTGCCTTGTTATCAGTTGATGAGATTAATCCAGAACCCACCTCTTGCCCCCAGCCCCGTGGGAATCCAGGTTGCCTGCAATGTCAAGCAAGTCTAATAAATAATTTGGATGGAGTCAGTGCATTTAGTCAAACAAATAACTTCATTTAAAGGGCAGAATGGATTTTGTCAAAAGCCTTTTTTTCATTATGTCAAAATGAAGAAAAAAATGTGCAGCCCTTTCATTCTGTCACCACAAAGGCATTTGTTCAAGCTTCTGGCTTTGCTTGACGTAAAAAATGTAGTTGTCAAGCCCCACACAGTGAATTGCTCTTCCCCACCCTGTTAGCATGAGCACACAACCCCTCACTTCTGCCCAGGGATGAAGGGACACGAGTCTTGTCACTGCACAGAACCACTGCTTGGATGGGGCTCTGGTGTGGAGAGCAAATGGCAGCTGGTCCATAGGGAAGAGGAAGCAGCATGCCCAGGCTGACCATATCCAGGCTCATTCCAGTCCTCCTGGGCTTGTGCATGTCCCTTCCCTGTGTCCCAGGTCACCTCCACCAGCATCCAGAGACATGTTCTGCAGCAGGATGCAACCCAGGGTTACTTGGTAGCATGCAATAGTGAGTTCCTCTTTTCTTTTTCTTTTTTTTTCTTTTTTTCAATGTTTGGCATTAACTCTCCCAAAGGTGAATAATGTTCTTTCTTGGCGCTGCTCCCAAGGCCTCATGGCCCTGCAGAACATGAAAGGCGATGTTCCTCGGTGCTGAGTTTGAGTGGTCAGAAGCAGCTGGAGCACCAGGCTCATAAAAAATCACATGGATGAATTGTCCTTCTTTGGTGGCTACGGTGCAGCCTGTACAGTTATGAGAAATTAAAACAGACCATGACTGCATTGAGCAAAGCCATCCCTCCTGTACACTCAGTATATCGCACTCAATCAGCATCGCTGGCTCATGGCCGGTGGGGGGATCTATATGCCACCTCCGCTGGCCAACACGGCTCCAGAAGCCCTCTCCGAGGCAGAGCAGAGCCTGCTGCTGGTGTTCGAGGTGAGCGGAAAGCGGTGCGCTCCCTGAGGGCCCAAAGAAAATTCAGACATCCCATAGCATTTTGGAAAATTTCATCTCCACTTCACTGAAATCGCTAAATCAAGTGCGCATCAAACATACATGTGAGCAAAAATTGGAAAATGGGAAATAAAGGTATTTTTGGCATGTCTTTCATTATATTGGTTAAAAGTAATTAAAAAGAAGACTAGAACCTATGGACAAAATGCTGGCCACTAAAAGTCCTTTTCTTTACAGTCAAAGATGAGAGACAAAGACAGGGTCCAACAAGCAGAGCATACTAGCTGATGGAGTGGAGTCCTGGGCTATATGTCCTGCATATCTTCTCAGACTATGTGAAGCCACCCACCTGCACCCTCTTGGAGGGATGCGAGTTGCAATTTACCGCATAAGTCTTCATATTCGGTGCAGTCCATCGCCAAACTTCCAACCTGCCATTCAAAGCCAGCAGCCCCCCCAGGGTCTCCCAGGGCATGGTGACAGTTTAGCTGTAGCAGGACCTACAGCTGTCCAGCTAAGCACAGTGAGGCACTGTGGGAATGGCACGGGCACAGTTCCTTTCAACAAAGGGGTGCATCCGGAGGGTCATCACATCCACAAGTACCCGTAAAACTTGCCTACCTTTATGCAATAAATTCCTCCAACATAAAAGGTGCTCCACGTATGGCAATAGCCTAATCAGGCAGCTGACTCATAACTGTTGGGGAAAAGAGAGAAGACATCAATACCGCATGCTATTTTTATTTTTTGAGCGGTGCTCTGTTGCCATAGGGGACATAAAGAGCTCAGGGAGACACGTCCCTGTATTGGATCAGCACAAGTTCATGCTACCCCTTTCTTCCACCTCACCTGAAGGAGCTCCACCACCTCCAGCCTCCTCTGACTTCCCTCAGCACAGAGAAGCCTCAGACAACCGACCCTTCCCCCTGGCACAAGGTCTCAACTCTCAATCCCTTCTCAAGCATCGTGGCTCTTGCGCACCAGCCTGCACGGGGCCTGTGATGTGGGTTGGTGCTGAGCCCTCCGCGCTGGAGCAGTGGCAGTGCAGAGGGGGGACCGCAGTGACTCCTGCACACCCACCCCCTCCCCAGACTCCACAGGGCTTCTGTCTCCACGGGCGGGGGGACAGGGACCGCTCCCCCGGCTGGGAACGGGGCATTTCGCATCCCTGCTGGAGACCCTGGGGAGGGAGGCACCGGGAGCCCCGCATCCGCGCTGAGATACATCTAAATACAACTACCAGGAGAACGGCAAAGCAGCCTCTCATTCAGATGTAGCAAAAGAATAATGAGTTCATTAGATACCAATTGATTGATAAAGAGGGATTTATTGAAAGGTCTAATGTGTGTAGCCAAAATTAGTTTGCCATGTAATTAACTAAAAATGACTTAAGCAATGCATTCTTAATTATTATCTTAGTACAGCCAACTTGTAAGAAATTTCAAGCATTTAATTGGCATTTGATAGAATAGCTATAGCAAGCTAATTAGGTACCAAATTATGGAATGCGCTAATTGATATTTAATAAGTATGTCAATTGGTATCTAACTAGCCAATATGTTATAGCTATCTTGGAATATGTCAATTAAGTGCCTAAAGATCTCTTTCAAGTAGATTATAAATGTAATCTATTAAGGATGTAATTTGCAACATTTTTTGATTATGGATTGTAACTTATTTGCTTCCTGAATACGTTATTGCTATTCGCAGACTCATTCATACAATATAACGTACATGATTTTGCCTACATGAGCAACTTTGGCAACTGATGTTTTCCTGGGCTACGCTCCTCTCTCACCTACACCGGAGCAAAGATCTGCGCTCCCTTCACGGGACCCAGAGGGGGACATCAGAAACATATACCAGCGCAACAGCCGCAGTCAAACTTGATGGAGCTTAAATTGCTTTAGCGGTGATGGGTGTCTAACCACGGCGTTTTGGTTAAGGTTGAGGGGCCAGGACATCTGGTACGACCAGCTCACCTGGAGGGCGGCGGCGCTGGCTAAGCCCCCAGCCCTTTGACGTGCGGTCTTGTTCTCCGTCAGGAAACATCAAGGGGACGCTATTAAAGTCACTGACATTGCACAGCTCTGAACCAGGCGGGAGCTTTTCTCTGCAAGTTTGTTTCCTCAAAGATCATAAAAATTGGTGCGCTCAGGATAGGAACGAGAGGGGGGAGCGCATGAGAAGTAGCTTAATTTAAAGGGTAAGATGTCCTCAGCGCCTCTCAGGAGGCAGGCGTCACATCTCGGGATGTCAGGCCAGCTCGCTTAGCTCCTAACAGGATTTACCTGTTACTTGAACACTCCAGCCAGCCTGAATCCCCGGGGAATTTCGCTAAAGAGTTAATTTAAAGCCCAGTGATGACCGTGGTTATTTTCTTTTGATTTCTTTGATACAAGTTGCCATTTACGCTATGCCTTCTGAGGTCTTTTCCCTAAAGCAATCCACACATCTCTTTGTATCATGTGTAAGTATAAGGTTCGTATTATGAGAGGTGCAGCACATAACATTAGTGTTGTAGCGATCTGAGCACTTTATCTTCATGAGTAAAGTACCCAGCTGCTCTTGAATTCAACTGAAAAAAATATGCTGCCACTCGTAACAGCAATACATTTTCAGTTACTAATAACAACTGTTGTCATGGAAACAGCCGGTCCAGCATGAATGTAAGGATTTGCTTTCAGGTCAGTGCTGTATTAGTCAGCAGCCTTTCAAAACCTCATCTCCCCGGCGCAGAAGTCTCCTGTCCAATTTACTCACTACCGCACTTTTTCTCCATTGTGAATTGCTCAAAATTAATTACATTTTATGACAATTGCGCGCAGCTCCTTTTCAACTCTACTCTTTGTATAATTACTCGGAAATGTTTTACGGAGGCCAAAAGAAAATTTCATAACTATATCCAGGTTTGCAAGTTCTTTGTTTTCACGGGAACAGTAACAATAGTAATAGGCTGAATTATCGTTATGATCATTAATAATAATAGAGCATTTGGTGCAGAGATGGGCAAGCACATGGGATGGATCTGGGTTGCCCACCTCTTTCGGGGTGTGCAGGTAGGCTGGTGAGAGGGGCAGTGCAGGGGCTGCTTCCCCTGATATAAGGCTCATTTTGAGCCCCTGTGGTTGGATGTCAGTAAAAGGAGTTTGCTCCAGCCCAGCCCTCTGGGCTCATTTCTGCAATGTCCATCGATCTCATGGACAATCAACTGGAAGGAGCCAATGTCCTTCGGCTCCCAACCGACCACATCACAGCCACAAAAGGCTCCTTCCCCACCGGGAAAGCAATGCCAAAGGAGACCGGCTGTGGAGCCCAAGTCTGGGCTTTTCACCAGAGAAACCTTCAGGCTGGAGTTAGGCTCCTCCACCTTGGGACCATTTCTTCTGTCTTTCAGAAGCGTCAAACACCCCGAGCTCCCGTTGATGCCAGCAGGAGCAAGAAGGGTTCCAGCCCTTTTTACAGCCTGATTTAATTCATCATTAAATGCTCTGCATCTCCCACCAGAGAGAAGCAGACCCATTCAAAGTGTGGGCACACCAAGCCTGTGAGCCCCCTGCTCCTTCTCACATACCTCTCAAAGCTCCCTCCTACACTGACATATCCCTGCTGTTTCCTGAGAGGCAGAGCAAAAATTTGCATTTAATTTCTACCATTCTGGGACAAAACTTGCTGGAAAATATCCCCAGACATGAGTGCAGAACAAAGAGGCTGATGCTACTTCCATACATCACCCCTGACTGTGGTCCAGATTTCTCACGCCATGAGGAGCAGGGTTTGGTCCTTCTTCCTTCCCAATCCTTCTCGATCTGGTTTCTTTCCTTGTAGCTCTGCTCCTATCCCCATCCCTGTGCATTTCCTTTCTCCTTGGTACTTTTATTTCTCTCCACAGACAGTCCATTTTTTCCTATCTATCGCCTCTCTTTTAAATACCATAACATAAAATCAAATGAAACCACTGTGTCCTTTATTCCAGCGATGGACAGACAGCCCTGACTGGAGGGTGAAGTCCTTGTCTTTCTGTGGGCGTAACTACATGAATATGGCAAAAATTAACAAGGGGCTTGTGGTTCAGGAAGGTTTTCTGACAGAAGAGGCAGAATACAGTTTTGGGACAGAGCAACAGATTTCAGGGGAGTTGCAGATTTCAGCATCTCCTGGTGTTTTAGGGCATTTTGGGTGGTTGCCTTGGTGGGGTGACTTATGGTGGGGACACGTCCCTGTCTTGGATCCTCGCTGGAGAGCAGGTCCCAGCTCTGCAAGGGAGGAGGGAAGGAGTAAAGATGAAAGACGACAAGAGCATCAGTCAGATCATTTCTGATCTGGAGTCAAACTTCTCCGAAGACAGTAGAGGTGGAAGGGAGGGCAGGATTTTGAGTCCAAAGCTGCAAAGAGAGGAAAGGCTCTGACTTTCAGGGTCAAGATGCTGCCAACAGAGAGGGGACAAAAAGGACTGAAGGGAGCCGATCTCCGAGCAAAGGGAGTTTGCTGTCCACCTGTGTACCTCCACCTCGTGGAGGTCTGTCTCCAGGCCTCCTTCACACCTAACCCAGCAAGGCTGAACAGTGGCGACAGTTTGCTTAACCTTGAATACTATGTAAAAAATCAATACCTATAATGATAACGGAAAGGGAAGGAGCCTGGCAAAGATTGCTGGAGAAATGTTTGATTTCTCATTTCCCTCAAAGTCCTGCTCGCCCGGGTGGAACGCATGGTCTCACTGTTTGCCTATTAACCCAACCCTCATTGATTTATTCATGGGCGCTTCGAGGGCTTGAGGGTTGCTGGAGGTACCGCTCTTATATCCCAGGCCATAGCTGGTGTATTCTCCACACAAAATCAGGCTGTGCACTAGGTGGATTAGAGTGGTTACGTGACATTTGTTTTGATATTGTTCGTATTACCTGAACCACAGAAAGGCATTCTGGTTCAAGGGGCCCCCTCTGCTCTCAGCCATCATCCCTCTTGCTCAGGAAACCCCCCTCTGAACCAATCGCCCCCTCACAAGGAAATGTGGGTGGGTGGAGTTGCACAGAGAAGACTTTAATGGGGACATCGCCAGCTTGCACGCAAAGTTTGTGCCCAAAGCTGAGGCGTACACCACACCCGGGAGGTCTCTGCCACCCTGCCCAGAGGGGTCACAGCCCTCAGCCCACCCAGACCTCTACCTACTGCTCCCCAAAGGTTTCCTCCTCCTCTGCACGGGCAGGCCAGCTTCTTCCTCTTGCTTCCAGATAAAAAGAAATAAATGCAGGGCAAGCATGAATAAAGGTATAAACCTCCAAACTGTAACATCTCCTCCTCTGGGCCATTGGTGAGAATATGTAGGAGATGCTGCAATGAGGGTCTCTCTGCTCCCATGTGTTAAGAGGAACTGAGCTGGATCAGCCCTTGCTCGGGAGACGCTCAGGCACACTTACGTGATGGTGAAGGGCTTAGACCTGTAGTTCTTTACCCTCAGACAGCAGCCTGGGCAGGGATTAAGATGCCAATCCAAACTTTGGGCTCTTTGTGCTGCTGGTGGAGCCTGCCAAGGGGGACCTTGTGTCCTGGCTCAGCTCCAGCTCCAGTAACCCCACTCAGCCTCTGCCGTGCCCTTGCTTGTGAAAGCCATCAGAAAGCCAGTCGACCTAAACTTCTGCAGGCACTGGGCCACCCTTCAGCAGTGATTTTGGTGATCTTTGATACAGCTGCCAATGAAGGCTTAAAAATGCTTTGGGAACTTTTGGGAAAAACGGAAAGGGAAATAACGGACATTATCCCATGCGGGGATTACAGAGACCAGATCCAGAAGGCCACCGAGATCCCAGCTGAGTGCTGCACTACCCTGTAAACCGAACAGGGCCATGTGCTCACATGCCCAGTTGTGCTCATGGGCAGCAGGGCAGGTCCCTGGCTGGTCTCACCCATGCCACAGGATGACCACCTGTGGACGCTGCCCGTTTGGGACCCCCATCATATCACGGGTGAAGTGAAACACTTTCAGCCTTTTGAAACCTGCTGCAGCTTTGAAACCGCTTTGCCAGGGCATTGAGCCATGCAGGGAGGCCGCTCCCAAGAGCTATTTAATAAATTAAATTCGAGGACTTAGAAATCCCTGCTCATTCCTATATTATTTATTGTTTACTCAGTAATACTCAGGACTTTATCAACCATACACGAAGTAATCTGATATAAAACATCGGTAACTGAAGCTTCAAAAAGACCTCTTCTAGAATTATGTAAGATACATCTCATACCATCCAAAATTTCTTTTCACAGACTAGTCAAAAGCAGAAGGAAAACCTAGCCTAGAAAATGCAACCACCGTGCCAGGCGACTTGTATCTTGCAAGCTAAGCATATTAAGAATATATAATAGGAACATGACATGTGTCCTGAGAGAGGGCCCAGAAGGTCTTGGACACCCGAATGCCCAGACTGGCTCGGCCAGACCTGCCTGTGGCGCCTCTCAGCGCTTGCCCAGCTGTGCCGTGCACCGTACTGCTGCATCTGCGACTTCGCTGCTGAGATATCCCTCGTGCTGGAGAAGATGCAGATTTTATTCATAGCTCACTACTTTCTACCTTTTGATTATTCTGTTACATGCTCCGAAAAGCTTGGAAAAAAGAAAAAAAAAGTGTCCTGGGCAGGGTGCAGATGAAGTTTTGTTCTTACCGATGTATGGTGCATTGGAAAACAAGATGACAACAAACCGAGAGCTACAATAAGCCTGGCTCTTATACAATATACAGCGTGTGCTGAAATAAATGAGTCTTCAAAATGATAATGTCCTTGTCCCCCAGGCCTGCTCTGCCGCGAAGCTGGACTCCTGGAGCAGGAGCTACATTTGCAGCTCGTTACGTGTGCTGGAGTTTTTCCCCTTCTCCTTTTTTTGAATTTGTTTGCAGACTCTAGTGGGACCTTTCTGGTTCTTCCTCATATCCTCCAAATTGTTTTATAGGAGTGAAATGGAGGGGTTTGATATATTGAATATATTTAATATTTAAATGCTGAGAATTTGCAGGACAGAGCAGACAGAGACTGCCTCTTGCGATAAGAGACATTATTATTGTTGTGAAGAATTCCTTTAAGATTCCATCTTAATCATTCTGCTATTGAAATGGAAGAATAAAGTAATAAATGGTTTGAATAGACTTGATTAAAAAGAATAATTATATTCCTTGGGTGGGTTAAATATATAAACTCTTTGTAGTTTTGCATTCTTCTAGCATTTGCCTGTTAGAATGAGCTTTTCTTTCCAATAAGCACGTGCCTCGCATGTGGGAAGGAGAGAGTCCTCTTGGCAATGAGGTTTGGGTCCTCAGTGGCCTCCACCATGCTCTGCTCTGGGCAGAGGGAGGGCTTGTGGCAACCATCAGCCCCTCACCTGAAGCCAGGCACAGCCAATATTTTCCTGCCCTGCTTTGGGGCCAGATTTCTACTAGGAGTCTGCTCCGACCTCTGGGAGATGCACCACCTCCTTTGGGATCTTCCCTCTTTCACCTCCTCTTTGGGACAACCACAGTGGGTCCGGATGCCCACGGTGGGTTGTGCTGCAAGAAGGAAGGACTCATGGTGCTCCCGTCTCCCTTGAGAGAAGCACCCCCAGGAATTGGGGCAAAAAGGACAGATTTCCCATCGGCAAAGACTCCTTTGCCAATGTTGGCAAGCTGTAGAGGCTGCAAACAACCAACTGAGTGTCCCTCCAGACGCTGACCTGTGCGCCCTCGGCCACGTGCACAGACATGGCCTCAACCTTGTCATGGGAAGGGACTGGGGAAAGGTATTGCCTTTCTGCTGGGAATCCTGAGATTGTAAGATTTTATTGCACACCGAGTTAGGAGAAAATTCAGGCTATTTTGCAATTTCAAGTGTTCCAAGGTGTCCTGGTTTGAGGTGTTTCTTACCAGTGTCCTGGAATTCGGGTAGGATGATGCTTCAGGTAAAACATCCTCACCTAACTGCAGTAATGTGTGCACCTTACTGAAGTGTGTACCATTTTGCCTTGCACAGCTTCCTTCTCTACCTTAATTCCCCGTTGATAGCTTTCCAAAGATGAATACACAACGGGAAAAAATCCAGATTTCATCGAATCACCATTCCCTGAAGGAAGCTGCTCTTCTGGAATTCATCTTCACCCCCAGAGTCTCCTTTCAGCCCTCGCAGTGCTGGGTCTCACAGGTCTGTCCTTCTCTGCTTTGGTACTTGAAAACTTTTGTTAGCGCAGAATTTGCTTCCAACCTACATTTTACTTTCCGCTCACGTCAGAGAGTGACTGCCTATCTCCCCCTTCCCCTGCAGATCTGATCGTAGATGCTATACTACTAAGGCTTCATTATTTTTACAAAAATCTACTCCAGTACAGTATGAAGTGTTATAAATAATTAAAGAAACACTAGAGTTGTCAAAATAAATGAACAAAGTACACTTTGAGATGCATGCTCTTGGCTTATTTGGGGTTTGTTCAGTTGGCAGTTGAATCTCAGAATTCAGTCCCTGGAAACACCCACCAGAAATGCAACCAGTGAGGTTCAGCCACCTACCAACAAGGAACCTTTGTCTTTCCCCCAGAGTCATCTAGGAACAGGGCTGGACATCAAATATCGCGTATAAAACACCAAATGCCAGTCTCGCCTTGGCCTTTCCAGGGAAAGCAAGGACCCAAAACGCATCCAACCATGCATCCAGAAGTTAGCAAGACCTCTTGTATGGTCTGCTTTGTGTGATGCTAATGTTCCAAGTGAATGCCTCATTGCTCTGCACAATAAACCTTCTTCTCTTCATTCAACGCTCTTTTCCAGAAGGTCTTCTTTGTCGCCATGACGACAAATAAATTGCTTCTTGTTCACTGAAATCTGCTAAAAAGCTCGTTATTAAGCTAATGTGCCCAGGGTGGCAACACAGAAGAGGAAGACAGTCCTGCTTCAGTAAAGGATGCTTTCTTCTTGGTTTCCCTTGTGGACACCATCTCTCTGGGGTCTCTCAGTATGACTGCTCTGGGCATTGCTCTCATTTACTTTCTGAGATATTTAAAAAAATTAAAGACATTTCAGAGAGAGGAGGAAAAACTCTTGAGTGTGAGCCAAAGACACTGATAACTGCCTGCTCACCCTTTCCATCTGTCTCTGTCTACTGCTGTACTCTTTCCAAGCACACTGAAACTTCTATACCAGGGCTTGTACTGGCCTCCAGCACATGGAAACCCAGACGGTGTCCCGAGTGCTGGTGCCAGTGCCACCACTGTCCTACTCACCATCACCTCCAGCTTCCCCACAGCCTCCCCATATGGTGCTGCAAAGGGGAAATGCCAACATGGGAAGAAGACATAAAACGAAGTGCATGTTGGGGAGCTGTCTGTCATCCTGGCAGGGACCGCTCGTTGGGGTGAGGATCTGAGCAAGCGGTGGTGCGGGTTTCTGATGTCTCCAGTGCATTGTCTTGGAGAAGGGACCGGAGAGCCACAGTACAGTTCGATGTGGTATGGGTGAACCTCATGAAAATCCCCAGGAGATGATGATGCCTTCTCATGGGTTGCCAACACCATTTAGCATTTCAGGGTTAGCTTGTTCCTTTACCAACCACAGTATTTTTTACCGGCTTTCTTGCTCTCCCCACAATCCAAAGTGCTAAAAGGTCCCGTGAGAGTAAATGGTGAGAGCTTTCATGTGGTTACTGTCACTAGGGAAACCACTTCCTTGTGATTCACATGTTCTGTGAGTCTCTCTTCATTTCTCTCCGCATTCAGAAAGGTAATATTGCGCTGGTACGTGTTGGGGGGATGGGGCAGGGAACAGGCAGAGGCAGCAGGAAAACGTATTAGCATGCAATTGATTGCAGAGGGCTGGGAAAAACCTGAGCATCGTGCCAGGGTGAGGTAGAGCTAATCACTAGGAAAGGGTAAGTATTCAANAACAGTCCCATAAAAAAAAAAAATGTCCTTTTCTCACCTTCTGGTATTACTTTGCTTTTCCTTTCAGCCTGATCACAAGTGTTTGAGCCCCAAACGAGCAAAATTAAAACAGGCAGACAAATTGCCACCATTTCTCTTCTCTTCCTAAGATCAGCCTGGTGGGAAACGTCCTCTGCCCGCCCCGGTAAGTGGGTCAGGACGGGGTGGTTTGGCAGCAGGTCACCCAGATGCAGAGGCACAGCGCAGCAGCTTGTGGCAGCGCAGCACTACAGCTGGGGCTGAGGCTGTCAGCTGGAATGAGAAAGTAACAGCCGGCATATTGGAGGGGTAACAGAAACTCAAGATTTGGAGAACACCCCCAAAACACACACATATTTGAAGACGGGAGCCCAGGAACTGGTTTCCACAGAGGAGACCGGAAAGCCCCTGGTTCTTCCATGTATCTCAGCCTCCAGGCTGTGCTCAGGATAAAGAGCCACAGAAAGTGATGCTTTCTTCGAGCACAAGCAAACATATTTATTCATGCTTACAGAAAAAAAAAATTGTTATCCTTTGCATTAAGAGAAAAATTTTCATGGAGATTATTTTTAATCTAAAACCACTTACCCGTTTATATCAGTTCTTGCCAAACATGTCCTCTTTCAGGGGAAAATTGTGATTTAGGGGAGGTAAAAGAAAAAAAACAACATCTGCAAACAGAGAGGCTGCAGTCAGCCCTCAGCTCAATCAGTCTCAGGGCATGCACCTGGCACAAGGGAAGCCACCGGGGCTTTTAAAGGGTTCCCATGTAGAGCCTTGTGATGGGGATGTCTGTCCTGGAGCTTCATTTCACCTGTATGTATGCTCCATCCCTCCCTGCAAATTGAGTTAACATTCAGATACCTTTTATAGCCATAGAAGGTGAGCGTTTAAATCAAATGAAGACGAATATATTTGCTGACATATAATTGTTTTCTCTAGTAATTGCACTGAGGTCCCTTTACAGCTGATCATTAATGTTGGGCGACGATTGTTTGTGAAATGTCTGATTGTTGCTGATGCATCCTATGAAAAGTGACATTCTTGATTATTTTGCCATGCAGTGGATTACGCTGGGTTTTACCGCTAAGCAGTATTGATAGACCTTGCACTGTCTTTTACTGTTTCTTCTCCATGTGCTGAATCCTTTATCACGCACAAATATGAGAAAAGAGAGCTTTGGATGTTGCAGCTTCCCAAGAGTGCTTTCCTGCTAGTGGCCGGCCCTGAGGAGTCGGGTGGGAAGCTGGAGATGTTGGTGCTACTCCACCGTGGGGCTTGAGGTCCTGAACACCTTCCTGGTTGTCGAAGCAAGGTGTGACCATCCATGGTGGCAGGGGGACCTGGGCGGCCACATTCAGCACGGCTCCTTGTTCACTCAGGGGATTTCAAGCTTTTCTGCTGGTATTTTACACACATTCTGCTGAATGGGAGGCAAAGGGCTTGGCAGAGGCGTAGTCTGATACCAAAAGGGAGATCTCAACACCTCTCCACCTGCTGCGGCTGGAGTTACGGCTGCCTGACCTGCAACGCTCCACGCAGGAGGCAACAGAGAAGCTTCAGAAGCGGCTGTGATGTTTCTCATATTTGGGAGAGGATGTGCTCTGAGATCCTGCTTTCCCGCGATACACCCACAGACGAGGGGAAGCCGGAGGCGGGGACATTTGAGAGGATGGGAGGGTATAATGTGCTCCGTCCCAGAGGACAGGGGGACCATCCCACGTGTGCCGGCACCAGCGATGCTCGGCGCCAAGATGCCGGCAGCAGCGCCCGGGGCACAGGAGCCCATGGGCAGCCAGGGGGACCACGGCCCTGGTGGTAAATCCCCCCCTTGCCAAAAAGCTGAGCCCCCAGCCCGGAGCTAAGCTGGGAGCAGGATCCTCGGGCTCGAAGGCGCTCAGTGCTGCAGGTTACCAGAGACACGCTGGGGCTGGGGAAACCCCCGGGTGCCACCGGGGATGGCTGGTGGCTGCGCCTCGCGGGTGGCTGTCCCACAGGGGATGGGGACGGGCTGGTGTCTGCTGTTCATAAACCTCAGGGCCTCCAGGAGCAGGTAAACGATCAAAGAGGGAAAGCGAGAAGAAGCACACACGCACGCCTCTCCATCCCTCCCAGCCTAATTGAGCTAATTAATTTAGCAAAGATACAGTGCACTGTAATTTGCCTAATTCAGTAAGAAGATACACAGCGGCAAAAAGTCCTGCTGGCGAGGATCATCTTCCAGCGGGGCTGGTCCTGCCGGGGGCTGAGCACCCTCCGGCAGCTGCAAAGCCCTCGCAGGTCCCACCAGACCCATCAGCGCCCGTCGCAGGCTCAGCACCGCGCCGTGTCTGGCCCCTGCCGAGCCACAGAGAAAAAATAAAAAAATAAATAAAGAAAGAAAATAAAGGTTTCTCGTTGCAGAGGCTGCAATTTCTAACCTGAACGAAGTCACTTGAAACGGAGCCTCTGATTGTCAAGAGCAGTTAAACCCACATCTGCTCTCGCTTGTTTATTCTCCCGGCATTAGGGTCCCTTTCCTGTTGTGATTAGAGCGCTCCCGGCATACGGGGGGTATCGCAGATTCCCCCCTTCCAGAGGCTGCTTTCCTGCCTTCCTTGCTTTTCCTCTCTCTCTTAATGAAAATGTTGTGAGCGCATCAAAGAAGTGTTTCTGGAATAGGGATAAAGATGTGGAAACTGCCATAATAGGAGACTGAAGTTAACAGGCAACTGCACGCTGATTAGAAACCATTAAAAACCCCTTCTGCAACTGGCACCGGTGTAGCAAAACAAGAGGGACTTCTATGCTGAAATGGAATGCAAAATAAAAATTACATCTAGCTGAGGTCATCCCTTGCATGATGTATCTTGGGAAAAGAGGGGTTTCTCTTCTTTCCCTGAGATATTCAGAAATTCAAAATAAAAGCTTTTAATTTAGGTGAGCGCCAAGGCAGAGCAGCAGAGACAGGATCCGAAAGCGGTGTTAATTTTGCCTTGATTTTTTTTCTCCCTATCTGGCAATCTTTAGGAAAAAAAAAAAAATCTTGACATTTTTGTTTCCTTATTTGCTTATCTTCTCAATATGTCAAGAAAGAGACAAGATTATAGCACGATCCCTGCTTTCAGCAAAAGACATATATTTGCCATCCAAACAGGCTGGTTTTTCCCTTTTAATGTAAGCTATCACATTTGCCCAAGTTATTACTATAGATGTAGCAAGCCACATCTATTTTAATCAGCTTGTTTATGAGTATCCTTACGTTCCCAAATTGCACAGGAGCTCTCCTGCTAAATACCCCTTTCTTTTTCAGGTAAGATAATTTCTAGGACAAAATGTCAGAAAGCTCAACGCATCCCTTCAATTACTGTTGTGCAGATTTTCTCTGAGCTACTGGACAATAAGTAGCTTTCAGGGAAGCATTAAGTAGATTTGCCCTCAAGGGTTTGCATTTCAGTAGAGTGACAGTTATTTTTGTAAATACAAAAAAAAAAAAAAAGGGAAAGAAAAGAAGGAAAAAACCCATACATAACGCCTTCCCCCAGCCCCAATAAAACAGACAGACATGGGCTAGACAACTGCTTATTATCTGAGAACCTTGAATCTGATAGGAAAACCAGAGTTTCTAATGTCTTCAAATGTCACAGCATTATGATTTATACCGGTACACAGTGTACCGTGCTTCATTATAGAGAAAAAAAGATAAAAAAAAATAAATTGAATTACAGAGCTAATGTCTCCCCCCTTTTTTCAGACAGCTTCGATACTAGTCTGAGGATATAAAATACATCATTAGTTGTTTTTAAGCTTGTCTCTAATGATGAAAAAAATAATGGGGCATGAAACCCAGACTTAACAAAACAAAAATACAAAACACAGCATTTTACAGACTTTACGTAAACATAATGTGACAATGCACTTCCTTTCATTCTCTGCTATGACAGTTAATTCCAGACCAGGAAAACTGTCAAAAATGTTTAGTTCTGCTTGGGTTGAGTTAATTACAGGCCCTGGGGCTGTGTTGACTTTCTCCTGCTAATGGCACTGTGCTACAGGTAAAAATCCATTTGCAAGAATGTTTTCAGAGCTACAGATCTAATTTACTGAATATCAAATATTTATGCCATTGCAATTAAAGTGACAACGTTCCACCCCTCTTCACCATGCAAGCTCGGGCTTTTTAATAGAATTTATTATACAGTAAACATTTGGTAAAAAGTTTCGCTCGAGCTTATAATGCGAAAGCTTTGAATATTTTATTGATTTTATTTCTTTTGCGCTCTGTCCCTATCAACACTGGAACGTTATGAACTTCTGCAGCACGTAAAAGACCATTTTTTACTGTCAGAGCCTTATAAGCTGTCACGGAAAGGCGGGGGCCGAAGGATGGAGCCTTCGTTATCGCTGTAGCTTTCACTGTCACGCGGGGAGGAAGAGGAGGAACAGCGGCGAGGAGGGACGAAGTGCCGGGACAAATCTCCCAAGGCAGGAGTGGTTGCACAAAGGAAATCATTTTGCCTCGTTAGATAAATAGGCGAGCGGATTACTCCTGATTTGTGTCGGGATCCATAGGACCCCCGGAGGAGGGGGGACACCTTCCCCGGCGGCGCGGGATGCCCACAGCCACCCGTGTCACCGTGCGCCGGCGGACGGACCTCCGCCTCCCGCGGGAGCGCTGGAGCTTCTAATGAGCCCCGTGGAAATCTGGGAGGCTAATGAGGCTCTCGGTGACGTAGGTGAAAGCGGAGGGTGTCCAGGGGAGGGGAGGGGTTTGCTTTTCCTTTGCTGGTTTGTTTTGGTTTTTGACAGCGGAGATCAGGTTGCACACTCTGCACTTTAGGGCACTTTGGGCAATTCCGTGCATCCATCCCTCCCCCTTCTTACCGGGAGAGCACTTGCCCATTATTTGCCTCTCTTTACCATAAACCTGGGAGGTAACTGTTATTTTCTGTCACACGAAGGATTTGACAAACCTGCTCAGGCTTATTCGCTTTCACTGGAGATATTTTTACGTTGCAGAGAGAAAAACAACAACAAAAATAATTGGTTCTGAGCACACATTTTAAAAAGCCGCTCTTGGTTAAAAATCCTAAGTAATTTCTGCATGGAAAAGGGCTGTGCAAAAGGCAAAGAAACAGGGTGAGGGACCACCGAGGGTGGCCCATTCTGCGTTGGGAGCAGCCGGCGGCCGTAGCATCCACGCTGGCCCTGGCGAGCGGCCCGCAGCTGTTGAATTAGGGACGTTAGCGACATCGCCCTGTCTTGTTCGTCCATTCAGCGGCTCGTTGTCCACGAATTTGTGTCAGCCCTTTCTGACCCTGCTGATACCACCTGCCTCCACCGCCTCCTTGGGGCAGGCGGCTCCGAAAGTCTGCTGGGAAAAAGCGCTGCTTTCTCTGGCTTGTTTTTAAGCCAATCTCCCGCGAGCTTTATTGAATTTCCCTTGGGCTGCTCTGCAGCTTCTTGCTCTCTGCACTGCTCCTGTGTCCTTTTGCCTCATTTTTATGTAGTTGTCTTCTGGAAGCCAAACATCCATGTGGCGGGGCGATGCGGCTTGCCACCCGTGCCACCGCGCCAAGCCTGACCAAGTGGAGGGGATGTCCCGCCGGTACCTTCTGAATCAAGATGAAATCAGACTGGCGTGGGTCCTCGTGGATTGTATGGCTGGTCGCTGTAGGACGCAGCTTCTGTCACGTCCAAAAGTGCAATCTCTTCATCTGGGCCCAATGAGGCACCGACCTGGCCCGTGCGTGGGTAGCTGACATTTCCCACCGTCGCTACCTGGCCTAAATTTGCAGCTTTGCTCATCCCACTTAATGTTTCCTCTCCAGTGTTGTCAGGGTAGCACCGTCCTGTAGCACATTTTTATTATTAGACCTCGGGTTTTCCACCCACAGGGATTCCATAGGGCTCCTCTTTCCACCCAGTGTTTTAATGGTCCTCTTCTTTATATGATCACATGCCCTGCCACCCTCCCACCATCCTGCTCTCTCGTTCCCGTAATGCCGGTAAGGCGGCAACACTGCATTTCATGGATTATCCTCCCTCCACCAGGACTCCCCCATGCCCACTGAGCCGGGATGGGTGTTGATGCCAAGCAGCCTGGGTCCCTGCTTTACCTGTAGACCTCTGAAGTTGGTGTAGGCACTCGTGGAAGTTTTGCTATGGCTCTGCTGCTTCATGCTGAGGCTGTTGGTCGGCTGGATCGCAGGTGGCCTCATTTGCCACCTTCATTTATGGTTACTGTTGTGCTCATGTCCCACTGGTTCTTTTGGAGGTGCATTGAGCAACATCCACCAAGCTGAACAGGTCACCTGAACTAAATGCTCTTTCTCACCCAGGCTGTCCCCAGTCCCCAGCCTAAATATGCCCCTAGGACCCCTTGGACTGTGCTATCACCCTGGCTCTGCCATGATTAAGGTGCAGACCAGCCTTCCCCTCCTGGATCTTCAGCTCCTACCTCTGCCAAACCTCTCCTCTGTGCACCATCATCTCATTTTCACACCAAGCCTCCCGATTCCTGCCTGTATCTCAGACCTCAGGTGTGGCATCGCGGTGTTGCTGAGGATGCCACTGCAGCAGCCCTGGAAATCAGCGTCGGCCAAGCAGCCTGCGTTTAACCCCCTGCACAGCCTTCTTATTCTTGCCTACATCACTGGTATCAGAATGGACCATAACTACCAGCTGTCCCCGGGACCATGCCAGTAATTTATCTGCATCTCTCCTGAGATCTCCTCCCTTTGTACCCAGCAGACAAATACTCAGAGTCCTGTGATACCACAGACCAGCTCTGTGTGTCTAATAATTGCATTTCCCGATACCACCACTTGCATCTCCTTGTCTTACAGGATGCTCTCTGCCATGGGAGCACCCTTGATGTAAGAAGACCCTGGAGGACAACTCTCAGCTCCCTGCCACCCTCCCTGGCCGGATTTCCTCCTTCTCCAGGGCTTACACCTTTCTCTGCACCTCTGGGGCTGCCCCAGTGGAGCCAAGACTGCGGTGTGACATCCTTGCAGACCTCGCGTAGGTCGTGCCACCCCATTAAGCCTCTCTCATGGCAGGAGAAAACAAGTGCAGGAGAGAGGGAGGTCACCAGATGTGCTGCATTCTGCGCAATAGATTGGGTAGTCCCCACTCCCGGGGAACACCTACCTGTCTCTTGGGATTGTATTAATTTAGTGCCTCTATAGAAGAGGGGTTAAAATCACTTTCATGCAACTCTGCTCTCATCAAACAAGTCAGCAATAGGTAAGAAATACCCAGCAGCAAAAGAGCCGCCTGCAGCCCCTTGAGCTCAGGTCCTGCTGTGACCTGGCTGCTCAGCTGCTGCCTTTTATCCCGTCCTGGGTCCAGGCAGGCTCTGCCCCTCAGCCGGGGCACAGGACCACCTTCAGGCTCAGAAACAGGACAGCAGGAAAGTCAGGGGGGTGGGAAAATGCTCGTGTGCTGAGCAGAGAAAGGAGAAGAACGAGATAAAGCAGTGTGGCATTGCAGGGGCAATGGCAAGGGGCTGGAATGTCCTTTCTGCTGTCTCCTCCTGCCTGAAGCTGAGCTCAGACCCATCTGGTGGAATGGATTGGTCAATGAAGGACGCTCACCCCCATCTCGATACCAAGGCTGTGGCAGGGATGTTCCACCTGAAAACTCAGGATTTAGGCCAGGATTTCTAACCATGAGAGAAGAGGAGGAGACTAGTTAGGATGTACCCCCAACATGGGATAATTTGTACGCTACTTGCCTCCCGCCCGTCTCTGTACTGCAGCAGCAGATACGGTGGTGGGGGTACAGCACAGGACCCACGGATACCTGCTGCTGGGGCAGCAAGGGGAGAGCAGTGCCGCAGACGGCTGTGCAGCACAACCGAGTCCTCACAGTACAAATGACACCATACAAGCTCCGGTCACATCTACCACTTCAGTTTTCCCAGCCATGGGCAAGGTCTCCTCCAGGTGAAGGATGCTTAGAAAGCACTTGGGTCCGGCCAGGCACCGCGGCCGCGCTCCTGACAGCACGGGGCTCTCGAGTGCCCACTGCAATGATTACCGTGCTCCGCGAGCGCTTCGAGTCACTTGACCTTCAGCCTCCTGCCTCTCCACGTGCCTGAGACAGGCGCTAATCACTTCAAAACCCAACCGCTGTCATGTCTTATTGCTTAAACACTAGCTCTGCCAGCTGCACATTTACATCCTCAGCATTGACTCAGCTAATGTATCTGTCATTTAAGCGCTCGTGATCTGCCAGAAATAATGCTCGATACAGCAGCTACTGAGGGTCGGAGACTCATGGCTTTTGGGTGCAGGGAGCGGTCTCTGGTTGTCCCAAGTAGGGCCTGGGGCAGCTCCCAACCATGGACGTTTGCAGGACGCAGGCAAGCAGCATGTCCTCACTCGCTGTGGTGTGAGATGGTCCAGAGCCCTTGCAGCTCTCCTGGGGAAGGAAAAGAAGTGAACACAAGAAGATGTGGGATGAGTTCTGTTTGGAAGGGTTGTCACTGGGTTGGGGTCAAGAGGAGTGTGGTAGGACCCCTGGGAAGGGGACATGAGCAGGGCTGGCAGGAGCAGAGGCAGAAGCCCTGTTGGGCAATGTCTAAAGGTGGAAACTTGCTCTGAACTAACGTGTCTGAAGGTGGTTGTTGACTGTTCAAAGCTGCTGTGGAAGCTGCTTCAAACACAGGCTGCTCAGACATAATGCTCAACAGGTATTTGGGCTCTACACCCCATCACCTCTCCTCTCCCACCATAGTGTCTCTATTTGGATGGTTAGAGCTGAGGGCAGCACAGCCCCTGGGGTGAACCAGAGGAGAGAAGGACAAGCTTCAGACAAGGAGCCCATCCTAGAAAATGGCCTCCGCGTTGAGTCAAGTTCCATTTGATTGCAACCTGCTCTTGTAGACTTCATGCTGCTCATCAGCCTCACAATCTGCTCACTGACATCCTACTGAGAAAGATGTGGGAAAATCTGGGAAAATTTGTCCTCCATGTCTAGGTTTGGAGGCAACCCAGGTAAAGCCTGGAGAATCTCACCTAACATCACTGCACCACACAAAGACTCTTTCAGCCTGGAGACCGGTAGGTAGGCAACTTGGTTAGGTCAGAACATTTCTGTCTCTAATACTCCCATCAGGTAGTTGCAGGATCATGGTTACCCCAGGGCATCTGTCCTGGGGCTTAGCAGACAGCACACAAACCATACCTACCTTGCTCTAACATCTTGCTTCCAGCTGTTCCCATGCCAAAGAAGCACCCTTGGGAGGCTGTTTAACCACCTGGAGCAGGCCACCGCTTCGCAGGCAGTGCAGAGGAAATAGCATTTGTTCCTCGAGCCAAACACCGGTGTAGAAATCATGAAAGTCTCACCTGTGATGCTTTTCTGCGTGAGCAGCCACCATGCAGATGGTAAAGATATCCACAGGGAAGTGTGCCCAGAGCATGAGACGGGGAGGCAGAAGATGTCTGTTCCCAACCTGACCATGGGTTTGGGTGGAGGAGAGGATGCGGCTCCTCTGCTCTCCACACATGATCTGCAGGGATGATCAGGAGAGGTGCTGGGGAGGACTCCCAGTCCTTGAGCCTGCTGGAGCAACGAGTGATGCCAGCAAGTTTCCAAGATTCCTGGGCTTTAGTCCCAGCTTGGTCGTTTCCAGAACAGTCCTTCTGCTTGCGGAGAAAAGCTTGAAATGGACCTCCTGAAGTCACCAAGGGCCTGGAAGAAGGACTCGCGGATAAACCTTTGCTAGGCACTCTCCCAGCCACCAGTGTTCGAGCCGTGGACATATGGAAATCCTCTGGAGCACAGATCAGAGCCTCTTTAAGAGGCTGCCCTACCTCGCGGCAGTGTCTGGTCCCTGTGCCGCGAGACCGGTGCCTGGAGAGTCCTCCTGAGCTGCCGCGGTGGGAAGAGCTCATGTTCTGCCTTTGTCGCTGGCTTGTTTTCATGAAAATTTAATGCACCTCCTCTCTTTCCCTGGAAATGAGCTGGCTCCTGTGTCCCTGCGCAGAACAAAAGCAGGGCTGCACGGCCGGCGAGGATGGAGCCGGTCCTGCCTTCTGCAGCCCCGCTTCCCCCTGCCTGAGCCCGAGCAGCACAGCGGAGATAAGAGGAAAGATCTTTGGCTAATTCCTCCCCGCAGGTGAGGCGTGTGTGTAACAAGGAGGCACAGCGCTGCCACTTAAATAACTGGGGCCAGGGCTCAGGGGAGCTTCTCCGAGGTCTTACCGTGCTTTAGGAAGCAGGCGGACTTAATGAAATCCTTTATTCGTCAGTAAATGCCACTGTATGAAGTGTAATTAATGGATTTACTAGAGCTGGATGTAGCCCAAACTGAAATATAAGCACTCAGGGAGCCGGCTGGGAGCAGTGTCCTCTACACCGCTTAATTATAAGGTCACTGCCAGAGCGGTGGGAGCTTCGCTGAGTCTCCGACTCAGGAGAAATCTTGCCAGCGCGGAAATTTCCTCTGGCCAAGCGGTGGCTTTTCATGGCAAGGGAGCAGAGGGTGAGCAGTGCAGGCGGGTCCCGAGCGGCGAGGCGGTGCGGGGCTGTGGGCAGAGCCGATGGGTCAGCAAAGCCCTGTGATGGGGTCGCATGGCCGCCAGTGCCAGGCAGGGCTGCTGGAGCGAGCAGTGTGTCCGGGACATGGAGTCGCCCCAGTCTGGCAGTGGGGAGCCCGGCACGGTCCATCATTGGAGCACAAGTGGAGATGTCTGCGCTCGGCGTCAAATTTTCACCACGTCTGTGAGGTTTCCCCTCTGGTCCCCACATGGATCCACTGGTCTCATGGGTCCGCTGACCCGTGGGTGGTGGATGAGGGGAGGGCATCGCTGATAAATAGCTCTGAGCTTGCTTCCCAGGCTTGGGTTAGATGACACCTCATTTCCTTCATGCCTTCAGCAGCCTGTTGCACTCAGCAGGAGTGAGAGCCCTGCTGGCACTGTCCCTGCTCTCCTTCCCACCCACCCGAGCTCTCCAGGCAGAAAGCACTGAATATTAACACGAAGGTCTCTTCCTCCCCAGCAGAAGGAGCCTGGCTTGGCTAGTGTGAGGCTGCTCTCATGGACGCTTCTGGCTTCCTCAGATCTCTCTGCGAGCAAATACCTTTCCGCTTCTGTCCTGAAGTGATTAAAGAGATCAGGCTCTTGTAGCTGAAGGCAAACAGCTTCACACATGAAAATGAATCCATCCCCAGTGGGGACTTCATGCACAGAGAGTAAATCTTCTCTTCTCAGGATTATCCACTAAACTAAATGGCCTTGCATTCAGATGTCCAGCAGAAGACCTCACCCTGATTTTTCAGGCCCAGTGAACGTTCACATCTCACTCCTCTTCCCTGAAATATTTGAGGACTTCAGTGGGATGACCATGTGGTGCACAACACCCTGGTCTGCACGGTGTGGAGAGACAGTGCAAACACCTTGTGTTCACCAGCCAGCCCGAGCGGACCTGCTTAGCACTGCTCATTGCACGTGGGGGCAGATGGCAGCTCCTGATGATATCTGCCTTTTCCACCAGGCTTTCCAAAGGGAGAGATGGCTTCCCAGCACCTGCAGCTCTCAACCAGCAAGTTTCTGCTGCTGAATTCCTCTTTTTATTGCGTGGCTTCCTTCCACGTTACCCTGCTGTCCCTCTTCCAGAGCCTCCAGGCATTTAAAGGGTAGCCTTGGAGTACAGCTAGCCCTTCTCTTGGGAAGGGCATCCTCCTTAGGTGGCCTCAGGTCTCCAACTGGAGAACGTATTCAGCCAGGCCATCTCCAACCCCACCTGCCTAGAGCGCAGCAGAGATGGATCTCCAGTTATTCTATGAAAATAATAAATAACAGCCAGAAAATGTCAGACAATGGGCAAGAGACAAAGATAAACACAGGCACAAGTCTCCTGTAACCTGCTACATCCCCAAATGAGGACGTGTATTCTCTGCAGCGTATTTCAAAAAACCCAAAGCCCATTATGAGGAACAATCAGCAGTAGATTTTAATAGATGCATTTTGCTCTCAGCTGTCACCATCTGTGTTTCTCCATTAGAAATGCAGAATGAACAAGCTCCACAATTACAGCTGTGAGGGTCTGGGACGCCCGGCACAGCTCTGCCTGCAGCCACCCCTCCTCTCCTCCTTGCGATGATCCATCCCTCCAGCATGGCCAGTCGCTGCTGGGCCAGTCCTTGGGCAGACCCCTTGTGCCCATCCCAGGCACAAGAAGGGTTCTCCCAGGCCGGGACCATCCTCCTGCATCCCCCGTCTCTCCTGGCCAGAGATGTGCAGGGCCAGGACCTCCCGCAGGCTGTGGGGAGCCCAGTGCCAGGGTGCAGGGGGAGCCCGGCCCCAGGCTGGCACCCCACAAAGCTGCTGGCAGAAACGATGCACGTTGACATGAAGCACTTTCAAAGAAGACGTGGGGGTGCTCGCCGCGCGCCCCAGACCTCGGAGGGTTGCTGTGCACACTCGTATGGACTGGTGAAGCCACAAAGCAGGAATTGAGGCTGCTGGGAGGAAGCTGTGCCTTTCCCTCCAGCGCGATGGCCCCAGCCAAGAGCCAGACCACAGCACCACCACATTGCCCTGCATGAGGAGGGTCTGCGGGGTGCCCCAAGGCAGCCATGCCACGGCCCCATGGGCTCAGTGCTCCCGTGTCTGGTCTCCAGTGGGCACCCAGACCTGTGGTGTGGTCCAGAGCCTCCAGCAGAAAAGAGAGGATGGGTTGTGTGGGGCTGCTTGGCCTCGGTGCAGGGACACCCCGGGGTGCCGGCTGGGAGCAGCTGCCTGGGGTGGGAGACCTCAGCCGGGGAGAGAGAAGGGCATTCGGGGTGCCCAGGTTGGGGGAGAGGACCAGCAGGTGAGTCGCACCCCACAACAGCCCCAAAGCGTGTCCAGAGGAAAGAGGGAAGAAGAAGATGTAGATGGGAGATGCCCGGCCACGAAGGGGCTGCCATCCCCGCGGGGAGCTGAGGAGGGGCTTGGCGAGGAGAGGGGCTGAGCTGGAGGAACCTGTCAGGATACGGGAACCCGCGGGCTGGCAGGATAATTACTTTTTTAATCAAGTCTTTTCAAAACATCTAATTTTATTACTTTATTCTTCCATTTCAATAGCAGAATGATTAAGATGGAATCTTAAAGGAATTCTTCACAACAATAATAATGTCTCTTATCGCAAGAGGCAGTCTCTGTCTGCTCTGTCCTGCAAATTCTCAGCATTTGAATATTAAATATATTCAATATATCAAAAAACTCCATTTCATTCCAGAAAAATAATAAAGAAAAAAAACCAACCACATATAACATAAATTTCCCCTCTTTCTTCTGAAAAAAAAAAAAAAAATTAAATAACACCCAATTCTTTTCACCTCCAGACTGCCTTCTCGGGGAGGGAGCCAGGACAGCGGGGACTGCAGGAGAAACCTCCAGCAGCTGCCAGGCCAGGTACTACCTCAGATGGAAAACAAAGCTTTCTCAAAGCTCTGATGTTACAGATCCCAGCTAAGATGTGCTGTTTGGTTTGGAGGAGGTATGGGCTGGATTGGTGACTCCCAGCGTGGTGGCTTAGAGAAAGCATCTCCATCAGATTCAGAGCCTGGTGCAGGAAGGAGGATGCCACCCTGGTCCCCGGCATGGCGCTGGGATGAAGGGAGGAGGATGCCAGCCCTGGTCCCCGGCACGGCGCTGGGATGCAGGGAAGAGGATGCCAGCCCTGGTCCCCAGCACAGTGCTGGGATGAAGAGAGGAGGATTCCAGCCCTGGTCCCCAGCACGGCGTTGGGATGAAGGGAGGAGGATGCCAGCCCTGGTCCCCAGCACGGTGCTGGGATGCAGGGAGGAGGATGCCAGCCCTGGTCCCCGACACTGCGCTGGGATGAAGGGAGGAGGATGCTAGCCCTGGTCCCCAGCATGGCGTTGAGATGAAGAGGATGATGCCAGCCCTGGTCCCCAGCACGGTGCTGGGATGCAGGGAGCAGGATGCCAGCCCTGGTCCCCGACACTGCGCTGGGATGAAGGGAGGAGGATGCCAGCCCTGGTCACCGGCACGGTGTTGGGATGAAGGGAGGAGGATGCCAGCCCTGGTCCCCAGCACGGCATTGGGACCCCAGCTGGGCTGCCACTGCCCAAAGCTGCAGTGCTCCAGCCCATTTCAGCAATGTCCAGATCAATGCTTGTTTTGATGACAAGAGACTGTCATCTAAATTTGGGGGTCATCAGAGTGCTCCCAAATAACACAAGCTGTGTTTGCATCCTTGCTCTTCTCCAGGACCGTAAATGGTGAAAGGAAAAGTGGCCAGGAGAGCAGAGTGACAGTTGCAGGGAAGAAGGAATGCGTTTGCTGTGTGATTTCGGGTTGTTTATGACAGCTCAGTGCTAAGCTTACCTTACAGAGCTCAGGCTGCTGGGCAGGCAGACTAAATGGAAGGGAAAAGGAAAAACCCAAAAGCCTTGTTTTGAAAAAGTGCACACGGAAACAAGATAAAATGTTGGAAATAAACACAGATGACCCTGAGCTACTGTCTCATTCCAAAAGCATGCATGTAATTTCCTAGCTTGTTTTGCTTTGCATTGCTTTGCTTTTTAAAGGAAAGAGGTAAAAACAAATTCTACTGTGTCAAACATCCTTTGAGTGATTTCCCTTCCTGCCCTGATTCTGTCTGCATCTGCCACAGAAGCTGCTGTGTAACGGTCCTGGGTCTGTCCCAGGACAAAGCCCACGTCTCCATCACCCGCTGCCTGCGAGCACCGTGCACAGCTCCGCCAAAGCGGGTGGGAAATGCTTTGTGCGAGTCGCGGGGAAGCCGGGCGCTGCTCTCCCGTGTGCCCATCCTGCAGGCCAGGCTTGTTTCTGGTACCTGCCGCTGGAAAGATGCCTCCAGGAGCCACGTCTGGCACCAACGTCTTCTCCCGGGAGCAAGGACCAGCCCAGGGGAACCCTCACCACCTTTGAGAACTGACTGATGGACAGTTTCATCCCTTGCCTCGGTGAAAGGTGATGGGAAACAGCAGCTTAGTGATCAACAGTGATTTTGACACTTGTCGCCTGTGACGTCACACCTTTGCCGAATTGCCCCAGGCAGCTGCTGGGGCTGCTGGGCTGGGGAATGTCCCTGCATCAGCCATTGCCAGTGCCCAGGGCACTGCTGGTTTCAGGTCTGAAAACTAAATGTCAGGGCCTTTTCCAAAGCATGGGAGTATACAGCTATTTCTAAATAACCAGGGTAAAGTACCTAAGGTTCTTGAAGGGTGAAGGATAACTCAGGTGTTGGACTGCAGGAGCAATCCTCAGCACAGCTGGGTTTATTCTGGTGGTCTTCCATAGATGGGCCAACCTCGAGGAATTTGCATAGCTTTGCTGTGCCTCAGTTTCCCCATCAGCAGGATGGCATTTTTCCAGCCTCCCTTGGGTACCACTTCCCGGGACTGTCTGCAAAACCAGCTGGGGGGAACCTGGGGGTGCACATCTGGCCTGCAGATGGCCATTTGCCATCAATCTCCAAAACTCCTCCCCACGCGCAGCATGAGCTTTCGAGGAATGATGATCTGCTAAGAAATACCCCCCTTCCAGCAGTTAACGCAACAAGCTGTCTACAGTATCATCTAGATTTTAAGGTGAGCCCTGAATTTGGATCAGTTATCTCATGACATAATTCTCTGTTCTGTGATGGTTTCCCCTCTGCATCGATACTCCCTTAAGACGAGCAATTTTAAATTGATGCCTATCTCTAATAGACTTTCCTCAGGCTCCCCTCACACTAGCTGCTGGTTAGAGATTAAAATCTACTCGAGCCTGCCCAGCAGCAGTTCATCAACGACAGTTGTTTCATTAGTTGATGCAAACCCGCTTAAAATAAATTCTAATTAAACCAGAAACTGAAATCATATATTTTTGGAACACTCCTATGCTGGTGGCACGCTCTGCTCCGCGCTTTGCTTCCAGACCTGTTATTACTCAGTCCCCCGCCTTGTCACTGGCGATGCGGTATCAGACGGCGCTAAATAAATAGCGCTTTCATTAAAGTCTTTGGCAATCCAGCAGCAGATTGAATTATTTGTTCCTCGAGGTTCCCGGCGCGTGTGAGCAAAGAGGGGAAGAGAGAAAAAGCCACGACCTGCTCCAGCGCCGCGGGGCAGCGCGCTCCCACCCTGGCAAAGCCTCAGCCGGGATCTGTCCTCTCCTCTCCCGGTTCGCTGCAGACCGGGGTGTCCGCAAAAGGGCTTTCGAGGAACGGGGGTCCTCGGGGAGCCACCGGCGCTGGGTGCAGCCCGGCGGGCGCGCGGCGCTGGCTCTGCTCCTCTGCTGGCTCCTTCTCCCGGCAGGGGCTGGCACGCCGCGAGGGCTCGCCGCCTGCAGCCAAGCAAGTTTTTTTTGCAAAAAGGAAATCTTATCATTTCTATTAAAAAAAAAATAAATAAAAATGCAGGCTCGGGGCAGTAAAAAAGTAAGAAACATGAAAAATAAAACCTCTAGGAGGAAAACCTTCCCAAAGGCAGCTACAGTGCTGTTCGCAATGAAACGTTTCCATGTTTTTCATTCAAATTTCTTCCTCTGGTTTCTCTCGGGATGAGGTACGGCTCACGCACAGAGCGGGTTTTGTCCCGCAGCTGCGCAGGTGACCCCGTCCCACAGGAGAAGCTGCAGAGATCAGACTGGGGACCGCTTCCATGCAGCGCATCCGAGTATCCGCCGCTGCCAGAAATTCCCTTTGAAATCCACTCCTGTTGATCGAATCGTTTGTACCGCACAAGTAAAAGGCAGCGCTTGAGCCTGCAGTCCATGCCAAGAGCTGGACACCCGCAAACACCCCCGGGCTGGCAGTCGGCGCTCTCGGAAGCGGGTCAGGATGTGCCTGCTGCCTGCCCGGTGTCCCCGCGGGGACGGGACAGCCCTGACCTGCGCTCACCTCCAATTCGGGATGCGCCAGATGCCCCGCCAGCGGTTACGGCCAGCGGCTCGGTGGATGCGGGCATCACACGGAGTTTAGCAGGCAAACAGGTCACAGGTTAAGAAATCGGTGCAGCCTGACGCGGATGGACCGGTGGCAGCGGTGCCGGGTGGCAGGGATGGCAGTGGGGGATCCCGTGGGAGCTGCC
This sequence comes from Anarhynchus alexandrinus, assembly GCA_008711295.1. Taxonomy (NCBI): domain Eukaryota; kingdom Metazoa; phylum Chordata; class Aves; order Charadriiformes; family Charadriidae; genus Anarhynchus; species Anarhynchus alexandrinus. The sequence goes on along the minus strand of VUYV01000064.1, from coordinate 3,136,181 downwards.
GGGTTGGCTTGTGCCTCCTTCATCCCCCACCACCATCATTTCAACCAGCCTCGTCCCCCTTGCCAGCCTCAAGCTCCTCACCTCACCCATCCCCCCGACACGCAGAGCTGCAGCAAGGAGCTGGGACAGTCTCGCCACCATTTTTTTAGGAAGAGTCCCCGCAGCACATGATTTTAGAAATGCAAATGGGTTTTGCCTGCAGATTTTCAGGCAGGTGCCAGGGAAAGACACAGAGAGAGAGAGGAATGCTCCAATTTTATCAGAATCGGTTTTCCTGCCCAGGGGAGGATGGAAAGCAGCTACTCAGCCTCAGGAAGACGATTCTATTTAAACCGCGGGATCATGTTGTAGCTACTTCTTATTTACCAGACTGGAAAGTTACATTAAGAAGTTATCACTTATCTTGCAGGAGAACAGATTAAGAGTGAAGGACCGTTCCCTGGTTTGCATACAGCTGCACTTCCCAGGTTACTAAAAAGACAATTGATGTACCAGTTCAGGAAGAAATATGATTTTCATTATGAGACGCAGGCATCAGGGATTGTGTTCTAATGGTCCCCTGTCACCAGCGAAGAGCAAAATGGCCTGTGACCACCGTAATGGAAAAAAGGTTTCTGTGATATTTTGCATAGCGTGGAGGCCTTTGCTTGTTTGGGTTTCATTTTATTATTTTATATTTTTTTTTGCTTGTAACATCCCAATGGCACTATTAAAGGGAACGGCACTTTTTTTTTCTAGATAAGGAATTTTTGGTCCGTAGTGAGAAACTTTCCCCCCCCATGCACAAAAGTATATTTATATTCAAAATTAACTTTTTAGCTAACTATAAGATAAAATGGTGGGTCTCATTTTCCGCAGTCTAGGGCAGATCCTGGGGACTTGCTCTCCACACACACCTCTTTGGGTAGGTGAAATACAATGGTTGCGTGGAGTTACCTGATGGCACACCTCTTTTGGGTTCCCTTCAAGCTTTTCTGACAATGTTTTGGTGCCCGCGGGCTCAAGGCTGTAACTGTTGTCTCCCTTCCCTGTGAAACACGTCTGGACCGCAGGGATTGCATCCAAGGCACATGAGCACCACGACCGGCCCCAGACCCTCACTTGAACATGCAGGCACTGACCCCATCCTCTTTTCCTGCAACGCTCAGTCACTTAATGGAGAGAAAATGTGAGAACGGACACTTCACCAAAAGCAGAGATGTGTTTTAGCACACTAAGTGGGATCCTCCGTCATCCCACTCTTCACGCCTCGTTGGCTGGGTACCAGAACCAGGCAGGAACGCACAGATGGCTCACGCCACCCATGTGGACCAATAGCAATATTGGAATATCGGCTATTCTACACAAATTATTCAGGAATAACTCCCAAAGGATGGGGGGGGGAAGAATTCCCAACCACATTTGTGAATTACAGAAATTCTTAATAATTGATAAACTGAAGAATTTCACTATTAGCTTCAGCATAATGACAAGAAAGATGTGGAAAATGTAGCAGTAAGTGACTCGCTGTGATTTTTTTTTTCTCCTGTTTAATTACTTGACTGCTGTAAAAACTAAACCAAGTTTCAAAGGTAACTCAAATTCCCCCATCACCAGACAGCACACAGCCCTTCCCATCCTGTGAACTTCCAGACAGCTGGGCTGAGCAGCTTTCCTTTAAACCCACCTAAGTTAAAGACAAACAATTTAGGTCCATTGATCTGTAGCTGCGGAGCCTCCTGTTTAAACTCGGGGAGATGGAAGAAGCATAAAGCCAGTGCATAGGATTTTCTTTGCATTGCTTAGATTAAAGGACCTCAGGATGAGTGTTTTGTGTGATGATCAAAAGATTTAACACACTCTGCACCTGTCACAGGTACGAGCTCAATTCCTTATAGATAAAAACAGAGTGGAGCTGGCATAGCATGAGAGACTTCCAGGAAAGGATGCGCAGGGAGTATATTTAAAGCAGGCTGCATGAATATAGGATTAAATGTTAGTATTATATGATAAAATGCTAATTTTGCTTAATTAGGCCATTCCTAGCATCGAGTTCCTGTTGATCAGAGCTCTCTCCAGCAGATAAAGAGGGTGATAAGGAATAGTTTTGCAGAAATATGAGAAAGTTTCTAAATACTGATTTGGAAAAAAACCCAGTAAAGGGCTGCATAGATTAATGCTGTTTGCACTAAGGCTCCGTGGCCTGAGTAGGAGTGGAGTAAACGGGAAACACTCCAATTTTCTCATCTCAATTAGCTGTCTTACTCTTCCTCCAGAGGCTCAGACTTGCCCTCCACTTAAACCAGTCCTAAAGTGGAACTGGAAATCTGGGACACAAACAGCGTGGACGTGCGCTCCCCAGGGCTGACGGCGAAGTGCGTTCCCGAGGTCAGAGACTGCTACTTCATGAGAGCCCAACTCGGCTCCAGCGATTGCCATGTTCCTCAAGGATCCTTTTTTTGCAGTTTTTCCCCATTAAACAAACTCCTGCCACCCAGCTCCCCCTCCCACAGCCTGAGCAGCTCCCCGATGCTCAGCTTTTCCCACCGTCGTCTCTGCAAAAAGCCTCAAGCCGAGAAATGGTCCGTGCAGGGGGGAGAGGGGACCCCGAGCAAAGCGCGGTGCTGGCGGAAGGGGAACGGGGAGCTCGGGGATGCACACCCCCCCCGGCACCGGAGCCGCTCTGCCATCGCCCCAGTCTTGCCACACGGTTTTAACTGCCACCTGCCAGGGTCCGGCTGGAATTGGCACAGCCGGAGCCCAAAATTTTCACATCCCGGGGAAAAAATCTTGCAAGCTGCAATACGAGAAGTCAGCCTTGCTGGAAAGGAATCCTCCGTTAAGTGATCTTCTAAGGCTGAATTTACATTTTTACATGCTTGCGGCAAGTTAAAAATAAATAAATTAAGTATAACAATTAGGCAATTAAACAATGCCCAGATAAAGATGGAAACCGGCAGGATGCCAAGGAACAGGCAGTTGGGTGATGCTAATTTTGTGATACATTGCATTTTATACTATTTCTTTCTCATTACACACGTCACGTCAGTCTCACTGGCCTGTCATATCCCCGGTCCCCGTATGCATCA